>VDFB02271358.1:156385051-156420290 GCA_007258455.2 Sequoia sempervirens
GGCCTTTTTCTTTTTGTCCCGCTTTCATATAATTTCTCTGCATCATTTGGTTTAATCATCATGCAAAAATTAATATAAGTCAAGTAAAGAATGCAAAAGCTATAAAAAATTTTCCAAAAGAACATTTTAAGCATGAAGAATGACAAAACATTGGGACAAATTAACTTACAACTTAAAGAATGCAAAAGCTTTAAATTTTTGTCCAAAAGAATAATGACAAAACATTGGGACAAATTAACTTACAACTTAAAGAATTTAAAAGCTATAATTTTTTGTCCAAAAGAACATTTTAAGCATGAAGAATGAAAAAACATTGGGACAAATAACTGACAACTATTATATTAATTACCTCAACTTCAAGACAACTAAGACGACTGTGTGGCGCATTCTTGTCCATTTCATCACTATTAATATCGACAACTCTATTGACATCATGAAGGTGTTTTTTTTCCTATTGCTTTGATAAAATTTCTCTGCATGTGATTTAACCATCGTACAAAAAAATATACAAAGCATTCAATAGTCAAGTAAAAAATGCAAGCTATAAATTTTTCCAAAAGAACATTTTTTGGATCACTCCAACAATAAACAAAATGGGTTGGATTCTCCTACGCTCATATTTCAATAATCTACATATTAAGAGGAATTTGTATATAGAATTTCCAAACAAGAAGAAATGAGATCAATAGAACCTCTTACCTCATTTGAATCCATGGGTTTATGCTCATTCCATGCAGAAACTATAGGGTTAACGGATTCAACCAACTACATGACTTGCTAAGTGAGACTAAATATGCAACTCATTACCTTTTGGTACCCTAGTTCATTTGAGTTGACATGATCTACAGAGGCTCCTACTGGCCATTGAATAGATGGTTGTGAAATCTTTGTTGACAAACTAGATTTTCACTTCATCCTACTCTTAGATTTACTAGCATCTAGTGTTGTCATATAATTGACAATATTTTTTGCACCTACTTCTCTATTACTGTTTTCCACCTAAAATAAAATGTCAATTTCAACATATAGTCAGTTCAATAAAAAATTGAAAGAATAACACAATGTAAATTGAACAAAAAAATCCATACACTTATTGCAAATTTGTCATTTTTGGCGTGCAACCCACCTCGGCCAAATGTATATCCAACCCTCACATTATCTCTTGCTCTCTTGCCTCTATTACTCTTTTCCAAATATTCTTCAAAATGCATACTTTCTCTCAATTCCTCCCACTCTTTGGGAGATAGAGTGGATTCTAACCTCTCTTTTCCCTCTATGATTTTTTTTCTACAACTGTATCTATAATTGTTCATCAAATTTCTCATCCTTTTTTGTAATATTTTCTTGAGATTTTTCCATCAGTAGTCTCAAAAGAATTTTCCATTTTTTGTATAAATTTTTCCACAACTCATGAATCTTTCTCTATAAAACTTGATTTGCAAATATCCAAATGGCCCCTACACCCAACTCGGTGGACCACTTTGCAGCATTTGGCCCAATGGTCTCACCATCTCTCGATACCTCAAGTAGGAATGGCTTCTTGCCTTCTAATTTTCTTTATTTTTCATTCCTCTCTATAGATCTGTACAAATCTTGACTCAATCTTTTTCTTTTGACAAAAGCATCCACATCTATTAAATTACCACTACCAATATTTTTGGCTGATCCACTAGTTCCATCAAAAGTTCTAGATGCAACAGGTACACTTTGAGGCACAACAAATGCAATCAATCTCTCTTCATGACTTTCATTAACCAGAACGTCATGCTCCTTGGACACATTAGGTGTGGCATGAGTAGCTAGATCAGTACCGGTCTTCGTAGATTTCACATCAAGTGCATCCCTTAATGTTGAATAAAGCATCTGCAAACCTGCTATTCCTTTACCCTGATGTTTTTCAATAATCTCTCTTAGACTTAGTTCTAAGAGATCATCACAATGTTGCACATCACCATGTGCTATATTAGGCTACACATCACAATGTGTTATACCAAGTTGCACATCATCACAACTATTGCTTTCACCAACTGCATTTGTTGAATCACAAAAGCGTTAGCTTCTATGAGATGGCAGCACTGTATCTTTTATTTCCTTTTGTTTTTTCTCTGCATTTTCTTTGCACTCTTTTTTTTGCCTATAAACAAAAAAAATCATATTATGTCTTATTTACATAAAGCTCTTGCCTATAAAATTTCATTAAACATTATTAAACAAATAATATACTACTTAGTGAATTTACAACTTGACCACCTGTCAAACCAAGACTCAATAAATATTCATTATCCTTGGCCACTTTTTCACTACATGCACACTCATATTTTGTCACTGGAATTTCAACATTATGATCATATCATCTAATTTGTGCCTTACTGTAGACATGTAAAATGTATTGATTGACATTGGACATCTGATCCTAACCACTAACATCGTTTCATCCTGAATCATCCTTCGGTCTAACCATTTAATCAAATGTATTTATGTGATTAAATTCATCAGCATTCCTCTCTTAATTAAATAAATCAGTTATCTAATTAAGTCATTGTTTCTCGATAATTAAATTAACCAGTCTGATGTAATTATCCCCATTTAATTAAATAATTAATTTTATTTGATTAAATCTCTAAATTCTATCTATTAAATTAAATAAATTAAAACCTTATTTAATTTAATCTAACATCATCTCTTTTAATTAAATAAAATCAAAGTCTTGTTTAATTAATCCTTTATCATATTCTTCTTTTGATTTAAATAAATCCACAAATTTAAGTCAAATAGGTCATTGATCATTTAATCCCTTCATTACTAAATTACAGAACCTTGATTAATTTAATATCTCTCATGTCCCATCCTCCATCTTTTGATTACTTGTACATGAAAATAGAGTTATTTATTAAATCTCTATTTTCTTCAACAAGGCATCTTTTAAGGAATATTCATCAAGTTTGAATTCAAAATCCAAGTGGACTTTGTCCTTCCAACAAGACATTTACTCCACCTACAAAGTTCTTTTTCCTTGAGCCAAGTGGCATTCAATGCACCTTCTTTCCCTCTTACATGTCATTTCAACAAATTCAAAATTCAAATATATGCATTTATTGACACATTCTTCAAAACTTGCACATCCTTCATCCATTCACTTGTTGACAAGTGGCACTTTTCCATTGGCTAATTTTTAGTCCCACGTTGCTCCATTTTGGACATTCTTTCATCTTCTCATCCTATAAATAAGAGGCTAATCTCCTCATTCTATCATCCACAATTTGAGTAAACTTACTATGCTCAAATATTTAGCAATCTTCATCCATATTTTTGAACTTGTAGCTAGGTTATGCAGATTTTTGTCTTGAAGCACTCATCATTCTTCATCAAAGTGGATCACAACCTTCATCAAATCATCAAAGCTAGCATTGGAGTTGGGAAATGGCCAATTTTCACATCAAATTGGCACCAATTCCCTCATGGGATCAAGAGTTTGCATTGCTTTCAATAGGATTTAACTTACTTTCTTGTTCTTTCATTTCATTCTTGTTTTATTTCCTATTTGAAGCTTTTCTGATGGATTTCATGGGGAATCTTTTTTCTTGCATATGATCTCTTAATATGTTTGTTTATTGTGTTTTGCGGGTATTTGGATTGGGGTTCGACACTTACAATCCTTGTCTTAATTTCCTGAAGTCCAAATAAACAATAATGTATAAATTAGCAACTTGAATTAGTAAAACTTTATTGAGTTCATAATTTGATAATTGTTGATTTTCCAATCCGCTAATAACTACAAATGGAAACTTAAAATAGAATTTAGTTTACAGATTAAAAATAATTTACAGTCAAAAATCAAGAAGATGTTTACAATTACAAGTATCAAACAAATCTTCCTTAGGGATATATTCACAAGAAAATAACTCATAAAAACATAACACAAGTAGGATGAAGGAAAAACATAGTCTAGTTCATCATGAGGTGTGTTACAACCTTAAAATTTTGCCTAGTTCCATCATCACTATTAACCTTGAGCTCCATGACCTAAGCCTTGACCCTTATATTCCTTTTTATTTTTTATTGAGCCTCCCCACTATAAACAAACATATAAATTTTTTAGGTCTAACTAACACCGAAAGACCTACACAAAGCTAAAAATTCATCATATATACTTAAGCAAAAATATGTTTAGCTAAAAACATTTCAAATCCCTTAACAGTTTGTTACCGCGATCCCTTGGCAGTAATTTGAACCCTTTGTGGGCTGGCAATGTGTAACAAACAACATGAAGATATTTATTGCCATACCGCAGAAGTATTATGATGAGGACGCGATTGGGAAATCTGAGAGAATTTAAATACATCATAAACTGCCATACCGCAAGAAGGAAAAATGAAGGGTGTGGTATAGTGAGGCAACCTGCCATCCCGTGAGGAAGATCATAAAGGCATGTGGTAGGGCGGTACGAACTGCTTTACCACAAAAGGATGTGATGAAACATGTCATATGTCAGTAAGCCATATGTGACTATTAATGTAAACCATAGTACCACGTGTTAAACAAGTCAAGCTTGCAGTATAGAGATAAGGATCCCACTACCCTACAATGAAATGCAAAGAAGCATGCGGTATAACAGTTTATACTCCTCTATCCCATGGAAATTATAGAAAGGGGTGGTGATAAAGTGGTATTAAATGCACAAATCACATCAACCCTTTGATCTTGCAAATCAATGGTGCATGTTCAAACTTGAACTACGAGCAAAATATTTGGCATAAATTTGATATTAATGTTGACATGACTGAGCTTAGAATCCATTAAACTAATAATTTGACATTCTCTTTGCACTCATTTGAAAAAATTATCATGCAGGGAGCTAGGAGTTCGAGGAAGTTAAGCTTTGCAACCATCATAACCCGGGTAAGTGCACTGAACTCATTGTGAATTAAATTTTACAAGTACAATATTGTTTGGAATTCTACATTTCAAAAGTATAGAAGTAAGATAGTTAAATATCATGTTGCCCAAGAAGAAAGAACCTAAAACTAAAAAGGACATCATGTCGCTCAAGAAAAAAGAATTTGAAACTAAAAAGGAAGAATCTAAGGTTAAAAAGAGGTCCTTACAATATTCTATCCTGGATATACTCCCTGAATCAAATGCTGGAGGATTTAAGAATTTTTTTAAAGATGTAGCTCATGGTTGTAGAGATGTGATTATCCCTATCTTTGGGTGGGAATTATTTTGGTACTTTTATGACAAAAGGGAGGATAGGATTCTGGTGTCAAATCCATGGGCATTAGATTTGGCCAAGTTAATTGTCTCAAATGTTTATATAGATGTAGAGTTCATCGGAGTATTGGATCAAATTTATAATCTTACTACTAGGTCTATGAGATTTTCAGATGGTTCACTATTAGTTGTGTTGACTAAAGCGGCCATCATTGAATGTTTTCACCTAAACAAACAATCCCTAACTAAAATTTATTTGCAAAGAAGTGAAGAAGAATATACTAGATTGAGGATAACATATAGAAGTGATGAACTCCCCATTTATATGAAAATGGGTGTGAACAACAAGATGATTCCTATATTCCCTTCTGCTATTGAACCATTTGTTGTCACATATTTCCAATTCTATTTCAAGAAAACCTACTTTTCTCTCTATCAAGTACTTGGGATGGATGCACAAGAGTGAATTCCAGTTAGTTTAATGATGATGGCTATGAGGATCCAAAACCCTGAGACAAACATTGAATATGATTTTTCCTCATATCTTGAGAAAGCATTGCATGAAAAATTTCTACAAGTTAAGGAAAATAGAGCCCCCATAGCATTCAGGCAATATTCTTTGCTATACCACCTAGTATTGTACTAGAATAAAGATAGATGGAGCAAAAGGATGTGTTTGGGTAAGATTGACCAACAGAGGAATTTGCTAATAGTGCAATGATGGTGTTATATATGGGATAACAGATGTAAGCATTCAAATTATGTGATATTCCATGATGACTTTGTGTATAAAATTATGAGTTAGTGGCCACCAACCACCAAGACTAAACACACTTGTGCTACAAGTGTTAATACCTTTGGCTTTGAAACCTAAGCAAGGCCATACTCATAACTTCAGTGATTGGATTTTTCTACCAGATATCACAATAATCAGGATTTATGTATTCCCACAAGCCCCAGATATACTGCCAAAGTTTTTCCACCTTCAATTAGCCTTTTTAGAGTTCATGTGGCAGATTCTATGGATGGAAAAGGATGTCATGCATAAATAAAGGAAGGGTACATTTCTACCCAATTTGATAACATTTGGGGAACTATGAGTGGAATCTAATACACTTGAAGAGTTGAAAAATTATCTAAAAACAAGGTACTCTTTAGAGTCTGGAAAGGAAAGAGCTTTTGACCCTGAGGGTCACATGAATTTTGTAAGACACGCCATCCTTACCAAGGCTATGGTTACTCACCAAATTGATTATGAAGAAGATGTAATCAAAAATTGTTTCACTCCTCAAGAGGTATATGAGAGGAAGAGAAAATGGGAAATTATGAAAAAGCTTGAGGAAGAAAGAAGGATGAAGCATAGTGACTTCTTGGGGCATTTCGTAGATGAAGCAGATCCACTCAAGAGGATTGAAATGATGATTGATACGTTTCATGAATTATATAATACTGCGACTAATATGGGGATGGGGAGACCTAAAAAATTGTCTCCCAAAAGGCAGAGTGGTATTGTAATTACAGAACCAACTCTGGATATTATTTTAGTATGTCATGCTTCTCCAGGATAACCTCTTGAACAACCACCTTCTAAAAATAAAAAGACACAAGAGATGAACCACTTATTTCCTATGAAATAAGTGAGGAGCTTGGAGATACAGAAGAAGTAGTTAATGTGTTAATACATTTCAAGGATGATGTTGAAGTGGAACAACCTATGCCTGAAAATAAAGACCACAGCCTTAAACCTAGAGCTGATATTTAGGTACAAGGAGAAAGAGAAATGCATGAGGGTGAGAGGGTAATTGCAACTCTCAAGTTCTTGGAAGATGATAAATTTATCAAAACCCCTGAATTTAAATACTTTTGGATTAGGATGAAAATGAGAGAGTTTGAAGCAAGGGTTGAAATAAATAAGATAGGAGCTGAGGAATCCTAGCATGACCAGATAGTAGCCCAAAATTTTAATGACTTAAGGATTGATAATATTGATGTCATCCCACAAGAGGCTAAAGAGATGATTTTAAAAAGTAATATACTTATTCTCCCTGGTATGGAATTAAAGAAAACAAATTTACTTGATCAAGTGAGAACACAAGAAGACCCAATGCTAATTGCTAAGTTTGACTCAGATGAAGGGGTAAGTGGCATAAGGTATAACCCTAAGATTGAAACCTTGGTATTCAAGGACAAACAAAAGAGTATACAAAAACCAAGGTTAGTAGATGTAGTGCAGGAAATGAAAGGGATAGCAATGGTGAAAACATTAAAGGATACATCTCCTCTAAAAGCTACAACCATGAAAATGCATTAAGCTATGTTCACCTGAGCTGCAGTTAAGGATATGGAAGCTAGATTGGGAGAGTATGAAAAGGAACAAAAAAATTTAAATGATAAAGTCAATAAATTGTTCATGGAAAATGTGAAGTTGAAGGAACAATTGAAAGGAGCAGGCCCCTCATAGAACAAGGAAATAATATTATAACAGCCTCCTCCTGCTCCACCAGTTGATATAAAAAGTTCTTCTACTAAACTAGTGAGCATTCTTAGATAGGAGATGGAAGAGTTAAAGAAATCCAACAATGAGGGTAAGGAAGGAGTGAATAAGCAGATCTACAATGTTTTATAAAAGGTCCTTGACCATAGGCGTTAATGATTTTTATTATTTACTCAAATTGATTAAATTTAGAGTGTTTGCAAACTGAAAGTGAAGTACATTTCTTATGTATCTTCCCTATATTGCATTCAATTGTATAAACAGAAAAATCAAAGAGATTACAAGTTTTTAGTAACAAATTATTGCATTTATACAAGTACATACAATATGGAAAATATTTGCACAAATCTTTCTAAAAATTAATCTTTATTGATACAAAAGTACATATCTATCTCACACAAGTCGTGAGACTTAACTTGTTCAATGAAAAGGAAGAACATTTTATACATTGATGGATAAAGAGTAAAGAATGCACATATAGGGAAAGAGGCCAGTCATTGCCTGATGACTAGTTTGGTGTCTATTGTCTCGCTTTATCTCCTGCTTTGAGTTTTCTTGTGTCCTCCGTAGCTCCCTGCTCCTAGTCCCTGCATATGGAAATTACAATGATGTTAGAGCATTGCTCTAAGCAATGAAGGTATCTCACACTACATGTACATGCACCCATGAATGTATAAATTGCCCCTCAAATACATTAAATAAGCATACAAACTATACATGTTCAAAGAAAGGATCAAGATCATCAAATACATCACTCATATGCACATGTTTTTTCTAACTTGTTTGTTTCATGTGCAGATATAGCAAAAGCAATGTTGTTGTTTTATCAAATTTCAGCATGTGGGTTAAATGTGGCTCCCACAAGGGTTGAACCCAACGTGCATATGAAGATTAGCAGTCAAAAATGATTGTAACTTGCAGATTGATAATGTATAATTTCATAATGGAATTCAAGATTATAGCCTTTTGAGTCAGCATGCTATCAAGTTTTTTTTTTGACTTGGCATTGAACTGAGTTAATCACCTCATGATATACTTGAATAATTATACATCACCTATGGTAGTATGTTGTTGATCACTGCCATAGAAGACATATCATCAAACAAGTAGATCATGGATGGTTGTCCCAACTAAAATTCAATCACAAGTTTCAGAGCCATGGTGATACTGTTGAAAGATAGCTACCTTATTAATAGAGATTATCTCCTTTTAAATAGGGAACTCCAATACTAATATGAGCATGGCATGAAAATTAGTCAACAAAATTTCATGATGGTTTTATAAAGTTCAGTGAGAACTCATCACCCATAAGGGGGTGTAATCTTTGATTAAAAATGTTATCATTTTGGGAACCATGAGGGACAACACACAAAAGACAAAACATTCGCATGATAATGCATTGATAGGTTCCTCTAAGAATGCAATACCAATTTTAAAGTGCGGTGAAGGGAGGTCTGACATAGATAATTGTAAGGCAACAAGAAGAGATGACAATCACTATCAACGAAGCAATAGTGTAGAAATGGGAGGAAATCACATTATATACTTATTGTCATGGGTATCACGGGTTGCTCAAAGCTATGTGTTATAGATGGAGAGTTTAATCAAAAATACAATGTGATTGCATGTTCATTTAGAGGATATAGAATGACACCTCATGAAACCAGTGACCAAGAGTTTCATGACAAGGAGGATTGTTATAGTAAATCCAATGAAAGTTTTTCTATGAAAATGACAAGCTTAGCCCATTAAGGGAAGCAAATTGACTGTGGGTTGAGGTTAGGCTTAAGAGAAGGTAATTTATTTCGATGTTACTAGGATCATATTCTAGATGGTATTACCATTACTCTTTAGTGTTCAAAGGATAGATGGAGATTCATGAACAATCACAGCCAACTCAGTAAATTGAAAAGAGGAAAATGGCAGCCAGAAGGTAGTCACAATCCATATGCTCTAAAGGGTATGGTAGCCATCATAAGTGATAAAAGGACAAACAACATTTAATTCATTAGGGGGGAAGTCCCATAATAACAGATTGAGAAAAATGAATAAATAATGGTGATAATATATAGTGATAGCCCATTTCTACAAATGCCATGTGCAATCTTGGGACAATGCCATTTTAGGAATAACGGAGTGTATTCAAATCACCAAATGATAAAATTAGTCTTCATGTGAGTGTGAAATGAAATGAGGTATGGACAGTCACTCCTTAAAAGCATGGCAACACAAAATGAACAATACAGAGGATGCTTTCTTAGCATTAAGGACGGTCTGAAGGACCTATAGGCCTGTACACAATCATGTGAAATGAAAAATCATCAAGGCAATGTAGGAAAGCCTTCATATGAGAAAAGGACACCGTAACAGTTTTTCTGATGCCTATAATTAGAGGAGAAGCCAAGAATATTATGTCATAATAATTATCCCTACAATAGATTCACATTTCATACAAAATTATTGCTCATACAATGGTGATAGTAATGAATAGAGATAGATATTCAATATCATAAACATAGTCATGTTCATAATCAGTATGACTATAAGTTATCAAGACACTGCAATAAGAGATATTATAACTATGCAATTCATATCACAGATAAATGGAAATACTTGAAACAAGAGGTGTATTTCTTCATGATGATAGAATGTGAATAAATTTAGTAGGAGTATGTGCAGTGACAGTGAATTAAGGGAAGAGATACAAGGAAATACGGTGAAAAGAACAATGGTAGAGGCACTCCTGAATGATTGTCTTTTGAAGCATACAAGGCAGATGCAGTCATCATATATACAAAGGATAGTCTAATGGGACAATCACTCATTCTCCAATGAAGTGATCAAAGGATAGTAAAGACTCAATGAGCAGGTCATGAGGCCATCTAATTATATTTTTAGGTTTCCTAGTTGTGGCCTAAGTACTTTTCTTTTCTTCACATTCATCAAAACCCTCTTGGAATTTATTTCAGAAATCAAAAACACTAAAGAGAATGGGAGATTCAAGCTTATTCAAGTTTTGAAGCTTTCAAAAATGAATAGTAATACATATCTCAAGTAAAGAGACTCATATACCTGTAGTATGTGGTCGTGGACATTTAAATAAAAACCCTCATTAGATCTTAGAGGAGAAAATTCACAGAGGTCACTAAACCCTCAAAAGATTCTAGTGAATTATGAGGGAGTTTCAAATTCTTGCAAACACAAAAGGAAGGATGCATAGAACCTTTGAATGATACCCACACTATGTAATGGCATCGAATCATTTAGCAAACTATTTTCTTTACATGGCAGTGTTGGCAGCGTTCTGTTTGTGAAAAGTTGACTAAAATAGCTCTTGTTTCAACTATTTTTTCTATCACTAATCTCATCCATATTACAGCTAGGCATGGTTTTATCATGGCAATGTTGGCTGCCATGTGCCATGTTTAGAAAACAACAAACACAGGGGTTGAATGAAAGGTATTTAGGTTTCCTTGATACGTACCATGAATGAATTTAGGTCTTTTATATATATATGAAGGTGCAAAAGAGGGAGAAACCAGAAAGAGCCAACGAAAAAGGGTTCAAACCCTCATTTGAAAAATAAGAAAATTAGAATAGCCATGACCTAATAAAATTTTCTTGTGGGAAAATGACTACAGAATGATACTTTCATTTTCATTAAATAGAAGGAAGCCAAAGAAGCTACAGAAAATATAATAGAAGCAAAACCCCATAGCCCATAGCCTGGGTTCTTTGTTTCTTTTCATAGAATAAAAAGATACTATAATGTGTAAAAATGAGCTTACCTTCTTCAAGTTTTCTTCTGATATTTTGAATAAAATTTTTGTATGAGTTTGTGTTCCAAAAGCTTAGATACAAACTCCATAGTGGCCAGGTGAAGAAGAAATCATAAAGAACAAGAAATGTGTAAAAATGAGTTGAAGAAACAACATAATTATGTAGCCTATAAGGCCTTAAACCATTAATATGAAGGTTTTGATCTAAAAATGCTTTCAGAAAATGTCTTACCTACCAGTTAGTGTAGAGAATCGACAGATTTTTGCAAAAGATGCCTGAAGGACAGCTTCAAAATCAATAGAGAAAACCTCATTGGTGGCAGTCAAGCTTCCTACAGAAGCTTCATGGTAAAATGAAGCGGATGTTTTACCTTTTTTCATTTGGTTTTTAGGGTTTCATAATCCTAAAAGAGTGCGATGATGAAAAGGTATTTTACCTTTTGTTTTTAAAGTTATATCAAGTGAATAATGCATACCCACGGGCTAAGACTTTTGGTCTTATGCCTTAGGGTTTTTTCTTTCTATGGTGTAAGTCTTTTAAGAATTATTTTTATTTCTTCATTTTTGCATGGCATATGAAAAATTGTAAAGCACTAAGTCTTAATGATGTATTATAAATCATTTAGACTTAAGTCTTATTTTTAAAATGCAAAATGATGGATATTTTCAACATTCAATTAGGGGGAGTTATGATTTAAAAACAAATGGAGGGTATATATGGAAGGTTATTCTCAGTTTACCAACATATGCCATGCATTTAGGAGTATTTATGCTTCTTATCGTGAAATTGCAGGAATCTAGGGGTGATTTTGCATGCCTAGATGTTTGGCATGGTCAAACCTACCTTCCCTACATGTTGGAGGTAGTTTTTAGGGAAAACTAATGCCTCATTTTTAGGCTATTTTGATGGATATGACCCAAGTTAGTTGCTAGCCCCTATTCTGGTGCAACTACTTGGAGTTGAGTATTATATTCACTCTTCTAACTCTTTTGTGAGTTAGTTCTTTGGATGCAAATTGAGACTTAGAGACTTTTTTAGTCCTTTATCAAATTTCATGCAAACTTTGTAACTCATTTGGACATGAACTACAGTGCAGACCTTGGGTATCAGTGAATGGTCTACTTTTTCCTTCTTGTCACTGCATAATTATGTATTTTTACATGATTGATTGATTTATTGTGAGATTCTATTCATTTCCTTTAACTTTCTCTCATGACTTTAGTATCTTTTTGCAAAGAAGTGTGATGTTGCGGGTTATAATTTGTGTCAAGAAAGCAAGTTGCTCTTAGCTGTGAAGTTTTTTTCCTCCTAGGAGCTTAAGCAGTAAGGTCTCTTTATAAAATACTTATGCAAAACACATAGAAAAAAGTTTTGCAAGTTGTTTTTTCCAATCATTGTATGCAAGTGTAACCTCTAGATTCCTACAATTTCACAATAAGAAGCATAAATGCACCTGAATGCATGGCATATATTGGTAAACTGAGAATAACCTTCCCTATATACCATCCATTTTTTTTTAAAGCATAACTCTCCCTAACTGAGTGTTGAAAATCTCTAGAATTTTGGATTTTAAAAATAATACTTAAGTCTAAATAATTTATAAGACATCTTTAAGACTTAGTGCTTTACAAATTTTCAAATGTCATGCAAAAATGAAGAAATAAAAATAAGTCTTAAAATACTTACACCATAGAATGAAAAAACCCTAAGGCATAAGACCAAAAGTCTTAGCCTGTGGGTATGCATTAGTCACTTGATATAACTTTTAAAAAAAAAGGTAAAATACCTTTTAATCAGCGCACTCTTTTAGGATTATGAAACCCTAAAAACCAAAGGAAAAAATGTAAAACATCCACTTCATCTTACCATGAAGCTTCTGGAGGAAGCTCGACTTCCACCAATGAGGGTTTCTTTGTTGATTTTGAAGCTATCCTCCAGGCATCTTCTACAAAAATCTGTAAATTCTCTACACTGACTGGCAGGTAAGACATTTTTTGAAAGCATTTTTGGATAGAAACCCTCAGATTAATGATTTAAGGCCTCATAGGATGCGGCCTTATGTGGTTTCTTCCACTCATTTTTACATGTTTCTTGTTCTCTGTGATTTCTTATTCAACTGGCCGCTATGGACTTTGTATCTAAGTTTTTGGAACAAAAACTCATAAAAAGATTTTATGCAAAATATTAGAAGAAAAATTGAAGAAAGTAAGCTCATTTTTACACATTATAGTGTCTTGTTGTTATTCTATGAAAAGAAACAAAGAACCCAGGTCACAAGCTATGGGGTTTTGCTTCTGTTATATTTTTTGTAGCTTCTTTGGCTTCCTTCTATTTAATGAAAATGAAAGTTTCATTTTGTAGCCATTTTCCCACAAGAAAATGTTATTAGGTTGTGGCTATTCTGATTTTCTTGTTTTTCAAATGAGGGTTTGAATCCTTTTTCATTGGCTCTTTTTGATTTTCCCCTCTTTTGCACCTCCATATATATATAAAAAATCCTCACTTCATTCTTGGTAAGTATCAAGGAAACCTACAGACCTTTCACTCAACCCCTATGTTTGTTGTTTTCTAAATATGGCAACCAACATTGCCATGATAAAACCATGCCCAACTATAATATGGATGAGATTCGTGATAGAAAGAACAGTTGAAACAAGAGCTATTTCAATCAACTTTTCACAAACAAAATGTTGCCAACGATGCCATGTAAAGAAAATAGTTTTCTAAATGATTCAATGGCATTACACAGTGTGGGTATCATTCAAAGGTTCTATGCATCCTTCCTTTTGTGTTTGCAGGAATTTGAAACTCCCTCATAATTCACTAGAATCTTTTGAGGGTTTAGTGACCTCTATTATTTTTCTCCTCTAAGATCTTTTGAGGGTTTTTATTTAAATGGTCACGACCACATACTACAGGTATAGGAGTCTCCATACTCATGTTGTGTATTACTATTCATTTATGAAAGATTCAAAACTTGAATAAGCTTGAATCTCCCATTCTCTTCAGCATTGTTTATTTCTAAAATAAATTCCATGAGGGTTTTAATGAATGTGAAGAAAATACAAGTACAAGGGCCACAACGACAAAACCCAAAAATGTAATTAGTCATTTGAATTTATCTCTTTGCCTATGAAAGATAGTTTTTCTGATCTACATGTTCCATTACTAACTGTCATGCTCATAAAGTGGCTCTTAGGGACTCAAAAGAAAACATTGTACTTCATTAGATGTCCTTGTGACCTGCTCATTGAGTCTTTGCTATCCTTTGATCACTTCATTGTAGACTGAGTGGCTGTCAAATTCGAGTATCCTTTGTATATATGATGACTACATCTACCTTGTATGCTTCAAAAGACAATCATTCAAGAGTGCCTCTATCATTGTTCTTTTCACCATATTTCCTTGTATCTCTTCCCTTAACTCACTGTCACTGCACATACTCCTGCTAACTGTATTCACATTCTATCATCATGAAGAAATACTAGTTTTGTTTCAAGTATTTCTATTTATCTATGATATGAATTGCATAGTTAAAATATCTCTTATTGCAGTGTCCTAATAACTTACAGTCATACTGATTAAGAACATGACTATGTTTATGACATTGAATATCTATCTATATTCATTACTATCACCATTGTATGAGCAATACTTTTGTATGAAATGTGAATATCCTACAAGGATAATGATTGTGACATCATATTCTTGGCTTCTCCTCTAATTATAGGCATCAGAAAAACTATTACGATGTCCTTTTCTCAAATGAAGGCTTTCCTACAATTCCTTGATTATTTTTCATTTCACATGATTGTGTATAGGCCTACATGCCCTTCAAATTGCCCTTAATGTTGAGAAAGCATCCTTTGTATTGTTCATTTTATGTTTCCATGCTTTTAAGGAGTGATTTTCCATACCTTATTTCATTTCACACTCACAGGAAGACTAATTTTATCATTTGGTGATTTGAGATACACTCCCTTATTCCTAAAATGGCAATGTCCCAAGATTGCACATGGAATTTGTAGAAATGGGCTATCACTATCTATTATCACCATTATTTATTCATTTTTCTCAATCTCTTATTATGGGACTGCCCCCTTGATGACTTAAATTTTGTTTTTCCTTTTATCATTCATGATGGCTACCATACCCTTTAAAGCATGTGGACTGTGACTACCTTCTGGTTGCCATTTTCCTCTTTTCAATTTCCTGAGTTGTTTGTGATTGTTCATGAATCTCCTTCTATCCTTCAAGCACTAAAGAGAAATGGTAATGTGATGAAGAGGCTATGGGACTTTTGGAAACACACAATGATTTCAAGGATTTCAATGAAGCAGTCTCAAATCTCTTCCAGACACCCTTGTGGAGATAAGCCTCAATAATGCACTTATGACTCAAAACCCTCTCCTATGGACCCAAACCCTAGGAATGTTCTTAAGAGATGCAAAAAAACTTTTCTTGACTGGTTTCAAGCTCCAAACCTCTGACTTAAACACAAACTCACTTTTTGCACCTTGACTAGGCTTCTAGCCCAACTAGGCCTCCTGCGGTGATTTTTTTAACTTTGCTCACAACTTTCCCAAAGTACTTACCAAACTAATGATTGTTTTAGATTTTTTTTATGACCCTACACAACATACCCAAACCTTGATGGCACTTTTTTTGGATCAGACTTCTCAAATCCTACTGTTTCCACAAAAACTAGGCCAAATTAGCCCTATTTTTCAAAGCAACCCTACTCAAATCTTAACTCTAGACTATAATACTTTCAACAGTACCTTCAAATCTTCCCAAACCAAGGATTTTTAGGTTTTTAGCTGCCTATGACACCCTTGACACCCTCAAACACAAAACACTCACTAAATTGCCTCAAAACTAGGGCTTCTTGGATCTTGGCCTTCCAAACACTTCCAAATCCTAATCCTTGACTTTTCACCATTAGTTCAACATAATAAATCAATCCAAACTCAAAATGTTTCCACTTATTAAGGAAGATCTCATGCTGCTATACCTTAGCCTCCATCCTCATGCACTTTGCATTGTCCAATCTTGGTGTACACCTTAATATTCCTCCTTCCTACACATTATTTTGTTAGGTTTGTATTATACATGTTAGAATATATCCATTTCACAAGTTACAGCATCATTTCCTCATGAAATGGATCAAACATCCATGAAAAACCTCAAAATTAGTGAAAAATCTGCACTTTCTTGAGGACAGTCAGCAATAATATGCAAAGAATTGATTGCTGTTGCTTTCAGGACATTCAAATGATTTCAAAAAAAGTTGATACAAGTCCCTAAATGATCCTACTAAACAAATCTTCAATAGAAATCAATAAATCATCAAAAGAGCATAAGAAAAATGCAAGAAATTTTTTTTTTTGCTTTTTCCTGTAGCAGTCCGTACAAAATCCGTACCAGCAACCCAACCTCCATAAAAATGACTTCTATGGACTTGAATAACCTTTCCCAAACTTCTCAAACCATTTTGGATTGATTAGTTTACATTAAAGTGATTAAAACATCAAAAAACTACTTTCCCGCCGAATGTTGGAATTCAAAAATTTGAATTTCTAATTTACAATTTATTAAACTCTACTATCTAAAACTATTGGATTCTTAATTTCCAACCTTATTTGACACAATTTAAGCATTAGATCACTATTTAAACCCCTAAAACATGACTGTCCCATTTACATTGCATTTTGGTCCTAGGGTCCTTATCAGGACCCTTAGGACTTTTAATCTTCCAACTACTCTCATCCATGCCAAATGCCATTATAGGCTGCAAGATATCATAGTTGATGTTTTGGAGTGGTTTATAAGTCTTCAATACCCCTACAACCTCCTGGAACTTGAAGTGTTCCTTGAAGGGCTTGGGTGCTCCTGCACCATAATGCCATCTAGAATATTATCCTAGTAATATCAAAATAAATTACCTTCTCCTAAGCCTGACCTCAACCCACCATCAATTTGCTGCTCTTAATGGGTTATGCTTGTCATTTTCATAGAAAACCTTTCACTGGATTATCTATAACAATCCTCCTTGTCAAGAAACTCTTGGTCATTGGTTTCATGAGGTTTCATTCTATATCCTCTAAATAAACATGCAATCACATTGTCTTTTTGATTAAACTCTCCATCTATAACACAAAGCTTTGAGCAACCAATGATACCCATTATAATAAGTATATCATGTCATTTCCTTCCATTTCTACATTGTTGCTTTGTTGACAGTGATTTTCATCTCTTCTTGTTGCGTTACAATTCTCTATTACAGACCTCCCTTCAATGCACTTTATCATTGTTATTGCATTCTTAGAGGAACCTATCAATGCATTATCATGTGAATGTTTTGTCTTTTGTGTGTTGTCCCTCATGATTCTCAAAATGATAGCATTTTTAATCAAAGATTCCACCACCTTATGCATGATCAGTGCTCACTGAACTTTATAAAACCATCATGAACTTTTTTTGAGCAGCTTTCATGTCATGCTAATATTAGTATTGGAGTGCCCTTGTTAATAGGAGAGAACATCTATTAATAAGGTAGCTATCTTTTAAAAATATCTCCATGGCTCTAAAACTTGTGATTGCAATTGAGTTGGGAAAACCATCCATGATCTACTTGTTTGATGATATGTCTTCTATGGTAGTGATCAATAACACACTGCCATAGGTGATGTATAATTATTCAAGTATATCATGAAGTGATTAACTTAGTTCAGCGCCTTGTCAAAACAAACTCGATAGCATGCTAACTCAAAAGGCTATAATCTTGAATTTCATTATCACATTGCACATTGTCAATCTGCAAGTCACAGTCATTTTTTACTGCTAACCTTCATATGCATGTTGGGTACAACCCTTGTGGGAGCCACATTTAACCCACATGCTAAAGTTTGATAAAACAACATTGCTTTTCTTGTATGTGCACATGAAAGAAAAAAGTTAGAAAAAACATTTGCATATGACTAATGTATTTGATGATCTCGTTCCTTTCTTTGAACATGTACAATTTGTATTCTTATTTAATGTATCTGAGGGGCAGTTTATACATTCATGGGTGCATGTACATGTAGTGTGACAGACCTTCATTGCTTAGAGCAATGCTCTAACATCATTGTAATTTCCATATGATGGGACTAGGAGGAGGGAGCTATGGAGGACATAAGACAACTAGAAGCAAGAGATAAAGCTAGACAATAGACATTGAACCAGTCATCAGGAAATGACTAGCGTATTTCCCTATATTTGCATTCTTTACTCATTATCCATCAATGTATAAAATTTTCTTCATTTTCATTGAACAAGTTAAGTCTCACGGCTTGTGTGAGGAAAATATGTACTTTTGTATCAATAAAGATTATTTTTCAAAAAGATTCATGCAAATCTTTTCCATATTATATGCACTTGTATAAATGTAATAATTTGTTACTAAAAACTTGTAATCTCTTTGATTTTTCTATTTATACAATTGAATGCAATATAGGGAAGATATATAAGAAATGTACTTCACTTTAAGTTTGCAAGCACTCTAAACTCAATAAACTTGAGTAAATAACAAAAATGAGTAACATTTCTTGAGTACATGTAGTGTGAGAGACCTTCATTGCTTAGAGCATTGCTCTAACATCATTGCAATTTCCAGATGAAAGGACTAGGAGCAGGGATCTACGAAGGACACAAGATAGCTCGAATCAGGAGATAAAGCAAGACAATAGACACTAAAATAATCATCAAGCAATGATTGGCCTCTTTCCCTATATGTGCATTATTTACTCTTTATCCATCAATGTATAAAATATTCTTTATTTTCGTTGAACAAGTTAAGTCGCATGGCTTGTATGAGAGAAATATGTACTTTTGTATCAATAAAGATTACTTTCATAAAGATTTGTGCAAATCTTTTCCATATTGTATGCACTTGTATAAATGCAATAATTTGTTACTAAAAACTTGTAATCTCTTTGATTTTTCTATTTATACAATTGAATGCAATATAGGGAAGATAGATAAGAAATGTACTTCACTTTCAGTTTGCAAACACTCTAGACTCAATCAACTTGATTAAATATCAAAAATGAGTAACATTTCTTGAGTATTTGTAGTGTGAGAGAGCTTCATTGCTTAGAGCACTTCTCTAACATCATTGTAATTTCTAGATGCAGGGAATAGGAGTAGAGAGTGACGGAGGACACAAGTCTAAGCAGGAGATAAATCACTACAATAGACACCGAACCAATCATCAGCCAATGACTAGCATCTTTCCCTATATGTGCATTATTTACTCTTTATCCATCAATGTATAAAATGTTCTTCATTTTCATTGAACAAGTTAAGTCTCATGGCTTGTGTGAGACAAATATGTACTTTTGTATCAATAAAGATTCCTTTTCAGAAAAAATTATGTAAATCTTTTCCATATTGTATGCACTTGTATAAATGCAATAATTTGTTACTAAAAACTTGTAATCTCTTTTATTTTTTTGTTTATACAATTGAATGCAATATAGGGAAGATAGATAAGAAATTTACTTCAATTTCAGTTTGCAAACACTCTAAACTCAATCAACTTGAGTAAATTAAAAAAATGAGTAACATTTCTTGAGTACATATAGTGTGAGAGACCATTTCTTATAGCACTGCTCTAACATCACTGTAATTTCCAAATGCAGGGACTAGGAGAAGGGAGCTACAAAGGACACAAGATAGCTCGAAGCAGGAGATAAAGCAAGACAATAGACACTGAACCATTCATCAAGCAATGGCTGGCCTCTTTCCCTATATGTGCATTCTTTACTCTTTATCCATCAATGTATAAAATGTTCTTCATTTTCATTGAACAAGTTAAGTCTCACGGCTTGTGTGAAACAAATATGTACTTTTGTATTAATAAATATTACTTTTCATAAAGATTTGTGCAAATATTTTCCATATTGTATGCACTTGTATAAATGCAATAATCTGTTAGTAAAAACTTGTAATCTCTTTGATTTTTTGGTCTATACAATTGAATGCAATATAGGGAAGATAGATAAGAAATGTACTTCACTTTCAATTTTCAAACACTCTAAACTCAATCAACTTGAGTAAATAACAAAAATGAGTAACATTTATTGAGTACATGTAGTGTGAGAGACCTCCATTGCTTAGAGCACTACTCTAACATCATTGTAATTGTCAGATGCAAGAACTAGGAGCAGGGAGTTATGAAGGACACAAGACAGCTCGAAGTAGGAGATAAAGCAAGACAATAGACATTGAACCAGTCATCAAGAAATGACCTTCATCTTTCCCTATATGTGCATTCTTTACTCTTTATCCATCAATGTATAAAATGTTAATTTTCATTGAACAAGTTAAGTCTCACAGCTTGTGTGAGACAAATATTTACTTTTGTATCAATAAATATTACTTTCCAAAAAGATTTGTGAAAATATTTTCCATATTGTATGCACTTGTATTAATGTAATAATCTATTACTAAAAGCTTGTAATCTCTTTTATTTTTCTGTTTATACAATTGAATGCAATATAGGGAAGATAGATAAGAAATGTACTTCACTTTAAGTTTGCAAACACTCTAAACTCAATCAATTTGAGTAAATAACAAAAATGAGTAACATTTCTTGAGTACATGTAGTGTGAGAAACCTTCATTGCTTAGAGAACTTCTCTAACATCATTGTAATTTCCAGATGTAGGGGCTAGGAGCAAGGAGCTATGGAGGACACAAGACAGCTCAAAGTGGGAGATAAACAAGAAAATAGACACCGAAACAGTCTTCAGGAAATGACTGGCCTCTTTCCCTATATGTGCATTCTTTACTCTTTATCCATCAATGTATAAAATTTTCTTCATTTTCATTGAACAAGTTAAGTCCCATGGCTTGTGTGAGACAAATATATACTTTTTTATCAATAAAGATTACTTTTCAGAAAGATTTGTCCAAATATTTTCCATATTTTATGCACTTGTATAAATGCAATAATTTGTTACTAAAAACTTCTAATCTCTTTGATTTTTCTGTTTATACAATTGAATACAATATAAAGAAGATAGATAAGAAATGTACTTCACTTTCAGTTTGCAAACACTCTAAACTCAATCAACTTGAGTAAATAACAAAAATGAGTAACATTTATTGAGTACATGTAGTGTGAGAGACCTTCATTGCTTAGAGCACTGCTCTAACTTCCATAATTGTAATTTCCAAATGCAGGGACTAGGAGCAGGGAGCTATGGAGGACACAAGACAGCTCAAAGTAGTGGATAAAGCAAGACAATAGACACTGAACTAGTCATCAGGCAATGTCTGGCCTCTTTCCCTATATGTGCATTCTTTACTCTTTATCCATCAATGTATAAAATGTTCTTCATTTTCATTGAACAAGTTAAGTCTCATGGCTTGTGTGAGACAAATATGTACTTTTGTATCAATAAAGATTACTTTGCAGAAATATTTTTACAAATCTTTTCAATATTGTATGCACTTGTATAAATGCAATAATTTGTTACTAAAAACTTGTAATCTCTTTAATTTTTTTGTTTATACAATTGAATGCAATATAGGGAAGATAGATAAGAAATGTACTTTTCTTTCAATTTGCAAACACTCTAAACTTAATCAACTTGAGTAAATAACAAAAATGAGTAACATTTCTTGAGTACATATAGTGTGAGAGACCTTCATTGCTTAGAGCACTGCTCTAACATCATTGTAATTGTTAGATGCAGGAACTAGGATTAGGGAGCTACGAAGGACACCAACATAGGGAGGAAAAAATGGAGGGTATACAGGGAAGGTTATTCTCAGTTTACCAACATATGCCATGGATTTAGGAGCATTTATGCTTCTTATTGTGAAATTGTAGGAATCTAGGGGTGGTTTTCCATGCCTAGATGTTTGTCATGGTCAAACCCACCTTCCCTACATGTTGGAGGTAGTTTTTGGGGAAAACTAATGCCTCATTTTTAGGCTATTTTGATGGATCCGACCCAAGTTAGTTGCTAGCCCCTATTCTAGTGCAACTACTTGGAGTTGAGTATTATATTCACTCTTGTAACTCTTTTGTGAGTTAGTTCTTTGGATGCAAATTGAGACTTAGAGACTTTTTGAGTCCTTTATTAAATTTCATGCAAACTTTGTAACTTGTTTGGACATGAACTACAGTGCAGACCTTTGGTATCATTGAATGGTGTAGTTTTTCTTTCTTGTTACTACACAATTGTGTATTTCTACATGATTGATTGAGTTATTGTGAGATTGTATTCATTTCTTTTAACTTTGTCTCATGACTTTAGTACCTTTTTGCAGAGAAGTGTGATGTTGTGGGTTATAATTTGTGTCAAGAAAGCAGGTTGCTCTTAGCTGTGAAGTCTTTTTCCTCCTAGTAGCTTAAGCAATAAGGCCTCTTTATAAAATACTTATGTAAAACACATAGAAACAAGTTGTGGAAATTGTTTTTTCTAGTCACTCTATGCAAGTGTATGAAATTTGAATTTCAATTCTAAGTAATATTTTGGTGTATCACCTTAGGAGGTAGTTCTTTTCATTTTGTGTTATCTATTTTCCCTTTTCCTCAACAAAAACCATTAGGATTTAGGTTATATCCAATAAAGAACTAGCTTTCTCTGGAGATCCTTTTCTGCTATAGGTGACCCGCAGCCTTAGAAAGGTTCCCATGTTTCATATGATTAGTTGTGTTAAGATTCAGCTAGGGTACAAATCATAGTGATAACAGTTTTGGCATGCCCAGTGGTACTGTTGAATTAGATAGTTCATAAAAGTATAAGTCATTTTTGGTTCTGATATGTTGCCAGCAGGTTTAAGCCTATGAGAGGTAATTTTTGCATATCTGGCGACTTCCACTGTGAGTAGAATTAAAAGACCAATGCTATGAAGCTTTACATGAAAAAGATTCAAAAAAGGAGTTCACATTCCTTTGAGTATTTCCAATTGTCTCCACATAGAAGGAAGAGTAGGTCTATAAAAAAAGATTCTATCTCAAAGAGGGTTCAATCAACCCCACCAAGTTTCAGACTAGCTTGAATAGCTAGTTCAACTATACTTGTGACTTCAATCCCTATTGTTTCAATTCAGGTTAATCAACCTCTAGCTATGCAAATGGCTAGAAATCAACCTTTTGTGCCATTTAATGGAGGCAATCCATTGAATTTAGCCCAACATGATGATATTCTTGTAGTTGCCTTAAAAATTTTACCATTTTTTACAAGAGAGGATCAAACAACCCCTATTGAGCATATTAGAGATGTAGCATCTCTATGTGGGGTTCATCATATAACCCAAGAGAATGTAGTTGTTAGATTACTTGCAGCCTCATTGAGAGGAAAGGCATTGCAATGGTTTAGAGGTTTGCAAGTTGGGTCTATTGCAACTTGGGATGAATTAGGGGATAAATTGCACAAGCAGTTTTAGGATAAGTCAAACCACTTGTCACTGGTTGAACAACTTACAACTATTAAAAGGGCTCCTCAAGAGCAAATGAAAGATTTTATTTTTTCATTTTCAGAAGACATGGTTCAGAATACCTGAAGTAGTAAGGCCTTCTCCCTATTATGTTTTCTTATATTATTTAAGGGCTTTGCATAGTGAAATTGATGTCATGATTCAATCTATGGGTGGGAACATGTTGCCTCAACCATATGATATAGTGATTAGGGCTGAAAACAACCTTATTTAGGCTGGAAGGATAGCTCCCATACCCCCAATGCCAATTTTTCTAGACATTCAGCCTTCCATTCCTTTACAATTTCCACCTTTTGCACCTTTACTAGTTGTACCAACATTGCCAGATGTTTCCCAACCTGCTGTTAATCAAGGGACTACTGCCCCAAGCTCATCTCAAGAGCTACAGGAGATTAAAATCCTATTACAGACTTTTGGCAACAAGTTAGTGAACATAGAGAAACAACAACATCATAGTAGACAACCTTTTCAGTAGAATCAAGGTCAAGGGCAGCAATATCAAGGAAATAGGAAGCCTTATCAAGGCAATTATCAGGGGTAGAGATAGAATGTCAATCAAGACCATTTTAGCCATATAACCCAACCCCAATTAGTGTTGTTAAGGAGCTTGTTCCTATTTAGAACAATCTTGCAGTAGATTATGAATGGTGTTCACCTTGCAATCAGCCCCACAACCAAGCTACTTGTCCAAATGGAGTTATTAACCAAGAATTAATGGTGCAAAATGCTTCAATTTCATAGCCCAATCAACCCAATTATGCATCCTTATAGCAGCAAATTCAATCTACAAGTGATGCCACCTTTCTAAATTGGCAGGGTGAAGAATTTTGTGGAGTATCCAATGATGATTCTCTGATTGTAGCAAACACAAGAGCTAAGAAAAGGGCTTTTGAGCTTGATCAGTTAGCTAATAAAGGAAAAGGAGTTGCAGAACCATCTACATCACAAGTACCTCACATTTTGCAAAGGAATACATAAGTGCTTCCAAGGAGCAACCTCACTTGCAGATAGAACTAGTTGTTGCAAGGATACAATAGAAGGTAAATCATGCTACTCCCTTCAATATTGTTGAATATCTAAAAAAAAATGAATATTACGATGTCTATGTGGGACTCTTTGGCAATCCTAGGCCAAAAAGAGTTGTTACAATCTGCTTTAACTGAAAAGACAATGCCTACTAATGCCTCAGCTGATTCAGTTAAGGTTGTTTTCACAAATATACCCCTAGATAGTGATAAAGAACAAAGTAAACAGTCAATTAAAGAAGCAGAAAGTGTCAAGCCCCCTCCTTTCTATGTAACATTGATTGTAGGTGACAAATTAGTGGATAATTGTATGGTTGATAGTGGATTTAGTAGTTCAGTTTTTCCAAAAAAGATTGCAGACCAATTAGGACTGAAATACCAGCCCCTTGAGAAAGGAGTGCTTTAGTTAGATGGGACAATAGTTAATATTGTTGGTGTTATTAAAGATTTGGGTCTCACATTACATGCATGCCCAAATTTTTTTATTCCTCAAGATGCCTTTGTCATTGATTTACCTCCATTCTTTGCCCTATCTTTATCAAGGGATTTCGCTGTAAAAATTGGAGGTTATATGTCTTCTGACTGGTCTCATATGCTTTGCAGGACCAGGTATGGAACAAAAGTAACCATAAAATCAAAGTCATTGGCAAAGGACCATATTGAACCTTATGAACCAAGTGCAGTTAATGCTAACTATACTATTTTTGAAGACAGTGAGCTTGCTGCAGCTCAAGAGCTGCTAGCTAAAAGTATACCAGAGGTGCTACTAAATGAGTGGGCAGCAGAAAACATAGTGGATAATCCAAATGAACTCATTCAAGAAGCTGGTTTGGGTATTTATGTGCTGCATGAACCAGAAACAGAGATTCCAAACCTTGAAAAGAAGGCAAAATAACAATTACCACAGTAAGATGAGCTATGGCAGATGTATTTTGATGGCTCCAGAAGCAGAAATGGAGCTAGTGGAGGTGCAATGCTGATCTCTCCACAAGGTGATAGGTATTATTTTGCTTTTAGATTTGCTTTTTCCTGTTCTAATAATACTATTGAGTATGAAGGTTTGATCCAAGGGTTAGAATGGGCAAGGAGAAGAGGAATAAGTTGCTTGCAATTATTTGGGGACAACGAACTAATTGTTAATTAGGTGAGAGGGTTAAATGTGACAAAAAATGATACTTTGAAATCTTATAAGCATAGGCTATGGGATATGATAGAGGAATTCAATGCCTTTAATCTAATTTCAGTCCCTAAGAGTCAAAATAAGCACGCATACATATTGGTTGCAATTGGTCCTCGGCTTGACATACCTAATGAGATTAGAAAAGAGAAGGTACAACAATATGTTAAGGTAGTTGTTAGGCCCTCTATCCCTGACAACAATGTTAACTGGAAAGTCTTTGAAAGTGATGAGCATATTTTAAGTTTTCTGTTTGACGAAGATCATTTTTTGTTGTAAATCAAGAGAAGTTAAAACAACAATATGAGGATCAGATTATCCAGTTGAGGACAAATAAGCTTCCTAGGGGTCTAGTAACATTAGAATCCATCTTCAACATTGATGACCAGCTGAAAAGGAAAAAAAAATAGCATTCAGATTAAAGAGGAGCATTACAAAGAGCTAGAGATTTTTAAAGGTAAGCTTCTCAATATAGGAAAAATATGTTCACAATCAAATAGACAAGCTTTTGTTGCTTTATGTCAAGAATTTTAGGATGTTTTTGCTTGGGATTATTCTGATTTGAAAGGATTTGATCCTAGAATTACTCAACACACAATAGAACTAGAACCCAACGCAAAGCCTATAAGACAAAAACAAAGACCTTAAACCCAAAACTGGAACCTCTTATGATTAAGGAGTTAACCAAGTTGATTGAAGGAGGTATTATATTTCCAATTAAACACACCTCCTGGGTTTCTAACCTTGTTTCGATTAGAAAGAAAAATGGGGAAATTGTTGTGCAATTTTCGCACACACGCCCCACTAGAGGCGGGGACCCTCTTTTTTTCTTTTATATCTCTACCTCTTGGCTTGGTCAAATTTTGGTCTTGATATTCTTGGGAGGTTATTTTGGGATTAAGTCTAGACTGGGTTTGATGAGGATAATATTTAGAGGCTCCAAGAGAAATTCACTTGTCTTGGAATTTGAAAATGGGAATTTTGAAGTGAATTTTCAATGTTATATGTAAATATTTTTTGCATCTGTGGATAGAGGATGAAAAATTAGGCTAAGTTTCTTTTTGAACTTTTTAAAAATTCCTTATAGAAAAAAAAGTTATGGAGTTTAAGGCATTTTGACCCTGCAGAGAATTGGGGGATTTCCGTCCCTGAAGGAAAATCCCAAAATTTCCATTTTGGAAAATCCAAGAACCTCCTCAAAATCCCAAAAATTTTCAAAAATGGAAATTTTATTTTTTGCACCCATGGATAAAGGATGAAAAATTAGACAGGGTTGCTTTTTGAACTTTTTGAAAATTCCTTCTAGAAAAAATTTATGAGGTTTAGGGGATTTTGACCTTGTAGGGAATTCGGGTATTTCCGTCCCTGGAGGAAAATCCTGAAATTTCCATTTTTGGAAAAATTCAAAACCCCCTCAAAAACCCAAAATTTTTCAAAAATGGATTTTTTTTCCAAAATGAAATCTGGGAGAGTTAAATTCAAATCTTAAAAGTGGGGCCTGCATCAGAATCTGTGCCCAAACTATCTACAACTGGAAGGAGTTTCTAGAAGACATGTGAAGTTGATTTCATCATCTAATCAAAATTTTCATTAATGACAGGCTGGCATAATATTGTTTTCTCATTGTTCCATGATGTAACTGCTTTTATGCAATTGGATGATGATGTACAATGAGCTCCCAAATTAAATGTAAATGTTGGATGCTTCTAGAGGTGTAATTTGTGCCATTGGATTGATTTAATCTTGGCATTTGATTCAAAATGTAATTTTCTATAAAAGGTCAGTGCCTTTTCATTTGTAAGAGGTGAGACTAGGTTATAAGAACTGATTAGAAGATGTAAAAACCAAAATTGGCTAAGTTAGGAGTTAGATTCTGCAAGATAGTAGTTGTAGGAGAGGAGAGAGACTGGAAATTGTTATGTAATGTTGGAGAAGTTAATGCAATTGGATTGTTGATTTGGCAAGCTTTGTGTTACACTTTGATAGTTTATGGTTTCTTGTTCTTGATTCTCAGATGTTAGATGTTAGATTTTAGTTCTTTTGCTATGATGGTAAAATGTTAATGATGTTGATCAATCTTCGGTCCATACTTTTAGCAATTTGTTGATTGTAATTTGTTGTGTAAAGTTATTCTGGGCCTTATTTTGTGCTAAGTTCAACTTTGGATGTTTGTTTACATTGCGCCAGTTATTGGGTATGTGGATGAATATTCATAGTTTGAAAATCTTTAGTTTCCTTAGAAGATTGCACCGTTTCTGTGGAGTTGTAGACTTGTCCTTGATCAAACCGAGATTGGTTTTATTGGAGATCTATCCATTTGCAACATTCATCATCATTGTGATTGATCTTAAGTTTTAGTCTTAGAAATCTCTCTAAAACCCTTATCTCTTTTGTTGTTTATTTTGAATTTGGGTTAGTTTTAGGATTAAAAACATCACCATATTGTTGCATCTAATGAAAGTACGCTTCCAACATTGTTCATTTGTAATGCCCCTTGTGATTACTAGCATTTTCACATTTATCACTAATTTGTTTATGCATTGTCAAGACCTGACATTAGAGACCTTGGGGTTATCTCTTGACGCTTGTTGATAGAGATCTACCTTTCAAGAGAGATAGGATACTTGTATCTTATCTGAGTTGTTGTTGTGCAGAAAACACCATCAATAGAAATTAGGCTTTGTGTGGATTTTAGAGATCTTAATAGGGCCTCTTTGAAGGATCATTACCCACTGACCTCCATCGAGTAGATCCTTCAAGTTGTTGCTAGTTCTAAGAGGTTTTCCCTACTTGATGGATATTCTAGTTATAACCAGGTATTGGTCAAAGAAGAGGACCAATACAAGACTGCCTTTACAACAAAATGGGGCACTGTGGCCTACAAGAGAATACCTTTTGGCCTGTCCAATGCTGGAGCCACTTTTCAAAGGGCTATGGACATGGTGTTTAAAGGTTTAATTAACAAGATTGTGCTCATTTATCTAGATGATGTAATAGTATTCTCAAAAGATGTTGATGAATATCTGCTGCATTTAAAACAAGTGTTTGAAAGATGTAGGGAATATGGAATACCCCTTAACCCCAAGAAAAGTATCTTTGTTTTCCATGAGGGTAAACTATTAGGACACATAGTGTCAAAACAGGAAATTACTATTGACCCTGAGAGAGTCGAGGCCATTTTAGAGCTTCCATTTCCCAATCACAAAAAGGGGTTGCAAAGCTTCCTTGGCAGAATTAATTTTCTAAGAAGATTTATCCCAGATGTTGCAAACCTTTTGAGACCATTGACTGCTATGTTAAAAAAGAATGTAGCTTTCAGCTAGACTAGAGAAGCTAAATGCAGTTTTGAAGCCATTAAGGAGGCTTTAGCATCAGTTCCCACACTGGTAAACCTATATTTTTCAAAGGACTTTATTTTGTATGCTTTTGGCAATATAGATTTTGTTTCTGCAATGCTAGTACAACAAAATAATTAAGTCTTAGAGCAACCCATTGCCTTTTTTAGCCAAAGTTTGGCAGATTATGAATAGAGGTATTCATTTGTGGAGAAGCATGTTCTTGCTATCATAAGAAGCCTAAAAAAGTTTAAGCCATTAATTTCCAATAATAAGATTCATTTGATGGTAGCACATCCAAGTGTGAAAGAGTTCCTATTGAGTAAAGATCTCAATGAAAAGAGAGTTGGATGGATCACTAAAGTCATGGAATTTGATGTTGATATTGTTAGTGTAATTAATATTTAATTACACTTGCATAAGTTTACTTAGGTAATATTTTAATTCTTAGGTTAATTATTGTCATCCTTATCTTGTTGAGGTATCTTGTTGCTCAAGATAAGATTAGGGTTATGCATACATTTCTTTTATAAAGTAAATCATCTCATATAATTTTGAATTCCTGAATAATATTATTTGCACGTCTTCATGCAAAGCTCTTGATTTTCTTTGTTTTTCTTTATGTGGAAGGTTTTTTGGTTTGCATATTTGATATTGGTTTCTATCATGGTATCAGAGCCTTGATATGCAGCCCCTTCTCAGATCTTTGGAGACTTTCAATGCAGAGTACGTTCAGGGTTCCTCGAGGGATCTGACCTTGAACTTTTTTTGGTGCATTCTAGAGCAAAAAGGACACCACCATCGTGTTCGCAATGCCCAAAAACCCCTAGATCACCTATCTTTTTGCTCAAATCTGAGCAGTTGCAACGAGAGGCAAACAAATTTTAAGGGCACACAAATTCGTACATATCTGGGCCCTATCTATCTCAATTTGTGTGCATAGGTATAGAGGGTTTATTCTAGTTTTTTAATAAATCAGGTTTTTGCATTATTATTTTCCTGCATGAAAAAAAAAATTGCTATCAAAAAAATCAAATCAGAGTTTTTTTTGTTTTTTTTTAAATTAAAAAAAATATATATAAAAAAGGTGCAAGGGTACAGACCTGTGCAGGTCACATCCCTGCCCAGCTCGTAGAGTTCCTCTGCAGGCCCCCCATTCCAGTCGGTGACAATTGCCCACCACTGGTGACAAAAAGGCCATCGGCCTTTACAAAAACCAGTCAGCTTCATTGAAACCGTCGGCGCATGCAGAGAAACCCAGTGGGCTGAAAAGAAATCCGGCCTCCATTAAATCCGATGGTACATGCACCAAATTCTGGTGATCAGCAAAGAAATCAATGACAGAATCTTTTAAGATTCCTGCAACTACAAATTATTCAAGCAACCGCAATTTTTTTCTGGCAATTTTTTTGTAGCTCCGACGACCGTCAATTTTTTTGCAAGGGGGATGATTTTTTCCAGTGACGGCCAAATGGCCATCAAATTTAAGCTCATGATGTACTGATGTCAGCAACTATACAGCCCTCTTTGCCCCCTCCTAATCCTAGTTTTCCTTCAAGGAGCAGTTTTTTTCTTTTTGGCGTAACTTGGGCATACGGTATCGAAATTGGGCAAACAAAATATAGCCAAAAAGCTGGTTCTCAGAACTATCTTGTGGTGCAGTTTATTTTTTAGTATTTTTTTTTATAGCTTTATTTCTGTTTGAAGTTAGATGTTCATTTATGGCCTCCGAGCTCATAACTTTTTGCCACAATCTTTGATTTTCACCATCTTTGCGGCATTGGAAAGGTATTGAGGAGCTCTATGTTGTTGTTCATGAACTTTTTTTTGTATTTGTTTCAGGTTGATCGTAATTCCAGATTTGTCCCAATGGGTGTTTTGGAGATTACTTGGATTTGGCAGTTGGAAGGGTGAAACTTGAATATTTGCACTTCATTTCAATACCACATCATTTTATTTTATGTTTATACATGTCGAGCATTCTCTCCTTTTACAATCATTGGGTTATTGTAATAAATGAACTGAGATAAAGTTCCTTCAGGGGGGTTTCTTGCATAATAATTTGATTAGAGTGTGCATGCACTTTGATCTCCATCTTGTTTATTGACAGCTCGCATGGGTTATATTTGGTTTCTTAGTTTCTTTTGGCCACATCTTGCTCTAGATTGACACATATCAAATTCACATCAGTTCACACTTTAGATTGGGAGCCTATGGTTATTGATCTGCATTGGTTCAGATCCATCTCAATTTGAGGGCCATATTTTTATGGTTAATGTTCCAGAGTCTTTATGGTACTTGTTCCCATGGAATATTTTTAGTCTCAGTTTGGCATTGACATCGAGATACACGGTTTTTAGATTTTTTCATTATTTCATCTACTGTTGCTTCACAAATTCCAGGGTTGTTCCAGTTTGTGAGTTTTCCAGTGTTTTGTGGCATCGGGTTTGTTGTTGCATTATTATGATTTCACCTGAGTCCTTCAGTAACTCTCATTTGGTTTCTTGTAGACAGAAGTATCTTTCCTTGCTTGACAGATTGTGGTTCCAGTGTTACTCTGCAGTGTTCTTCCAGTGCTTCTTTGCAGTAGTCATCTCATTGTAGGGGGGTTTTGTCCCACTAGGTTTTCCTTCTCTACCTCATTATTGCATTTGTACATGGATACCTAATCAACCCTTGTTGTTGGGACCCATTCATACTTTCTTATATTCATCTTAGTTTTAGGTGCATGCTTTTTTAGTCTCCCTAAGTTGCACTTATGGGGGGTGTTAGTGTAATTAATATTTAATTACACTTGCATAAGTTTACTTAGGTAATAGTTTAATTCCTAGGTTAATTATTGTCATCCTTATCTTGTTGAGCTATCTTGTTGCTTAAGATAAGATTAGGGTTATGCATACATTGCTTTTATAAAGCAAATCATCTCATGTAATTATGAATTCCTGAATAATATTATTTGCACATCTTCATGCAAAGATCTTTCTTTTTTTTGTTTTTCTCTTCTATGGAAGGTTTTTTGGTTTGCATGTCTAATCTTGGTTTCTATCAGATATCAAGATCACAAAGCTTGTAAGAGGTAAAGGACTCTATGAGCAACTTGCTTCAACAACAGAAAATGAAGGAAAAATAGAAACAAAGGTCATTCTAGTCACTAATGATCAAGATCAAAATGTTGCACCTGCATTAGCAGTAGGATGGGTGCATGATATGACTCATTTTCTATAGACTGGTGAATGGCCACTAGGTTTAGATAGAGCTAAAATAAGATACTTCATATTGCAATCTATACCATATGTGTTGATCGATAATGTTCTTTTCAAAAAAGATCTAAATGGTGTTCTATTGAGATGTATTGATCAGGCTCAGATTGATAAAGTGCTTCATGAGTTCCATGATGGAACTGCAGGGGGTCATTTTTCCCCAAGAAAAACTACATGGAAAATTATGAGAGCTATCTATTATTGGCCAAACATCTTTAAGGATGCCCATGCATGGGCCAGAAAATGTGTAAAGTGTGCAATTTTTGCAAGAAAAGAAAAGCTGCCAACATTACCTTTGCAGCCAATTCAAGTGGAACAACCCTTCATGAGATGGGGCATTGACTTTATTGGACCCATAAACCCACCTTCCAGTGCAAGTCACAAGTGGGTACTCACTGCTACTGATTATTTCACAAGGTGGACTTAGGCAGTAGCTTTGAAAGAAGCCAATGAGACATGTGTTTTGAACTTTTATGATGACATAGTAACTAGGTTTGGTGTTGCAGAATCAATTATTTCAGATAATGCCTTAGCTTTTGTGGGACTCAGAATCAGTGATTGGGCAGTTAAGAATGACATATATTTCAACACTTCATCAAACTATTACCCTCAAGGTAATGGTTTGGCTGAGAGCATAATCAAGAACCTGATCATAATCATTAAACAAATAATGGAGGATAATCAGAGAGCTTGGCACACCAAGCTGAAATCTACCTTATGGGAAGATACGATAACTCCCAAATGGTCTATTGGAAATTCTCCATATGTACTAGTTTATGGCAAAGAAGCCAGATTTTCTTGTCTATAGAGTTGCTAGCTCTTGATATTATGCATCAGTTGGAAATGTTTGAAGAACAAGATCCATTGGCAGTCAGATACGCTCAACTCATGGAGCTGAAAGAAACAAGAGACAAAGCTATGAATTCTTTAGAGTATCATCAACTCCAAACTAAAGGAGTTTTTGATAAGAGGGAAACTTCTAGAATCTTCAAAGAAGGTGATGTTGTAATCAAATGGGATGAGTTGAAAAGTAGGCCAGGAAAGCATACAAAGTTTGATCACTTCTGGAGTGGCTCATTTGTTATAATAGAGTGTAAGGAGACCAATGCATTCCAATTTTCCAAGATGGATGGAGAGATTTTTCCTATCCCAATCAATGGGATACACCTCAAGCATTGCTTTAAGGTTTGACCTATATCACTTTTTCTAGTTTATAAGTTTTTATTTCAATAAGTGTTGTTGCACCTTAGTTTAGTTGTTGTTTTCAAATTCCCTAAGTGCTTTTGAGCATAGTTAGATAGTTTTTATGCTAAATTTTTAGTTTGCAATAAGTTTCCAAGGTGTTCTGAGTCATTTATGTTGAGTTACAGCATTGAATCAAGTTGCTTTCATATCTATTTTGAGTTTCTGAGTGACCTCGTGCCCAATGAATAGTCTAGCCAATTGCTCTTAATGTTTAGCAGGAAAACATATAGAAGATGTAGCCAAAAATGTTACTCATTTTTGTTATTTACTCAAGTTGATTGAGTTTAGAGTGTTTGCAAACTGAAAGTGAAGTACATTTCTTATCTATCTTCCCTATATTGCATTCAATTGTATAAACAAAAAAATCAAAGAGATTACAACTTTTTAGTAAATAATTATTGCATTTATACAAGTGAATTCAATATGGAAAAGATTTGCACAAATCTTTCAAAAAATTTATCTTTATTGATACAAAAGTACACATTTGTCTCACACAAACCGTGAGACTTAAATTTTTCAATGAAAATGAAGAATATTTTATACATTGATGGATAAAGAGTAAAGCGCACATATACGGAAAGAGGCCAGTCATTGCCTGATGACTAGTTTGGTGTCTATTGTCTTGCTTTATCTCCTGCTTCAAGTTGTCTTGTGTCCTCCATAGCTACCCAATCTTAGTCCCTGCATCTAGCAATTACAATGATGTTAGAGCAGTGCACTCTAAGCAATGAATGTCTCTCACACTACAAGTACACGCACCCATGAATGTATAAACTGCCCCACAAATACATTAAATAAGAATACAAACTATACATGTTCAAAGAAAGGAATAGGATCATTAAATACATCAGTCATATGCACATGTTTTTTCTAACTTTTTTTGTTTCATGTGCAAATACAGGAAAAGCAATATTATTGTTTTATCAAATTTCAGCATGTGGGTTAAATATGGATCCCACAAAGGTTGAGCCCAGCGTGCATATGAAGGTTAGCAGTCAAAAATGACTGTGACTTGCAGATTGAAAATGTACAATGTCATAATGGAAATCAATATTATAGCCTTTTGAGTTAGCATGCTATCAAGTTTGTTTTGACAAGGCATTAAACTGAGTTAATCAACACATGATATACTTGAATAATTATACATCACCTATGGCAGTGTGTTGTTGATCACTGCCATATAAGGCATATCATCAAACAAGTAGATCATGGATG
>VDFB02271358.1:156420390-156791531 GCA_007258455.2 Sequoia sempervirens
GAGCATCATGATAAGCAATTCAGGGCTCTGCTGATCAGTAATATGAAAATGTTTACAGGCTGAGAAATTGTTAGTGAAAAGTAGAATTGAGGAGAAAGCATCTTATCTACAGGAACTTGAAGAACAGGTAAAAATTTATAGTCGACTTGATTCTTACCTGTTACATAGTAATTTCTATTCCCTTGAGATTTTTTCAAGCAATATGTTTTTATTTCTGTTTCTCAAACTCAAAGTGAAAGGAACTAACAAGTTCATATGCAGGGAAAGCTCTGTCTTTTGTATTTCATCTTGCTTTATGGGTTCTAATATTTGAAACATGATGTTCTGTTATCTTCATTGCAATATTTTTACTTCTGTTTCATTCTGTTATTTCTTTTAACTCAGTTCTCAATTTGTGATTAATGCTTTTTTTCTTATTGGTCAAAGTATTTAGGCATACAAAATCTGGTTTCGAGGAATGCGCGTTTATATGGTTCTGGAAATACTCCAGCACGGGGTGTAACATTACCTTTCATATTGGTCCAGGTATTATATTCAAATGTGTGTTGTAAAATGGTTTTTTGGTCCTGTGTTGATTTTCTGATAGTATCATTTGTTACTTTTTCCATGACACTAATCTTATGTTACCTGAAACAAATAAAGTTTACAAATGTATAGGATATGCGGAGAGGACATCTTGTAGCCAAAAATGACTAAATTTAAAGAATGATACTTGCATTTGTCTGGTAAACTATTTGAATGGGAACACAGTGCTTACACCTTCTGCTTGAGGCAAAATCTTTGAAAGACCCTCTTAAAACACTGAACTAACGTTCATCAGTTTGCTGCTCTTGACAACTCTATATACACACTACATTTCTAGGTCAATGTCACTCTTTCTTCTACAATTTTTGCAGATTAACACCCAACATTCAGCATTCCACCAGTTCAACATGACAACTGTTACTCAAGCACAATTGTAAATTTAATCATGACAGTACGTCCAAGTTAAACCTTGGCAAAGTAGGTGTTCAAGGCAATATACGCAATGATGGTGTTTTTCTTTTTTGGATTTGAATATTCGGGATCTATTATAGGGGCCCCAGCCCAATAAGAAGATCATGCTTACAAGGAAGACAATGCCTGTAGACATATCCACACCATAACATCACTTTTTCCTAAGTGACTTGAGAACCATATGCCCCCTCTCATGCTTTTTTTGGCTGTACTTTTTTGGACAGCATTTCAGTCCATCCAATGTTATCATCTTCTTTATCAAATTCACAAGTGGTGGAGATGCGGAAAGTGACTGATTGATTTGATCTAGTAGCAATTCACCAAGATCCCATTCTTCGGCATAAGTCAATCTCTCTCGCCACAAATTCTTATCTGCTTAAAAAGGCTGTGGAGTGGGCATGTGAGCCACTGCAGATTTAGATTGATCTGTTGGAGATTTTGTTGTGGACATATTCACTAGAGTTATTTATACCAAAAGAAGAATTAGATATGCTAGGGTGATCAGGCATAAGATTACCACCAGTACAAGAAGAATGCAGATGCTTACCATTCAAATTTGCTTGGTCTTTATTCTTTTCAATACCATCCTTAAGTTCTGGTAGTGCTTCTTGCTTCCCCAGAGAGTGATTCATCAGGCTAGCCTTAGAATGAGAATCTCCCAAAGATTGATCCTTTTGGACCAGATCATTTGAATAATCATTGAATGTGTGCGGTTTTGAAGGAGGCTTACCAATCTCCAGAAGAATTCAGAACTGGTTGGTTTACAGATAGATGCCGATTACACGCAACTTTCTACCAATTTGCTTGTTTAGAAGTAGATGCTTTAGCAAGATTACAATTAGCAGCAATATGTCCCACCTGAAAGCATTTATGGCAATGAGATGAAACATTTTTGTAGTCCAATACTTGTTTCCATACCCTATCTTCAGTCTTCAACCAAACTTCATCAGGTAATCCTTTCAAGATGTCAATCTAAACTTGTATACATTAAGGCAATCTGTTACTGGTTCTATTGCAATAAATCTATCCAAAGCATTCCCAATACTTTGGAAGTAAGAATCAACTCAAAACTGCTCTAGTACATAGGGTAAACAAACCCAGGCGGGCATGACAGAAAAAGTCTCAGTATTAAGGATAAAAGTTAGAAACCATGGCTTTATTAACGTAACATGCCTGTCCCAAAGCCAAGGACCCTTGTCTAGAATGAAATTACTGTCTTCCACAGACTTACATAATAACACAAAACCCTTGGGCACTAGGATAGATCTCTATTGGTTCTTTTAATTGCAGTTTCCATGTTATTGTTGTCCAAGCACGCAAATTTACTAGACTAGGCTAAAAAGAATTTATTTTACAGTTTAGCCCATGCTTGGACTATCCTTCCTCTCTAGCTAAAACTTCATGCCCAAAGGAAATGACAGGATGATAACTTCCTGTAGCTTTAAAATGCCTGGAACCGGGGACACATAGATGGTTTGACATTTGCCTTATCCTCATAAGCAATCTCTTCCTTTGATTGAACTCCTCCGGCCAAAACTAGTCCCTCACTGGTTTTATAGTTTATTGGACATCTCAAATGAAATATGCCCTTGGCAAGGTGCATCCAACAACCCCTGAGCTGCACTGGATCTATTTTTAGCAAGCAAAACATTCTTGTTTGGTGTCGCTGGAGCCGTAAGACTGACAACTGCAATATCCTGAGGGGCTGGAATTGCAGAATCCAAGATCCCTTAATCTTTCCATTTTTCGAGAACATCTATTGTTGTATACTGCTTGCTGATTGATCTTGGATTCCTCAGTAACAGCAATTGCATTAAGGTTTGAAGAGGGATGGGCGGGAAGCACCATTTTGAAATCTTTTGTTATACTTTTTAAAATCACACAATGATAGTGTTTACATAAGTTTAATATATGCAATTAATCTGGAAATGATTGCAAATAGTACTTTTTAGATTGTAGTGTTTCTTGGCTTGGCATATGCATTCATGTTATTCTCTAAGGAAATTTAAATTTGCCAGTTGTGTTTTTCCTTCCATGATATCTAAATCTGCTACCTTAACTTCAAGGAGAACCTAAGCAAGTTTAATGAAAAGGGTACAATTAATGTTCTTATAGCTTAGACCTCTTATGTATTTCTTGCATAGTTTTTCAAATGCAAGTTTATTATGAATGTTGGTTGCACTCATTATATGGCTAGGGATGAGTGGTTTGTTTCAAAAGCATGGCACGTTAGATGATAATGTCTATCATTTAATGCTTTATTTTTCCTCTCACTCTTTTGTTTTCCCTTTTTTCAATTTCTTTTGTTCCTTTGTATTCATGGTTTTACTAATTCCTTCCCTGCCTAAAATCACAAAACAATTTATGGAACTAAGATTACTTTCATTCTCCTCAAACTTTCTTTAAACTTACACTATCATTTAATGTTTCATTTTTCCTCCCCCATTCTTTTGTTTTTCCCTTTTCTTCAGCTTCTTCCTTTCCTTTGTATTCATGGTTTTGACCAACTCCCTCCCTGCCTAATATCATGCAATGATTTATGGAACTAAGATAATGGTTATAAGCTTAGCTACACATGGGAATCACTTATCCACAAACTTAGCCAAAAAACTAGGTAGGCCAAGGTGAGTTTTCGATTAGATTATTTAATGAATTGACTAATTATTTAACTAATTAGGTGGTTAATAATTAATGGATTAATTGATTTTGTAGCTAATTAATCCTTCCTTTAACTTAAACTATCATTTAATGTTTCTTCCTCCCTTGCTCTTGTTTATCCCCTTTCTTCATTTTTTTCCTTTCCTTCAAATTCATGGTTTGAACTTTGACCAATTCCCTCCTTGCCTAATATCATGAAACAGTTAGTGGAACTAAGATTACTTTCATTCTCCTCAAGTACCAGTTTTGATCGTTTCCTCTAATGATGGGTCTAGTAGTGAAAATCAAAACATCATTGAGCATAATTTGTGTATACAGTTTAAATAGTGTCTTTACATATCTAGTTAGGACATCACTTTTTCAGGGTTGACCTATTCACACTTAGCTTAAGTTTACTTAGACTATTTTTATGCTTTCGTCTCATTTCATGTGGTTGAGACACATGTCCCATTCATTTGAGACACCTAATACTGCATTCTCACCACTTGCTAGCACACATGTCATTTGAGCTAGACAAGTGTTTCATCTTTGGAGTGGCTGTCAGTTATTGTGTTCTACCTTCCTACCTCCTCTGCAAGGCCTCTATGCACATTTTACACACTCATTATATGATAGATGTCTCATTTGTGCTTCTTGTGTTTCACTAAGTGGAAAGTTATGTTGTGCTTTTAGATTCTTGGCTAATTCCAACATGGTATCAGAGCGAGTTTTGTTTGAAGGCGTTGGTTTGTTTTTTGCATGAGATTGCTCGACTTTCTTGGCTTATTGAATACCAATGTTTTGTCCAAGAGATTCTCATCATGGCCATTGGTTGAAGGCGTTCGCTTTTGTAGGCATGAGATTGCTTGACCCTCTTGGCCTATCAAGTACCAATGTTTTGACCATGAATGCATGTTCCTTTTGCACCAAGGTGACTCCAACACTTAGCTCTATCATTGGAGTGTCGTGGATCCAAACAAACATTGCCATTACACTCGAAAGGCTTGAGAAATGAAGAATGCCCTTCGTTTGGAAAAAAATTGGTAAATTTGAAATTTTGCAAAATATTTTTCTTGTACTTTGTTGAACATTATGGAATCCGTACAAAATTGTACATGTTTGTATGTATGGATTTTTAGGCAAAAAAGCAATTCTTTTAGTAGAGTGATGAATGCCCCCCCTACCCATTTCACCATTTTTTGTAAGTTTCTACAGGTTTTGCGTTTGGTTTTGGGCATTGCAATATTAAAACCCTATTTTTTGGCCCAAAATCAGCCTTGCTGGATTTGGTTGCTTGTTTTGTGGATTTATCTAGAAAAGTTGTTTTGATTTAAGGGTTTTGCTTCATACTCACATTAGACACTTGGACAAAAGTTTATCACATTTTTTTGCATATGTAGTTATTTTATGTGCAATTTTTGGCACTGTTTTGGACGCCTATGACCTTCCATGGTCAACCTCATCACCATCTATCTCTTTGATTCTTGCCCTCACTCACCACACCAACAATTTGTGAGAAGATATTAAATCTGCGAAGCATATTGTTTTGGAGATAGTGGGAAAGATAGGAATTTTGTCGCTAGCATGTTTGTGCATTGGTTCTCTTTCTTCTCTACGTTGGACTTTGCAAAATGGCATGGTCGTTGGTTGTTGAATGTTAAGGCTTCCATTTGCATAATAGGCAGCTCTTCCATCAACCACAACCCCTTTCAAACAGTGGGAAAATCTTTGGTAGAGCATGAATCCTTGGCTGTATTGTGGTCTTTAGTGTGGGCTCCATTCCCACTACTTGTGAATCAAACCCTCCACATGACCTCCAGTTATTTGCACACGAGCTTAATCTAAGTTGCAATAAAACAATTGCAAGTAGAAAGGAAGGGTGACAGTTATCATCCACATTAGGGTTTTGTGGCATCAATTGCAAGAGTTTGTGATCTGTTGTTATGAGTTAAATTCCCATTCAACAACATCACGAACCCCATAGACCTGTCTTTTTGTGAATTTGCTTGCAAGGGTTTTGCTGATTTCTTTTTGGATATGGGCCACACTATCTATGGTATCTTTCATGTATGTTGAGTAGTGTCTTTGGCTTGTGCAAAGGAGAATTGTTGGTGTTACATGACAGTCAAACCCCCACAAGTCCCATGCAACCCTTCTATGCAACCTTCCACAATCTGCAACGCCCTCTCAACAAGTCATGGATTTGTTGTTCTTGCTCAACATTAGTTGCCAATCATCTTGGCTTTCCCCTCCATGTGGGGTCAAAATATCCACCCACGACCTCCACCATCGATACAAAGCTAGCATGCCCTCCAATGGTGCAAAAAAGATGCCTTGGTAATAACTTATATTGAAGGGAGTTGAAGTACATTCAAATCAAATTCTTGGTCAACTTATTTGTGCAATATAATTGTAGGTGCTACATTGGCCTTCACAACATGACCTCTCTGTCACATTAGGCACATCAACCAAGTCTCATGCCACTCCACCAAGAGAGTTCACTTCAACATAGGCTGCCTACTTTCTACAATGGCTCCAAAGACTCAGTCAAAACACCCCTACGAACAACTACACCTTTGTCAGCGACAATAATCATTTGTATTAATTGTTTGATGTAATTGTACCATCAATTGGTAACTGGTAGTGGTTATGTTAATTGTTTATTTGACCCTCAAGTTTCATCATAGTGTCTAAAAGGGGGATTTTTTGTTTTTGTTTTTCTGTAACTTGCAAAAGAGGAGTTAAATTTTCAAGTGTAAATAGACGATAGGAAGCTGGTTTTGTCGTCTAAACTTTAGTGTTGAGACAATTTGAAAATTGTGTTGTTTTGATGCATTTTTTGACCTTTAAAGTTATAAAAATCACTGTGCATTATAAATGGTTGATTTGGCATCCAATCTTAATACAAGTTGTAATTTCTCTTGCATATTGTTCTGGGGCGCCTATGTTTTAGCACTAATAATTTTGGGGAGTTCTCAAATATTGAATCAAGGGGGGTGGGAGGTGTCTTGAGTTGTGCTTTTGAACACTTCCGTGAGTCGTGTCTTGAGCATTTTCACATTTCCCTTAAGCATTTTCTTTCTACTTTTGATTTTTCTGGTTGTAATCATGTCTCCAAATCCATGGAAAATCAAATGTGATTACTGTGTGAAGAAAAGGCATACCATTGTTTGCATACTCGACAATTACTCTCTGAGTAGCCGATTAATCACGGGAAATTATAGTGGGCGAGTATTTGCCACTTTTACTCGCGGATTTTCTAGAGTCAAGTAATCACCGATTAAATGCAAATTAATCGCCAAAATGCCCTCGATTAGTTGCGGAAAACCTGCAACACGTTTTGCATATGTTTTTCCCCTCATTTTCACACGGAAATCGGCTTATTTTTCTCGCGTTTTGGACGCGTTTCTCATTAAACCCTCGTTTTTGCTTGTTTTTAGACACCACGAAGAAAAGCAAAATGAAAGGCAAAATCCCCCGACGAAATTATTGTTTGTTTCATTTCACAAGGAAAGTTGAAATGTGTCTGTTGCGGAGAAAACACGATGGAGAGAAAGTGGAAAGTAAACGGCAAATCACAAGCAAAAAACACGACCAGGAGACACCTGACACACTAGATTTTTTAGTTTATAGTTTTTATTTTAGATTTTAAATTTTTAATGTTTAAAAGTTTTAATATTTAGTATTTATGTTTACATAATTATTATTTTCTATATAATATTATTATTATTAAATAATAAATAGTGTAAAGTATTATTAATAATTTATTATTTATTAAATATAAATTATATAATTAATAATTATAAATAGATAAATATTAATTTATTACATGTTTTATATTTATAGTTTAACTTCATTTATATTATTAAATTATTAAATTACAATATATTATATAGTATATAGTAATATACATTTGTCATTATTAAAATATAATTATAACTTATATAATATATAATTTTTACTACTTTTTAAGTTGTCGAGTCAAATTTTTTTGGCTTGCCGAGTACTTTCCGAGTTCGAGTATGTAAACTATGAGGCATACCATAGATGAATGCATGTTGAGAAAACTTGATGACTTGAAACTTGCTTGGGAACTTCATCAATTAAAACAACTTTGCAGTACAAATGGAATCAACTTGCCAGATTCTTCTAATCCAACACTCTTAGCAACATCTAGTCTCACTCAGACATCTTGTGAGACTTCACCATCATTTGGAGATGAACAATGTAGTCCATTTACATGCATTGTGATCTAATCACTTGTTGCTACTTTAGAGTTCAAAGTTGCTTTCTTGAGAACTATTAGTGATTTTATGCATTAGGTCATTAACATTAGTTTCTTAGATCTGCCATTTTGCGAAAGATTTCTACCAAACATTTCATCTTTATTTGTAGAGTCCCACATTGCAGATTTGGATGACACATTGGAGGACACATGTCATCTTTTTGATGACAGTTCTTGCATTAATATAGAGTTCAAAGAGGCTTCATTGAGGGCTTCTAGAGATTCTTTGCAGCAGGACTTCACTTGGGATTTGGATTGTAGCCACATGTCATGTATTGACATTCCACACATCATGTCTTTGGATCATGTGTGAACTTTAGAGATATTTGTCTTACTTCCTGCATATTTTATTTGGAATAGGAAGTCATCTTGCACACATTTGTGGTGTTGTTTTTTCCCAAGGGGAATAATGTTGTTCAGTGATCATGGGTCATCTTCAACATCTAGTGTTGAGCATCTACCAACACTATAGGCACCATTTTGAGGGAAGGTTGCATGGTTTCTTTTCTCATCTCGGTCTTGGGAGGGAGCATTTCTTCACATGGAGTTCTTTCCTTCTCACATTTTGGGGGGATCACATAGACCTTTCTTTTCTCTCCTAAGGGGGAAATATTCATTATACTTGTGTTAAGAGGTAGTCCTTGGGGGGTCATGACGAGTCCTTCTATCCTCTATCTTCTTCACTTGTACATTTCTTTGCATCATTTCTCTTTTGGAGAGGAGTTTTATTTACCACTGGGTTTTTCTCGTTTACTTTGTTTATGAGAAATTTGTACATGGGTACCTAACATGGCATAGTAGCCAGTACCCATCATCATCTTTGCATACATTACTCCCTAAGTTGGATGACAAATTCTTCCCTTCATAAATCAGGTATCTCAATTACCTATAGATATTAGGAGGACTTTTACTTTACATGTTAGGTAACTCTTGAAAGGGATGTCAACCCCATTATTGTCATCACTTTGAGCCATCATATGCAGAATCGGCCATAATGCATGTGCAAGCTGAAAGCAGAATAAAGTTGATTATCAACTTTAGGTAGTTTTAGCACTGTATCCAACTGAATGAAGGTGGAATTTCTCTACTTCTACTGCTATTTGTAGTGTGAACATGCAAAGAAGTTTTGTTTTTGCCTGAGAATGTATTTGTGTGATCTAAAAAGTGTATCCTATTCAGTGTTGGAGAGTCATTTCTCTTATTGTGCACATTGAGTAAGTGTATAAAGGGTTGCTGAAAACTTGGGTGATTTGGAGCATCCTGGGAAGGAAGAGGTTTTTCTACATAACTTTGAAATATGGAGTTTTGGCTCACATTACTAGGTTTGCCCCTGTTGATAGTTTGGTCACCTAGGCAAATGGTACTGGCAATAGAGATGAACATAGACAGTATGAATGTGGCAATAAACCTACAAATAAGTGTTTGTTTGCTTTGACTTCTAGAGGTAGAGTTCTTGATTTCTGTTAATTGGGAAGTACAAACATCTACTTAGGGAGTTTGGCTATGCATTTTGGGAGTTGGCGCCCTTGTTTACGCTTTACTTTCATTGAAAGAGAAATTATGAAGGTTGCTAGGTTCATTCATTGTTGGAATAGAGCTTGAGGCAGAGTAGCTTGTGGATGGATGGAATCACTTGTCAGTTATTGAAGAATTGTATAGGTCAGATTTGCACTCATTCATATTAATTTTTACTTGACTGGTTATAGTGGATTTTGGAGAGTATTTATGATCCAATTGGAGTCTCCTTTTCGGGTTTCTCCAGACCAAATCTTGTGTCTTTGTCATTGTCAAGTGGTTTGCTTCTATTTCTATGATTCGTATTGTTGTGGTTGTGGTATTGTATTTCTTGTTTTGTATTCACTTGAAGAATGCAAGTAGCTAGAATTAGAAATCTGTAATTGGTGAGCTATTTTGGAATTTTAGAGCAATTTATGGATCAGATTGGTATGAGAGTGGGTTTGGAAAACCTATAGGTAATTTTAAATCACCTTTTTAGTTCGATTGTAGTGGTTTGCTCACTACATGGTTTAGTGGTAGTGGAGATTCAAGATAATTTAAACCCATAGCTGGAATTAGGTACAAACAAGGATGGCACATGAGGGTGGAAGAGATAAGGATGAGACTGACGAAAGATTTGAAAAATTAAAGGCAGATGTTGCAGTGATTTCCCATCTTATGTGAAAAATGGACATGTTTGAGAATTTGGTGATAACCATAACTCATAAATTGGACATTCAAGAGATCCCAAAAGTGGAAGAAGAGGAGTCCAAGGTTACGTTTGAGCATGTTGAGACCTTGGATTAAAACTCACTTTTGTTCAAAGTGGAGGCCAAGATAGAGATCCAACATTTGACAGAGAAGTAAATGCAGAAAAGTTGGTTCAATGGGTCTCTCAAGTGGAGGTATATTTTAGCTTACACAAATTGAATTCTTCTCAGCAGATTTCTTTTGCTTGTTTTAAGCTATTTGGACATGTGTTAACACTGTATGAAGCACATGTAACTTTCTTGCAATGGAGGAAAGCCCCACCCATTTCAAAATAGGAAGATTTTAAAGAGTTACTGAAGAAACAATTTCACCCTATAGGCTATGAAGAGGATAGAGCTATTCAGTGGCATTATTTTTGGCAGTTACAAGGACAAAGTGTTCAAGAGTATGCTAGTGAATTTTGAAAGAAAGCAGTTTAGTTGGGAAGAGATGTGATGAAAAGAGATGCTAATGAATTATGCTGGAGCATTATTTGGACATCTTTGTAGGGTAGTATTAATGGCAAAACCTCAAAATTTTGATGAGGCAAGTGTGTAGGTCCTTTGTTTGGAGATGAATAACATGAAATCCAGCTTGTTCAAGGAAAAACAGTAGGGTAAGAAAGAGGGGTGGTGGGGAAATGATTCACAAAAAGGGAAAGATAAGTGGAAAGGAAAAAATTCTACTAAGACTTCTGTGAAGAACAACAAGCTCCCACCATAAATACTGGTTTGGATAACGCAATGAATTCCAGGTACAGTAGCAGTAGAGGAGGTAGCAGCACGAGTAGCAAGGGCAGGTGCATAAAGGCAAAGAGAAATGCCATCACAAATGTTGTGATAAGGAGGGTTGTAATGAAGATGCCTGCTAGAAATTACACCCATGTAAAAAATCTAGAAAGAACAAAGGTTCACACAAGGTGAAGGAGATTGAATGTACTTTGGATATGGATGATTGAATAGTCTGTACAACTACGTAGGAGGCAAATGTGGTTTGTGATGAAGCTCAAGATGAGGACAAGTCTACCAAGCTTTTCCATGTGAAATTTAAGCTGAAAGGTAGAAAAAATGATGCTCTTCTTGATACTAGTTCTCAATCAAGTTTAATATCTCAAAGTATAGTGCAAGAACTTGGGTTGGAAACAATGAAGCCCCCAAAACCATATTTCTTGGGTTGGTTGAAACAGGGAGTAGAAATTTCAGTCAAAACATAATGCACAATTAGATTTGCATATTTAGTTGAATTCAAGGATGAGGTAAGAATGAATATTATACCGTTAGATGTATGTGGGATTGTTCTTTATAGCCTTTATCTCTATGAATGGGATTCAATTTTTATTGCAGATTGAACAAATACTGGTTAAAGAAAAATGGAGAAGAGATAATGATAAAATTGTATGAGGGAAAATCCAAGGTATTCATGGTGAGTGCTGCCCAAGCAAGACAATTAATAAATGCTATGGGAAAATTTGCTTTATTAATTTTATGGGAAAAAAAGGAGGAAGAGCAAGTGGCAGAGATTAAAACAATGCACGGATTGCATTCAGCCTTTCAGGCAAAGAAAAAGGGGATGTAGAACAGCTGGTTCACCATTTTGGTGAGCTTTCTAAGGAGCCTAAGGGCATGCTCACTCACAGATCTGTGGTGCATGTGCATTGATATTAGGTGCTAAATAAAATTATTGTAAAGAATTGGTACTCTTTGTCACACATTGATTATTTATTAGATCAGCTTCAACAAGCCAAATACTTAATTAGATTTAAGGTTTGGTTACCACTGATTCAAGGTAAAAGAAGAGGATATTTGGAAAAGAACATTCAAGGCTAGGTATGGATTATTAGAATGGCTAGTGCTTCTGTTTAAAGAATGAAGTGCTACACCCCCTTGTTGATGTGTGTGCCATAGTTTACTTGGATGAGATTTTTGTTTTAAGGTGGACATATGGAGAGCATGTTGAACAGTTGCAGAAGGTATTGCAGATTTTATTGGAGAAATGCTGCGGTTAAATGATAACAAGTGTGAATTTGTTCAAAAGAGTTTGGTTTATCTTGGACATGGAGTTGGTGATGGTATAGTTAAGATTGACTTGTGTAATTGAGAGTTGAGACAATGAACTTTCTGGGGGAAGCTCAATGTTTGCGTAAGATTGCAAAATCCTTTTTACACATTGCAGCTCCATTACATGCCGTTACTAGTCTTGAGAAGAATTTTAAATGGGGTATGTGCAGTTGAGGGCATTTGATGAATGAAAGAAACAATTAGTAATGTACCTATTTGAGCATTACCTAATTTGCAACTTTCTTTTGAGGTGGAAATGGATGCTGGCAATTACGCTATGGAGGCTGCTTTATTGCAAGGCTGATGACTAATTTCTTATCATTCAGAATTATTTTATGGATTCATTCTTGGATATTGCACTTATGATAAAATTATCTGTATTGGTTTAAGTGGTTAAAAAGTGGAAATATTTATTCATTGGGCAAGGAAACCATAGAGCATATAGATCACCAACTAAATTATCTTCAAGCTCAAATGAAGCTACAACAGGTGAGGCACAGGAAATGGATGGGCTTCTTGCAATGGTTCCGCTTGGTCATTAAGTACAGGAAAGTTATAACCAATAAACTTGATATATCTTCCAGGCCACCTTTAGTTTCAGCTTTTTCTACTGATCTCTTCTTGAACCATTTGGGAAAGAGGTTGTGCAAAGGATTATGAGCATGATGCAGATTTTGGATAGTTATGTTAGTAGATGAAAGCAGGTAAGTTTGATGTTTTCTAGGCAAAGACTGATTTATGTTTTAAGGATGGATTACTCTTCGAAGGTAATTTTTTATGGATTTCAAAACACAGAGGAGATTGGAGTTAAGAGAAATATATACCTCTAGAGTAGCTGGTCATTTTGGGGTTACAGAAATAGTTTCCAATTTGCAGCAGTATGTATATTGGCCTTACATGCAGAAATATGTAGCAAAATTGGTTTGTAGTTGTAAATTATGCAATGTAAGTAAGCCCAATAATGGGAATCAGGATTGTATCAGCCACTTCCAGTCCCAACTCATCCATGGGAGAGAATTTCAATGGATTTTGGAGGGCTGTCCATGACACGGAAAGGGCATGATTATATGTTTGTGGTGGCTGATAGGCTCGACAAAATGTATGTTTTAATTCCATGTAGAAAAACATTGACAAGGAGTGATGTAGATGAATTATTGTTTTGCAAATGTATGATTTCACTTTGGTTTGCCTCAAAGCATCATTTCAGACAGACTCTAAATTTCTCGGTAAGTTTTGGTGCACACTTTAGGAGAAAATGGATGCTAAGCTGAAGAGGAGTATGGCTTCCATCTGTAGGCAGATGGGCAAAACTGAAGTGGTAAATAGGACTTTGGTTCAGTTACTTTGTGGGGTATAATCTGAACCATTCAAAGACATGGGATAAGGGCACAGTATATATTCAACATTCCCACAACTGGGCAGTGCATTCATCTATGAATCTTTCACTATATAAAATATGTTAAGGTATTTTACCTCCTAGCCCGCTGGATTTTCTTGCAGGATAAATATATGAGAAAGGTAAGGAGTTTACTCAGAGGTGGATAGAACTGGAAAGTTCATTGAGCATGATAGCACTGCATTGAACACAAGTTCAAAGTGGGTGATCAAATTTGGTTGTATTTGAGCAAGGATATGATTCATTGAGGCACTATCTTCAAGGTATGAAACTTTCTCAATTTTGGAACAAGTTGGTTAAAATGCCTTTTGGCTTGATTTGCCACCATACATGAAAGTGTATTCGATGGTTAATGTGGAAAATTTAAGACCATTTGAGCCTTCAATCTTGGATGAGGAAGAGGAATTAGTTTAACCATCCATGAAGGACCTCAGTCCATGACCATTGGAGGAGCTTGAGCAGGATTACTTCAGAAGGAAAGGCAAACATTTAGGGGACTACATAAAACCTGTTTGGTTGGGCTAAATGGTCAACTTTCGTCTAAAGCAAAGTGGTCTGGCAAAGATGAAGTTGGGAAAAATCTTCCATATCTTCTAGGCTTCTGAGCTTTTGGGGACCAAAAAACTCCCTAATTGGGGAGAAGTGATTCAAAAATTCGATCCTATTTTATAATCGAAAGGTCAGTTTCAACCCAATTCAATTGAGGAGTTCAATTCAAGCATATTCTAGTGTTGGAGAGTCATTTCTGTTAGTTGGACACATTGATGAGGCACGTACAGGGTTGTTGAAGATTCAAGGTGATCCAGAGCATCTTAGGGATGAAGATAATTTTTGTACACAATTTTGAAAACTGGAGTTTTGGCTTGCATTTGCAAGTTTGTCCTATCTGGTTGCGTCAGGAGAACACCTCGGTGAATGCCTAGTCACTTTGGTGAATGTAGGCAATGTGATTGTGGCACTAAATTTGGAAAGAATTGTCAGTGTATTTCAACTTCCAGAGGTCAGGGATTTTAATTTCTGTTACTCGGGAAGTACAAGCAAATACTTAGGGAGTTTAGTGATCTGTTTTGGTGGTTGGCACTCTTGTTTACCTTCATTGAAAGAGAAATTATGCTGGTTCAATCCTTGTTGGAATAGGGCTTGAGGTCGTGTAGCTTGTGAATGGATGGAACCACTTATGTCACTTGTTGAAGAATTGTAAAAGTTAGATTTAGAATGACATTCATTCATATTGATTGTACTTGGCTGGTTATAGTGGATTTTGGAGAATGTTTACAAATCCAACTGGAGTTTCTCGCCTTTCATGTTTCTCTGGACCAAATCTTACAAGTGTTTAGCTTCTATTTCTATGCTTCCTATTTTTATGGTTGTGGTACTGGATTTCTTGTTTTTGTGTTCTCTTGAATGATGTTTTATTAGCTAGCATTAGAAATCTGTATTGGTGAGCTGTTTGGAATATCTAGAGTAGTTTATGGATCATTGTAGAAGTGCAAGTTAGAATTTTTTTATATATTGCAGCTTCCTTATTTCCAAGATACATTATACATAGAGTACTTTTAGAAAAATAAATTCCAGACTAAAATTTACAACATTGTTGTTTAGTTTTTCATTTTCCTACTATTTCCCTGATTTTGTTTGTATTTTCCTGTCAAAATAGACACGTCCACATGCAACTGTTGAAATTGAGATCTCTGAAGATATGCAATTTGTTCACTTTGACTTGGACAGGTATTTGTGTTTTCTTCTCGTCTTGTTTTGTAGCATTCATATTATGTGTTTTTCAGTTTTCCCTATACTTGATACTCTTTGAACTTGTAGTCTTGTAGTCTGGTGCACATGGGTTTTCACTCTGGCCCTGACTTGTGATTGTAATCACAGTTAGACAATCATATAACTAGTGCCTTAGTTCTAATGTTTATTTTTGTCAATGGTTGCAGCACACCATTTGAGCTACGGGATGATGCATATGTACTGAAAGAAATGGGATTTTGTGAAAGCCCACGTAGCACTGGTGCACATGTTGCTGGCCATGAAGACTACTGCAATGGAACTAGTTTTGAGGAAAACAAGTCACTGGTATCCAACTTGCACCCATATCACACGCCTTCACATCCTCAGTCACAGGGTGTTGGTGCTTCCTATTCTATGTCTTCCTCTCCTGGGAAAAAATACATGTATCCACCTGTTCCAGGTATATTAAAAGGCCGTGTTAAGCATGAACACATCTTGCAATGACCCATGATGTGAATTTGTGCAGTATGTATTTTTAGTGCAAGTGGTATTTTACAAATACACTCTGAAGGTTCTCTTTTGTGAATTTTTGTTATTTATGATATCATGAGTTAAAGAATGTCATTTTAGCATGGGTTTGACCAATATCCCATCGGAAAGAGTCCTGGTATACTTTGGGCTAGAGCATAAAAGAAAGTTGTACGGTCTGCTATAGTCATGGTTGTCTCATATAAGGCTGTGAGCTCTGCAGATTTTTGTCTGCTTCTGTATGCCGCATAATTTATTCAAAAATAGTGGCAAATATATACAGCATGTTTAGTGCATGGAGATACCCATGATTAATAGTCTTTTGCAACATTCTGGAGCAACACATTTTTTCTTGATGCTTATGATTTAATTTGTTTAAATCAGTTCAAATCCACAATATGTGCTGTGCATTATTATATCATATTGGCATGTATTAACTTAAGTAACATAGACTAAATTAGTTGGTGGTTGAAATGTTTCATTGTTTACATTAAATATAACGCCCTTTGATTTCTTTGGCAGAGGACTTGAAAGAATAAGCCCCTTCTGTGTTACTGCCTATTTTCTGTTTGGTATGTTTTTACTATAAAATGCATAATATGAACATTTGCACAAAAGTCAAATGTACATGTAAGTGTCGTCAAAACAGAAGTTTGAGTATTGCACACGGCATTATTTGTTATATCAGGATTTTATGGGAGATGATTCGCTTATGGGTTCATAAAGGTTCTCTACTGTAGGATCTATTCTTTTTAAGAGAATCATGCATGAAAAGTGTTTTATTCTGCTTCAAACATGATAGGCTGTCAAACACAATAATGTGCCAATCTCAATTTGATTTCTATGTGCTTCAAACACTGTTTCAGAAACAATCAGAAGACAGGAGTTCTCGCTGAAAAACATCCCTACTTTTTTACTAGCTTAGAGAATGTAACCTTCAGTATTCTGATTTATGAAAACCTAGACCACCACAGAAAGCCCACACTTATCAGATATCTGATGAACAGCATGGAGGAATTTCTTACGACCTTGTTGACCTGGATAACTAGAGCATACATTTGTAAATGATCTAGGCATAAAGGAAATTAGTTAATCATATTATCCAACAGAGCTAGACCGTACCCTAGGAAATGCTAATGGTTTTTAACACTTATGGCCTTTGCATCAATAGAGAGTAGAGGGAAGGACTTAATAGACAAGCATGCTCCGGTAGTTGTTACGGTGTGGTGCAGTCCTAGTAGCTTTTATGTTTGTACTTCAAAAATGGACAGTATCCATTTTCAAGTCACATTGAAGAAACAACTGATCACACAGTGACACATAAGGCAATTTGTAATACATGCCTCGATGTTCATGTTTTGGTCTAATTTTTTTGGGGTGTCTTTAGACAACTCAGTGAAGATGTTGATGTGGCTATGTTGTCTATTCTCAGAATATCGAACAATAGCTTTAAAATCTTAGCTCACATATGGAGGGATGCTGAAAATTTGATCTACTTTTTAAAATCTTAACTCACATATGGAGGGATGCTGAAAATTTGATGTACTGTTTAAGAGCTTGAGATGCATGACTACTGGATCCTCGTCCCTAGTTTTAAGACTTTAGCACCATTAGATCAAGTGTATCTGTGTCCATTGGATTTGATTCAATAGACAATAGTGGTATGAGAAGAAAGTATGAGAAAAAGACGTGGCAAGGATTTATGGTATATTTGGATCTAATAAAAATTATTTGCAGAATTAAAAAATAAAGTAATCATACTTCAAATTAGTTGGACATGAACGAAAATGCTCAAAAGTGATTTGAGTTAATGATCTTATGCACGGGTCTAAATGCATTAAATATATATTTAGAGTGGGGTATAATCATAATGGTTGGAATTAAAGATCTTTGCATTTTTCTTAAATAAGTTGGGTTAGGCATTCAGGGGCTGATAAAGAGCATGAAGCTTGGATTTTGTTAATCGAAGTTAGTTGGATCTATAAAAAAAGCGAGGTGAACATGATAAAAACTTATAGAATAGGTTAGTTTCCATTAGTTTTCTTGAGTCAAATGTACATCTTCATATGAATTAGGGAAACTCAGTCACATATATCGCCAAGCCCTTTGCTAATCTTTTACAAGGACAGAAACATAAAAAACCCAGTTTAGATTTTGACGAAGATTATGGGGGCTTGATTGCAAATTACACAAGTCTGACCCACAAGACCATACAAAATAATTAAATTGAGGGTTGGATAAAGCCTTGAAATGAGCTTTAAACATATCCTTATCTAAAGTTTAAAATGACACATGAAGTAAGATAAAGCCTTGATATGAGCTTTAAACTTATCTAAAGTTTAAAATGGCACATGAAGTAAGACAAATAAATTATCTGCACCTCTATAAAGAGTATTTGTTTGTAATCAATATTTTACGAGAGTTGGATCTTTACATGTCCCAATCCTCACTTTATCATTACCAATCAATTTTGAATGTCCAACGTTATGGAGTTTTGTATCTACAAATCCTTTTTACAGTTATATTGGGGTGAAAGTGAGAACTTGTGTACATGAAAATTCGAAAATAGACGACATAACGAAATAATAAAAATCTCCCGCGTATTTTTAACGGGCAAACATGCCGTTTCACGACCGTTCGGGCCACTGAACACGTTGCAAAAAAAGGTTAGGCGTTTTCCGTCCGAAAGAATTCCTTTACTGCCTATTAAAACGTGATACTGCTGGTGCCCAACACAGCTGCCAAGTGGTCTTCAAATCCTCCGTCGATGAAAAACGTGCATTGTTGAATCCCAAGAATTTAAGGTTCAGCCAGCTTGGTATTGAGCCCCCAAATCGTTTTTGTTCTTTTCTGTTGTGTGTTTCAAGCATGCATAACGGGCGGAGTAGCTATTAGCGTCGGGGCCAAAATCACGGAGGTCACGGAGGTGTAGGAGTTTCTGAGCAGATGGCAGGAAGAGGCGACGCGGGTTTGAACGATGGATGGTTTGTTTTATGGATTTCTACCTGTTTGCATAGATATATTTACCAGCAGAGATAGAACATAGGGGGAAGGAAATAAAATTTAATATTCCTGTCATAGAGGAAAACTAATTTAGAAACAAAAAAAATATTTTAATTATTTTTAAATCATGTAAAAATCTGATTTGGCGAAGGTATCAAAAAAATTGTCTATTTGGATGTGATCCATCGTGGCATGGGCTCACCACCACACGTTGCTTGGCACGACGTCCAAAGTGGATGTTGTCGTTAGGTTGTGAGCAAATAGTTTGCCACCCGTTTAGTCTTAATCGCTAGTCGCCCTCACCATTGCTTATGTACAACTGTGTTTAATGTGCGTCCCTTCCCATTACCTCCACAACATACCGCACAATTCCAAACATCCCTTCATTGAATGCTCTTGCTACCTCACACAACACATTATTTTTCGCCCTTTTCTTTCTACCATTTTATCGACTCTTCTTCGCAAATAGATTATGCTCTCTGCAACTTCAATTCCACCACCACATGTTACACTCTCATACCAGTCTCCCTTCTAGCAGCCACCGATAAATGTTACACTCTAACAATGGTCTCCCTTCGAGCTTGGTGATGCTTCCACTTTGGTTCTTTGACCCCATTGCAGGGTTCCCATTTCGGTAGGTAAACACTGAGGCAACCTTGTTTTTTGGTTTGCATTCTTGATATGCTACCTCGTCTAACACATCCGTAGGTGTCAGCTGACAACTTCAATAGACGACCAGCTATTTTAGCGAATGTCGCTCGATGACACCCCTTCGATGTAGGGGAGATTCTAACCTCCCTAAGGCCTTACTAGTCTCCTTCTTCATTTTTTAATTTGTTATCGGATTTTATTTTGCTTCGTGTTAACGAAACTGTGAGGGTTTGTAATGCTGCCGGTGGTTGTCTAATACACGTTTTGTATGGTTTTTGAAGTTCTATATTCGTATGGAAGGTTACGATACTTTGAGGGCACTTCTATAAGAACTTATAGGTGTTTATTAACACTATAAAATCTTTTTTCATAAACACATCACATTTAGAGGAAATTAAACTGTTCCAAGCATCACTGCTATTTATGTAATGGGTTTATGTTATTGAAATGAGTTTACAATTTTTTCAAGCATTTTATGGTGAAATCATTTACGTAATGGGTTTATGTTATTGAAATGAGTTTACAATTTTTTCAGGCATTTTATGGTGAAATTGGGTTTGAAAGATTGTGATTTACTAATTTCGTTGTCATATACAGTTCTACAAAAATGAAAGAGGGTTTTCTACTTTAGGGTTTTGATCGGTTTAAATTTCTAGTGTTTACATGTGGCCATAATGTTGTCCAATGAGGAATTCAATTTTGTTAGTGTTGTGTTTATTATTGTCTTACGCTTTTTCTTTGAATATTCATTAACAATCGTTTCAAATAAAGCAAATTGTAGATTTTCTACTTTATTGTAGGTTTTTGCTATTATAATGAGGTTGTATCTGTCTAAACTTGACATGGAAAATATTTAAGGTTGTTGATTTTATAGGTTTACTAAGTTGTGGAATGATTTTTAGTTCTTGTCTATGACCTAAGTTTTACTAAGATATACTACTCTGTTAATATACTCTCATCATTTCAATCTGATAAATATTGTTGGTTTGTTCTGTTGCCATAGGTAAATTTCTTGTGTTCTCTTTTTCATTTGTTTCTTAGTATAACCTACAAATGAATTTATTGTCTAGTTCATCAATTTAGTCAAATAAATATTGTTGGTTTTTTCGGTGCCATAGATAAATTTCTAGTGTTCTCTTTTTCACATGTGGCCATAGGTTGTGTATGTTGTCCAATGAGGATAAAATCCTCTTCTTTATTCATGCTCTTGTATTTGGTGTTTGCAGATGTTAGTGTGAAATGTGTTTATTATTGTCTTAGAGGGTGAGGCTTTTTCTTTGAATATTCACACATTAATTTCGTTCCAAATATTTTGTGTGATCGTTTCAAGGGCTTTGTGTGAGTTAGAAGTTCAAATTGTAGTTTGTAGGTTGCAAACTTCACTTTAGTTTGCAACTTTGTTTAAATTGTAGTTGTTCAAGCACTTTGCTATTTTAACCTATAATTTTGTATCTTGACCTTTTGGTCCCCTTTGTCAATCTTTCTACCATTTTCACTTGCAGTTGCCTTATTCTGGTAGTTTTCATTCACATGTGTGTATTTAAATATATATTCATACACTCGTACATCACGTCTTAGATAGAGACTAAGGGAATACAAAGCTTGGTTGAATCCTAATAAAATATCAATGTAACTCTATCCTTAAGAATGATATCAATTAGTTGTAATGTGGCACAAAGATCAAAGGTTAATAAAATGTTTAGTCATCCAAAATGTGTAAACGATTCACTTGAATGAATGCAGTGATGATGGATCATTGCAACTTGATGTAGTTCACACCAAATGATCTCTTAGTTCTAACATATAGGGGATTGTGTTCCTCTATTGTCATAAGATTTAGGAAGTTGCCATAAGTAATGATAGTGAAACTAAGTGTTAACTAGCAATACATAATTGAAGGTCAAATATTGAATTAGGCCTTTGTGGTTATCCAAATCTCTTGCAAAGTGAATGCAACATTGCAAGATTACTGTAGAATATATAATCCCAATCACAAGGTGATATGTGCAACTATGATGAAATATTGTAGGATCTGTGGTGACTACAAATAACTAGAATGTGAATGAAAACTTGCAAATAAAAAAATAAAATATAAGAAAAATATTTTTAGGTGGTGCAATGTTTCTCTTTTACCTTGGGATGCTCCTCCATCACTATTGAGACATAGAGAGAGCTTATTTTTTCTATTTTAAGGGTTTAATATTTGTCCTGTGATTAAGAAGGTAGTTTGAACATAGTTCAAGAATGAGGAACAATTCTCTTGAAAGTGAACTATAAAGGGGTCTACAACAAAAAAGGATTCCGTTCTTTTAGCATGAAGTTCCAAGTATGTTATTGTTTTGCTTAAACCTATTAGTTCACTATGTTATATTAATTATTAATTTTATATAATTGCACCTGTCAAAGTTGAATACAATATTTGGTATTCAATATCTATTTGGTAATACTAGTAGGGGTAATCATGTTCATACATAACAATATATTGGGATTACAATATGAAGAATTATCTATTGGTTAAATGTGTATGGATGGGATTCTAAGTGCATTTGACGATCTCTTATTGCTTGTATCTATCCATAGAATGAATGTAATTATAGAACCTTAATGTGACACCACTCTTACAAGACTAACACTTGCACTAGAAAGGGTGCAAGGGTTACACCGATAGAAAATTATATATAAGTTAATATGTTAGGAAGTATAATTTGATATGTAAATAGAAGATACACTAATTTAATTTACAATATTTCATGTATTGAATAGTATTTTTAAATATAATTTTAAAATACATACAATATTGTTTTTGTCATTCTATTGATCATGAAATATGAAGAATTTGAGAATCAATTATCTGTTACCCTAGTTGTTGATGGTGGGGCCTAAAATTCTACTGATTCCATACAATATTCTTTGCCACTTATCAGTCCCCTTGTTAAACTTTTTCATAAACAACCACAATAAATTAATAAGATTTACATTTTGTAGCTCATTCTTGTAGATTAATAATAGACATGCATGTTCTTTCTTCATGAAAGTATATATTTTATATTTTCCTTGGTGTTCTCCCTTCTCTACTTTTTTGTTTTTCTTGCTAATAATTGTTTCTTGGGAGAGGGATTGTCATGTCTTTGGCTTCCACTCTTTTGTGGTGCAAGCTCGATGTTGATAACATGTATGCATTGCTAGTTTTTAACACACCTTGTGACGAGTCCTCTATATTTAACAACATAGTCATGTAGTTGCTTATGACCTAAAATTCATCCTTGTAGTCAATATATTCTTCTCCTTTCTGTTTAATACTTTAAGTTGCTTGGCTAAACCTTACATACCACACTTTCCAAGTCATGACCCTCGTAAGAAATGACATCACTTTATGAATTGTGCCTAGGTCTATTGCACCTCTCAATTCACTCTCTAATTATGTGTGTGGGTCATCTAACTCAAACTTCAACAACTCAATATGTGATTTTCCTCAAAGATGGCCACTCATTCCTTTATAACAATATCTAAAGGAACATACCTCCTTGAAAAGGAAGCATCAATAATCTTACTAACTAGTGAATTTGAGATGTGTAACAAATGGACAATGACTTGAATAAGTCTTGTGTTTGAAATCTATCAAGTATAACTCTAGTTCGATGCACTTCAACTTTGGGACATTTTTTAAAAGATAGACTTGTATTGGTAAAGTAATTAAAATCTCCCTTGCTTTTCCAGTTTAGGCAAAGGAATTTCTACTAGCAAAGCTTATTATTTTGTCTCTTGGCTTTATAATATGGTGATTTAAAAGATTGATTAACATTTTGGTTAATTGATGTGAAATATGTAACACACCATGATTTACGAGTTATCCAATTTTTTGAAAGGAAGTTTTCTTTTCATAGGTGAATGCTATCAAAGCTTTGAACAAGTAGGAGAACATGTGGCAAGAGAAGCAAGAATTATTGCATGCAAAAAAATGTATGCGTGTAAGTGGCCATGAATGCCCTTGATAAACAAATGTGTCAACTAAAAAGAACCTGTGATCACAATAGGGTAAAATGGTAGGAATATGTGCTCCCCACTATGCCTACACAGTGGTGTATGTGAAGGATGTGAGAAAATCTATTGATTTCTACTCCAAAGCCTTTGGCCTCACTGATCTTAGTCTTGACCATAGCCACAAATATATTCATTGGTCATAACATGTCGACTGTTCTATGTATTTTTTTTTTAACATGCATTTGTATTCATATTGAGTACAAACTGGAACTCTGCTTCACTTATCATGATCTTGATACTGCTTTTAAGGTAATCATAGTTAAATTTTATTTGGAATTGATTTCTTTTTGTTTATGGAATGGAATAGATTTAGCAGTGTGAATATTCAAAGGGATTTAGAATCAAGGTTTGTTTCTGCTATGCCATCTATTCAGAGGGATTTCGACCTTTCAGTAAGCATAAAAGGGAGAAGCAACCTTGCTAAATCATCTATAAGTGGTGTGTCTGGAATCATTGAAAAGAAGCAAAACACCACTAGTTCAAAGACATGCCAATTCAAAGGATGTGGCAAGGCAGCTAGAGGTGCATTAGGCTTGTCTATTGCCCATGGTGGAGGGCGTAGGTGCAAAAAGTTGGATGCAATAAAGGGGCTGAAGGGAGGACGGTGTATTGCAAAGCTTATGGCAGAGGCCGTAGTATCAATAACTTGGCTATACAAAAAGTGCGGAAGGAAGAACATTTCATAATCTGAAAGGCCCCAATCTCTATGAAAGGTCCCAATTTCTAGGAATGCTAGGACCTAAAAGTGTTAGTGGAAATTCATTTATGTAATGCAAGATCCACAATGCCTTCCTTCAAGACTCTTTTCTAATTCCATAACAATCTCTACATTGATTTTAATAGTTCGCCTTTCATAGTGTTATTTCCTATATTCCTTAACATTTCTTCACAGTTTAACAATTTCAATACAATCTTATTTATAACTGTAAGTGTGAATAAGTAAAAAGTAAAAGAACAACTAAACACTTCTTAATAAGACATTAGATCAAGATTAACATGAATTAAACTAATTTAAAACACTGAAAACCCTGAAGACGTCTCATTGTCTCCTATCTCCAAAGATTTATCAAGTTACAGGGGCTCTCAGATTTGTAAGCACCGTAACTGTTTAAAATGCCTATCTAGAGAATATAATGGATGCTAAATGCAATGATGTGATGATTAAGAATGATTTCTAAGTGATATGAAGCTATTGTAAACTATCCTGATGAAAAATGATAAAAGGAAGCTACAGTAAAAACTAATGATGCTACCATGATATGAAATCTACTGATACCATGATGCTGTGATGCTATTTCTAATGCTAATGCTAATGCTTATGATTGCTTGGTTACTTGAGTACTAATTCCTGCAGAGTAAGTTTGCATAAAACTGGGATTTTCTCAGATCATTTTCATGCTTCAAAAGGCTGTATATATAGATTTCTGGCAACACATTTGCACAAGGGTAAAACAACAAAGGTTGAGATTCAATCTGGAGATTTGAATGGTAAGAGATTGAAAAGCTAGAGCTGATCATGGGGATTGTTCCTCCCCATGAAAACACTAGGAAAGATGATAGGAAAGATCAGAGGAAGAAGATTGAGAGGATTTCCTGCAGGTTTGTCCCCGAGGCTTTCCCGTGAATGCTAGTTGCATTAATTAGATTAATAAAAATCTAATTTTATTGGTGAGTGAATAGAGGAATATTGATTTATGCATTTATTTGAATATATTTGATTTATTCAAATTTAGCAAATTAGGAAGATTTAATTAAATAAAACAAATATTTGATACTTGCCCATTTAATAAAGAGGAATATGATAATAAAATAATACTTTAGGATATCTTTATTTATTTAAGAGGAAATATGATAAGATAATTAAATAACACAAACTTATTGAAGTTGTGTATTTAATTTTAAGATAGAATTTAATGGATAAAGTATAGAAGAGATAATAATGATAATAATTAAATAAAACAAAGTATTTAATTTTGCTTATTTAATTAAGAGGAAAATAATGTGATAAAATAGAAGAATTAATAATGAACTTAATATAAATAAATATTTCTATTTATTTATTAAGTAGATGAATTTAGGATTAATTAAATAAATAAATCATATTTAATTAATTATATTCTCCAGACCATTTTTAGGTGTATGCAATAACAAATATTGGGCAATTAGTCTCTTGTAGTCAGTGAACAGTGGTGCTAAAGATAAGGATAAGAATGAACAACTGACTTACCTCAAGATTTTGCACAAATTGTGTCGTGCTGTTAATGATGCCAATGAGAAAAACTACTGTTTGGATGATAGATAAGATTTGATTTTGTAAGATTCATTTTCATCTAATTTAGAGATATGATTTACTTTGATTTCAACATAGTTTTACGACACAGTTTGACAATGTGAGATTTGCATTTGACTGAAACTATTAAGAGAAAGTTTAGTAGTTTGCCGGTGTGAGATAGGTTTCAGTTGAAAGTTCCCACTATATATAGCCTATCAGCTAATTAAGGTTTATAATTCAATATTATTATAAGATAGCACAATAAGTTGAAGTCAATATTACTAATAGTCTAATATGGCAATGTTAGTGAAGGTGATTGTGTATAAACACAAGTATCATTTTTGTATGCGAGATAAGAGCATGATGCTAAGATTAAGATGGTGTGAACAAGTTAAATCAACTTGTTAGAAACAAGAAGTGAAGGTGGCATTCCTCCTTTTTCCTTAGTACGATGTGTTAATTTAAGCTTGTATTAATGTTTCATTATCCCTATGTTAGGGTTAATCCATAATAAATAGTGTAATTGTTGAGAGTATCTGTCTTACTAATGTCATTATCAAGGGTCCATAAATAATTTTTGTTCCTATATTCTTATATATTAAATTTAGTGGAATTCTACCTCTAGAAACCAAACATTGGGGTTAGATTTGTACATATTATCATGATTGTTGATATGTTTAAGATCTGTGTGTTCTTATTTTTGAATTGAAATTGTGTAAATTTTTGTATCAACATTTCGGATCACACTCCATGATCCATCATCAGGAAGATAATGTTTAAGATCTATTCAAATTAACTAATTTTATCTTGCTCTATGAAACCCACCCTTCTCACTTGCCACCAACTTACTTTTGCACAACTAAGTATTTTTATACTTAACCCATAAGTGAAGTTGTGAATCTAGTTTCTTTTCATAGATTATGTTGCCATATTCAGATACCAAGAGAGAACATGACTTCATCTTATACATGTTAACTTTTATTATTATACATATTGTGTAAAAGTCTTATAACTCATGAAGTACCTCTATTTATGATTATCTTTTTAACCATTCAAGATGCACAATACATTTGTGCCTTTATTTAAAAATCTTGGGAAAGGTAGAATGTATTTGACGACATTATATATTGATTATGAAGTCACCTACACTAGTTACTTCTATTTTCAGCATACATGGTTCATATTCATAAACCCATCCATAAAGGGTATAGTTCCACCTAGTTCTAGTGGTCTTCAAGAGAGCCAAAATTTCTCTATAGTTGGCATAAAAACCCCTCCATGATATTCTCTCTCATCTCTTTGACTTCATACAATCACATCAATTAGTACACTCATGATAACATGGCGAAAAGTTATCATTGGTATGAGGACAATGACTTACTAATTGATTGCTAGATGCATATTGGATATTTGTGATACATATTCTATGATTAAGAGATGTCCATGGATATGTGCTTGTAGATGACACATTGTGATTCTATTGATTGATGCTTACTAACAGGTAACATGCTTACTTACATTTGTGTTTACTAATAGGTTCACCACCCGTTCATTCCAGTTGCTCGCAGCCCTCGCCATTTCTTATGTACATTTGAGTTTACTGTGCATCCCTTCTCATTACCTCCACGACATGCCGCACAAATTCCCAATTAACAATTGTGTTTCCCTTGTATACAATGTAAGTGTAGTTCCTAGTTTGTTGTGTGTGTATATGTGTATATTGTATATACCTATTAGATATGAGATTTGTTAAACTCTGACTTACTTTTTCATCACTTTGCTTTAATTTTTCCTTCATCAGAGTCATAGGTTAACAATCTTGCTTTGTATACATGTATACATATATACACAAATATATATGTATACATATATATCTTTATGTGTGTGTGTGTACATATATTTACATTCTAATACCAAATGTCACTTGCAGTAAATGGCCCACTGCAATGAAAAACTTTTACATTGTATAGGAATTCTCACTACATTGCTAACAATTCATTGTAGATGTCAACATGTATTACCATATAATAAAAAATAGAAGTTATCCTTTGTTCTAGTATGCATAAAAGTGTCAACAACATTAGGGAACTTGGTTTTCCAAAGGCCTTTCATGTTTACCTATGTTGCACTTCACAATTCAAGGGAATTGTGGATAAGTGAAACATAGGTTACCATTAGAAAGGATTTTGGAAAATCAAGTCTTCCTAATGCATTATTGAATACAAAAATTACCAAAATCCATTTGTCCATGTCACATGTGTCTATCATCCCAAACATAAGCATAAGAATAACACCCATGTCTGTCTTCTCAAACAAAATGACAGATATTTAAGACTTTATCCCATAAAGCATTTGACTTTATCAATGAACACATCCTTCTTAATAACTTTTTCATCATATAGGCCTCTATTGACAACACCAAAAACAGTTAAATCATTTTGGACATGACACTATACCCTCGTATGAGGTGGTAGCAATTGGGACACATGGTTTTCAAAATTTTCTTTGTGTTCAACTATGTTGCAATCTACCATTCAAAGTGAATAGGATGACTATTGCAACATAGTTTAACACTATAGAGGTTTTCAAAAAATAATGTGTCTCCATTGCATATGGGAGAGGGGATGATACATGCACAACCTAGCTTGGAAGGTTCACATGGAGTGCCACGTGAACCTCTAATAAAATTTAATATTCGTGCCACACAAGAAAAATATTTTGGAAACAAAAAAATCCTTTTTATTTGATTTTTTAATCATATGGCACGTGTCAAAATCTGATTTGGTCAAGCTGTTAAAAAAATTCCTATTTCAAGACACACACACACATTTGAGATGTACTCAACTATGATATGTGTTTTCTCCTAAGACCATGAAGTCACATAATGAACAATTGCTTACATGCATTCTTTTGCTTCAAAAATTGGCAAACTGTGAGATTGAACAAACCAACAATATTTATATGATTAAATTTAAGAGCAAAATAGATATGTATAAACATATGCATATACATAAACATAAACATAGATATATACATATACATATATGTATATGTATATACAATTGCTTACATGCATTATTTGCTTCAAAAATTGGCTAACTATGATACTGAACAAACCAACAAAATTTATATGACTGAATTGAAGAACAACAACAAAATAGATATGTATAAACATATGCATATACATAAACATACATTGTATATATATGTATATGTATACATGTTTATACAATTTCTTACATTTATTATTTTGCTTTAGAAATTGGCTAACTGTGAGACTGAACAAACCAACAATATTTATGATTGAATTGATGAACAACAACAAAATAGATATGTATAAACATATGTATATACGTAAACATACATATGTATATATATACATATAAATATATGTATATGCATAGTATATATATGTCTATACATATATGTATATGTATATACAATTGCTTACATGCATTCTTTTGCTTTAGAAATTGGCTAATTGCGAGACCGAACAAACCAACAATATTTATATGACTGAATTAAGAACAACAACAAAATAGATATGTATAAACATATGTATATACATAAACATACATATGTATGTGTATATATATATATATATGTATGTATACATATATGTATATATATGTCTATACATATACATATATGTATATGTATGTATATACATATGTGTATATGTTTATGTATATACATATGTATATATAAAGAAGCTGAAAGGGAGACCGGTATTGAAGTGTAACATGTAGTGGTTGTGGGATTGAATTTGAAGATAACATAAATGAACACCTCCTGGTCTGTTTGCAAAGAAGAGTTGAGAATATGGTTGAAAAAAAGGGGGTGAAAGAGAGTGTGTTGTGTGAGCTAGCAGGAGCATTCATTGAAGAAATGCTTGGAATTTGCATTTCATGTCATGGATGTAATGGGAAGGGACACACATTAAATGCAACTGTACATAAGCAATGGTAGTGGCGACGGGCAATTAATGCGAGCAATTGGACTGAAAGGGTGGCAAACTATTCACTTGCAATGTGGTGACAACGTCCACTTCGAATTTTGTGCCACACAACTTGTGGGGGTGGGCTTGTGCTACGATGGGTCACATGGCCAAATAGGAAATTTTTTGACACCTTCATCAAATTAGATTTTTACACGTGACATATGAAATCCAAGTGGAATAAGTGAAATTGAATAACTGTCACCAATTGAGCATAGTTGGAAACAAAAAGCATGTCATTACCATATATCTATAACATAAATTTTTAGTCCACAACATACATTACAAATAAAAAAAAGGTTTCCTTTGTAGATGTTGATGTTGTTTCAATGATTGATCCATCCCAACCTCAGAAAAACCAAGGTGGAAAACAATTAGGAGCTAGTGTGATAGATAATTGTTGGTTGATTACTTGAGTAGCAATGGAAACCATGTTCTCATCCCCTGCTAGTTGTTGTGGAGTGCTGGTTACATGACTTGGAGTTGGAATAAAAAATTGGGTACAGGTTACATGTGATGGGGCAAGTGGTAAACAATTGATAGGAACATGTATTTGTGGGATATGATGTATGACTTGGAAATTGGTTGCACCTTAACTCAAATTGGGAGACAGTTGAATAATTCATTGCAAAAAAATAGTGAGGGATATTTATGTTCAACAAATCCTAGAATAAAATCCCAGAATACTACATTCTTTTGTGACAAGGGATTAGTAAGAGTGCTCAACTGCCTTTCTTGCTATAAAGTCTTCTGTGCTTGTAATGTCCCCTGTTTAGTCCTAAGCTTTTCAGTGACCATTAGCCTATTTCTGGAGTCCCATAGGCTATTCAGAGGCATTTCAGGGGATTCCAAGATTCTTGGAGGATTCTTGTCAGCATTTCAAGGGTAACTACGGTGGTTTGCCAAAGTGTTTTTTGGGTTTTTTTGTGGTTTTTGAGATCCTTGGTGGGCAATATTGCTATTTTTAGCACTTAATATTTTTAGTAAGTCACAACTGCATCTTAGTTTGGGATAATTTGGCATTTGGACACACTTACTATTTTTAGTAGTATGCTATTTTTAGTAAGTGCTATTTTTGGTACTGGTCTTGAAAACAATTCAATGTTGGGTTTCTAGTTTTGGCAGTGGTGGTAGTTTTGAATAGTTATTGAGTTCTGCCATTTTTCCCAGTTTAGTACATCCACCATCCTTGGAGTTCGAAAAAGATAAATATTGCAACTTAAGTTATAAAGTTATAAAGTTCAAAAAAGGCCCCTTGGACCCCCATGCCTAGCATTGGTAACTTAAGTTGTTTTCAAAAGGTGTTTTTTCTTATTCTAAGATAGATGCATAGGTTGGATATTTTAAGTGAAATTAAAATAAAATATCATTTCCCAAGGGTGGCATCCCATTTGGAGGGAAAAGCTATTTGAAATTTGGAACCCTAATTCCTATATACCCCCCTCTATGCTCTCATGTGGTTATGTGATAGATTATGATAATAAAGTGTTGCCGAATTGGTGTGAGAATCCTTGGGCTTTGAGGATGCAAACCCTTAAGGTTGGCTTCAGTTTTAGAGTTGCAAGACACTCCCTAGTTGGACATTGTAGTAGCTCCATTGTAGGGGTTACCGTTGAGATTATTTAGTGATGAATTTCCTTTCATTATCAGTTTTGGATTTGTATAATGGCTTCTAGATATGCTTTTTAGTATGTGTGATGATTTTCAGCATAGTAGGAGCATTTTTGGAGTGATATTTTAGATATTGCTGTTGCTGTTCTATACTTTTTCATAGCCCAACTGTACCATATGTTCACTTGAATGCTAATTTGGGTGTTGGAGATCCTCTTTTGGGAATTGGAATAATCATTTCCTAATCCTTGGGTGCCCCTTTGCTCAAGTTTTTAGATTTTTTAAGGGAGTTTTCAATTTTTTAGAGCTGGTCACCCCTCTAGCTGGGTCATACACTTTGGGGCAGTTGGTACTTTGGTTGTGGTGACTGAAATTTTCCCTTTGTCCTTGCTGTTTGGTATGTTGGGGAGGCGCCTAGCATATACATTGGCTTTGCAAGCATTTGAGAGAGTTTCTATGGCAACTTGGTGAAGTTGTGCTCATTGGGTAGTTGTTGGTTTGTGTTTCCAACCTACTGTTCATTCTATATCAGACTTGAAAATTTTGTATTAGACCTATAGAAACAACATTCCATACCTTCTGTAGTCACTTGAGGGTCTTCCTTTTGAGGTATCATTGTTATATTTTGTTGGGGAGTACTTATATTCATGTTGAGGTATCATTTTAGGAGTTGTGCTTCAAGTTATCATCATTTTCATAGTGTAACAACTTATGACATTTAGAAACATTTTGTATTAAGCTCCTTTGCGACACCTTTGGTAGTACCATTGGTGATTGGATCTTGTACTTATTTTCTACTTACCCTATTGAACAAGTGGCGTTCTCACTAAATAAGTGATTGAAATTTCTTTACATTCATGTCATTTATAACCCCACTAAATTAGTGGTGCTCTCACTGAATAAGTGATTGAGCTTCCTTTACTTTTCGTGTTATACCCATTGAATAAGTGGAGGATCTTTCTTTTGATCAGTTGGCTTTCTGCCGAGTGCTTTCTTGTTTAGTTGTAATTCTTGTTAAATAAGTAGATGGTTCCATTTCATGTGCTTGGGTTTACATGCTTACCCCACCAAAGAAGTGGTTTTACTTTAAAGTACAATACTATAAGCCTTATCATCGTATGGTCTCACCTTGCCCACATCAAAATCTAGGTGATCAAAAAGTGGAAGGTATTTGCTTTTAGTTAGTTGATTATCATTTTCCCACTAAACAAGTGGATGAATTTCAGTTAATACAATGTTCACCTTACTACCGTATGCTCTCACCTTTCCCACATCAAGATTTAGGTGATTAGAAAGTGGAGGGTTGCTTATTTTAGTTGTTTATCATTATTATTTGGCTAATGCTAACATGTGAAATTTGGAAAAATATTGGGGTGGCTATTACAGTGGTATCAGAGTTGGTCATCTTGCTAGCCTGTGCTTCACATTTATTTTTGTAGAGAAGGGGGATTTGCTGTTCACAAGTCTCTTTATTCTGAAGAGAGTCCTAGGGAACAAACTGCCCTAAACTACCTCAAGGGATAATGCTCAAGTGACAGGGTAAAAAGGAGAGTTTCAAAATAAAAAAGAGCAGGTAACATAGATTTTTTGGATAGACTAGTGAGTTTTCAGCCAAAGGATGTTACCCCGACATAGGGATGAAAATGAGATGCACTGGAGTCCTAAAGGCACGTTGGCATCTCATACGGACCAAAAATCAAGAGTATCATAGAAAATAGCATAGTGACCACTTCTACTCTAATTGCTAAAAATCCTTAAAGTGCAGAAAAATAACAGAGTAACAAAATTGGAATAAAGTAAAGTAAACTAAGTAAAATGTAAATGATAAAGTGAGAGAAGGAGAGAAAGAGAATGCTTACAACAAGCCAAGCAGTGAAGCCTCCAACTAATGAATATATTCAATACATGCACACATAAGATCAAGGGAAAATGTTGGGGCTGTTTAGGGGATTGCCTTAGTCAAACCCTTGTTTTGGTGTTCCCACCTCCACAGACAACCATATAAATAGAGAGGAATAATAAGCAAAAACAAAATAAACGCAAGAGTGATAAAAAGAAAACTCCGCTTAAGAAGGAAAACCCGTATCATGAAATAGAGATGCAATAGATAGGGGATGTGAGAAATCCCAAGATAATCAAAGGCACAAGATAAGAGAAGTATCACCTGTAAGGATTGAGGAAGCCAAGGAGAGAGATAAAGAATGAAGGGTTGTGAGATCCAAGAGACTTGCAAAGAGTGTTATAAGAATGTGAGAGTGTTGTTGAAAGCTATAGAGAGTTGTGCAAGCTCGAGAGAAAGAGAGAGAGAATGTACAAGAAAGGAGAGAGTTCAAGATAGAATCCAATAAGCTAGACAAAAGCTAGCTAACCAAATGAATTGAAAAGATAACATTTAAGGAGAGAAGAGGAGGGAAAAGAACCTTCTCGAGTTGTTACAAGGCATCTCAGGCTGTTGCCACTAAAAAATGTAGCTAACAAGTGGAAAGGCACTCGAAAATAGTCATTTGAACGTCAAAATGTCACAGGACACTAGCGTGGCCTGTGAACATCCATGTGGCGCGCTAGTGTCCAGAAAAATTGCACTACAAAACGATGAGAACGAGAAAAGCACAAGGTTTAACACAAAGATGACACGCAAAGGAAGCTGTTGAAAAGGGGTCTTGAGCATCCTAAGATGGAAAAACGCTGATGTAGGGGCTAAAATGAGCCTACACAAACACTAAGGGAGTGGACACCAAAGTGGATACAAGAATGTATGTGAAATTGTAAGGGGTGCAATTTTACAACATTACACTTTCAGTTGCCAATTTTTTTTGAGTGATAGAGAAATCATATATTATAACTGTGAGTAGAAGAGACAGTTGTTTCAGACTCCTCTAGTTCTTGTTGAGGAAACCTTCTCAGAGGTTCTCAGAACCCACCAACAACTAGAGGTCGTTAGTGATAGTGTATTGAAACCATGTTAGAAAGAAATAAGGGACCAACCCAACCAGAGATTCTAGATACTAGAGCAATGAAGAAGTTTGATATCATGATGGACATGATGTCACAATTGTTGGCTAAAATGAACCAAAATGTGACTCCCATACCTCAATGCTAGAATAGCGAGACCAATGCTTCAAACATGTTAACAATAATGGGAGACAAATTGTTTGCATTGTTGACATGACCAGGGGATTTGCTCCTAGACCTCTCCAACTAACCTTCACTCGAAGGGAGGAACCACTAGCCAAACAAGAAGCTCAAATTCCTATGGCTGATGAAGTGAGAAATACCTGCATGGAGTATGTTACTCTTCCTATTAATATTTGAGAGATTTTGACACTAGATCAATTCATGAACCAAAAGAAGAAGAGAGTTGGTGGAAGATATGAGAACCATGGTCCTATGGATCCAAGGGACTATTAGAAAGCTCTTGGGAAGGTGAATCTAGCACATTTTGATGGTAGTGACAAGTTCACAACTAGAGCTTGGGTCCAAAAGTTAGACAATTATCTTTAATTGAGGACAATGCCAGAGTTGGATGCCATCAAATTTTCCACTCTCCCATTGGACGAAGTTTCCCATGAATGGTGGTATCATAGTGTGGTTACTCTTGGTCATAACCTTATTGATACCTATGATGAGTTCACTAACAAAATCATTGAAATATTTGATCATAAGGATCCTAAGGTGAAATTACGAGAGCTGACCTAGTTGAGATGACACAAATCACTTGATGCATACATTTTTGATTTCCAGAGGCTTTTTGTGATGGTGCCGAATATCACTGAGAGAAGACTTGTAGTCCTTTTCTCTGAAGGATTGATGGAGCTGCTGAAAGGATGGGTGAAGGCCTTTGACCTACCAACTCTACTGGATGCTATAAAAAAGCAAAGAGTATGGATTTGGCTTCCCCTAGCCAAAAATTACAGTCAAAGTCGTTTCCACATAAGAAAGATAAGAGGCCCTTTCATAAAGTTGTAAATCAGATCAAGAAGTTTCCTTCTCGGATGGATGATGACCTTCAAAATGAGCTTCAAAGGAAGAAACTATGCTTCACTTGCAAAGAGATGTGGGCCCTAGGTCACAAGTGCTTGAAAAGAGGCAAGGTACACCATTTGGAGTTGTATTCTTCTGATGAATCATCATCTAATATATCAGAAAAACAATTAGATTTGGAGGATAAAGATGAAGAAGAGGCCTCAAAAGAGTTGGAAGGATACCAAGAAAGTGGGGGCACATTTTCCCAACTTTCTAGCTTTCAAAAGAATGAGTCTTTTCGAGTTCATGGAGTTCTTTGTGGGCTGCGAATCATTTCTCTCATTGACACAAGAGCAACTCACAATTTCATTGATGAAGGGATAGTGGTGAAGAGAGGAATCAAAACTAAAGAGTTCGAAGGTTACAAAGTCATGGGGGAAAATGACTTCACAATCACTTGCACTCAAAAGATTTCAAACATGTCTATCCAATTGGGCAATTATGAAGTCAAAGACAACTTCTATGTTGTAAGTATTGGTGATATAGATGCAATTCTTAGTATTTAGTGGATATGATCTCTTGGAGAGATCACTCTTAACCTACAAACCATGGAGATGAAGTTCAAATCAGAGGGGAAGAAGGTGGTTTTGAGAGGGATGTCAAATAGAGGCCCTTGCATAGTTTCATTCAAAAGGATGGAAAGAATGATTCAACATGACATGGTAGAGTGGGTAGCAAAGTGTGTGATTATGCCTTCCAATCCTCCAGAAGATAAGAGACACTATCACCTTGATGTACAAGTTTTTCTCTCCAAGCAAAGCAAGGTGTTTGGCGGTATTCCACCTGGGAGACCTCCTAAAAGGGGTATTGAGCATGTGATTGAACTTGAAGAGGGTACTAAACTATTCATCACTACTCCATATTGGCATCCAAAGAGGCACAAAGATGAGATCAAGAAAGACATAAAAAAAACTCTTGGATATGGGTTCTACTCGCCCAAGCAAGAGTCCTTTTGCTTCTTCAATGGTTTTGGTGAAGAAGGATGGAAATATAAGCATGTGCATAGATTATTGGGACCTCAACAAGAAAAATATCAAGAATCAATATCCTATTCCAAGGATTTATGATCTCATTAATAAAATACTTGGAGTTGTTTATTTCTCTAGGATAGATCTCAAATTAGGTTATCATCAGATCATAATGCATGAAGAGGACATAGAGAAGACTACCTTCAAATGCCACTTTGGGCATTATGATTTCATAGTCATTCCATTTGGGGTGACTAATGCACCCACGACCTTTCGGTCTTGTATGAACAGGGTGTTCAATAAGCAATTGTGGAAGTTTGTGCTAATCTTCTTTGATGCCATCCTAATTTACAGTAAGTCATGGGAAGAGCATCTGGAACATTTGGAGGAGGTTCTTGGAATTCTGGAGGTTGAATATTTGTTTGTCAAATAATTCAAATGCGAGTTTGGAATGACTAGGCTTCTCTACCTTGGTCATGTGATCAACTCTAAGGGAGTCTGTGTGGATCGAGAGAAGATCAAGGCCATCTTAGATTGGCCACCACCAGTAAACCTCACTTAGTTGAAGGGGTTTTTGGGTCTTTGTGGATTGTATAGAAGGTTTGTGAAGGGATACTCTTAGATGGTTTCTCCTCTCATGGATCTTACCAAAAAGTGGGCATTCACTTGGTCAGAAAAAGCACCAAAGGCCTTTGATTAGTTCAAGTACCTTATGAGTTCATGTCCCATTTTGGCTATACGAGTCTTCTCCAAGCCTTTTGAGTTGTAGTGTGATGCTTTGGGAGAAGGTATTGGTGCTATTCTAATGCAAGAAAAGCATCCAATTATCTTTTGAGAGCCACAAGTTGAGAGGTGTAGAGAGGACATATTCCATCTATGACAAGATGCTTGCTATCATGCATGCCTTGGCCAAATTCTGATAGTATTTTGTTGGATGCAAGTTCATTGTGAAGACTGGTCATAATAGTCTCAAGCACTTCTTGCACCAGAATATCTCAATGATAGACAACAAAAGTGGGTGAGTAAGCTTCAAGCTTACAATTTTGACATAAAGTATGTAAAGGGGAAGAATAACATAGTGGCTGATGCCTTGTCAAGAAGGCCTCATTTGAGCTCATTGATGGAGATTACAATTGATTGGAAGGAGAAAATAATTGCAGAGTAGGCTAAGAACTCCTTTACCACTAGCTTAGTTGATGAGACCTTGCATGATAATAGGTACAAATTGGTGAATGATTTGATATGCAGAAAGAAAGAATCTTCTTGGTGCTATAATCAAAGATCAAATTGAAGGAACCTTCTCCAAAATTTTCATGACATTCCCTTGGTTGGTCACCAAGGTTATTTCAAAACTTATAGGCATATTTAGGTGAGATATTCATGGAAGGGGCTCAAGGATGAGGTCCTTCACTATGTCAAGAAGTGTCAAATATGTCAACAAAATAAAAAATGAGCACACTTTTCCTGCTAGTTTGTTGCAACCATTTCCCATTCCCAATAAAAATGGAAAATTATCTCCATGGAATTAATTACGGGCTTGCATAAGGTGCAAGGGATAGATTGCATTTTGGTGATTATTGATAGATTGAAGAAGTTTGTACACTTCTTTGCCATTACTACTACATTTAAAACAACTTAGATTGCTGATTTGTTCTTCAAAGAGGTATTTAGATTGTATGGTTTGCCCAAAAACATTGTGAGTGATAGGGAAAAGTTCCTAAGAATGTTTTGGAAGGAGATTTTTAGATTGAGTGGTAGGGTGCTCACCCCAAACACTTGGTATCACCCACAAACTGATGGGAAAACCAAGATTGTGAACAAGTGGCTTGAAGGTTATCTCAAAAATTATATTTCTGGACAATAGAAGGCTTGGGTGAGATGGCTCCATTTTGGAGAATACTACTATAATTCTTCATATCACATATCCATCAAAATTCCTCCATTCATGGCTTTGTATGGGTACGAAGCTCCTAGCTTCATTGATTTGCTTTTTGGTGACAGTAGAGCCCCTCAAGCAAGGGATTTGTTGTAGCAGAGCCAATAAATTTTGAAATCCTTGAAGGACAATCTCCAACATGCTCAAAATCAATAGAAGTTGTATGTTGATCAACATCGTATTGAGTGTGTATTCGAAGTTGGAAATATGATCTATCTGAGACTTCAATCATATAGATATTCCACTCTCAAGAAGAGTGGAGTGGAGAAGTTTAAGCCACATTTCCATCAGCCTTTTAGGATCTCCAAGAGAGTTGGAGGGGTGGATTACGAGTTGGAGCTATTAGAGAGTAGCAGAGTTCACAATGTCTTCTATGTGTCAAGCCTCAAAAAGGTGCTTGGGCACAATGTCGTTGCTTCTATTGAGTTACCTCTATTGAATGAGGGACAATTGGTTTTGGTTCCTGAGGCAGTCATTGATTTCATATAGCATTCCTTGAGGAGGTCAATCAAAGAATATCTGGTGAAGTGGAAGAATTTTCCAATTGAGGATGCTACTTGGGAGGATGAGCAGATTTTGCAGCATCCAAACTTGCGATTGCTTGGGGAGGGAGGAATGTAATGCCCCTTCTCAGTCCTAAGCTTTTGAATGACCGTTAGCCTATTTCTGGAGTCCCATAGGCTATTCAGAGGCGTTTTGAGGGATTCCAAGATTCTTGGAGGATTCTTGTCAGCATTTCAAGGGGTATCTGTAGTGGTTTTCCATAGGGTTTTCTAGTTTTTTCTGGGTTTTCTAAGATCCTTGGTGGGCAGTATTGCTATTTTTAACAATGTCTATTTTAGCACTTAATTTTTTAGTAAATCACAATTGCATCTCAGTTTGGGCTAATTTGGCATATGGATGCACTTACTATTTATAAAAGTATGCTATTTTTAGTGAGTGCTATTTTTGGTAGTGGTCTTAACAACAATTTAGTGTTGGGTTTCTAGTTTTGGCAGTAGTGGCAATTTTAGTTGTTGTGTTCTGTCATTTTTGGTAGTTTAGTGCATCCACCATTCTTGGAGTTCGAAAAAGGAAAATATTGCAACTTAAGTTACAAATTTATAATGTTCAAAAAAGGCTCCTTGGACCCCCACACTTAGCATTGGTAACTTAAGTTATTTCTAAAAGGTGTTTTTTCATATTCTAAGATGGATGCATAGGTTGGATATTTTAAGTGAAATTCAAATAAAATATCATTTCCCAAGGGTGGCATCCCATTTGAAGGGAAAAACTATTTGAAATATGGAGCCCTAATTCCTATATATACCCCCCTCTATGCTCTCATTTGGTTATGCAATCTTATGATAAAGAAGTGTTGTTGAATTGGTGTGAGAATCCTCGGGATTTGAGGATGCAAACCCTCAAGGTTGGCTTCAGTTTTAGAGTTTGAAGACACTCCCTAGTTGGACGTTGGAGTAGCTCCATTGCAAGAGTTACCATTGAGCTTATTTGGTGATGGGTTTTCTTTCATTATTAGTTTTCCATTTGTATGATGTCTTCTAAATATTCTTTTTTGTGCGTGTGATGATTTGCAACAAAGTAGGAGCATTTTTGGAGTGATATTTCAGACTTTGCTATTGCTGGTCCATACCTTTTCATAGCCCAACCATACCAGCTATTCACTCATGTTGATTTGGGCATTGGAGATCCTCTTCTGGGTATTGGACCAAGCATTTCCTAATCCTTGGGTGCCCCTTTGCTCAAGTTTTCAAAATTTTTAAGGGAGTTTTTGATTTTCTAGAGCAGGTCGCCTCTCTAGCTGGGTCGTACACTTTGGGCTAGTTGGTAATTTGGTTGTGGTGACTAGAATCCACCCTTTGTCCTTGATTTTTGGTGTGTTTGAGAGGTGCATAACATATACATTGGTTTTGCAAGCATTTGGGAGAGTTTCTATGCTAATTTGGTGAAGTTGTGTTCATTGGGTAGTTGCTGGTTGGTGTTTCTAGCTTGCTATTCATTCCGTATCATACCTAAAACTTTGTATCAGACCTATAGCAGCAACATTCCAAACCTTCTTCACTCACTTGGGGGTCTTCCTATTGAGGTATAATTGTTATATTTTGTTGGGGAGTACTTATATTCATGTTGGGGTATCATTTTGGTGATTTGTGCTTCAGGATATCATCATTTTCATAGTGTAACAATAGCTTATGACATTGTGGAACATTTTGTATTGAGCTCCTTTGTAACACCTTTGGTAGTGCAATTGGTGATTTGCTCTTGTACTTATTTTCTACTCACCCCATTGAACAAGTGGCACTCTCGCTGAATAAGTGATTGAGCTTTCTTTACTTTCATTTTATTTCTAACCCCACTTAATAAGTGTCACTCTCATTGAATAAGTGATTGAGCTTCCTTTACTTTTCATATTATACCCACTGCATAAGCGGAGGATCTTTCTTTTGAATGATTGACTTGCCACCAAGTGCTTTCTTGTTTTGTTGTACTTCCCGTTGAATAAGTGGATGGTTTCATATCATGCACTTGAGTTTGCATACTTACCCCACTGAAGAAGTGGTTTTAATTTAGAAGCAAAATACTATAAACCTTATTGCCATATGTTCTCACCTTGCCTACATTGGGATCTGGGTGATCAGAAAGTGGAAGGTATTTGCTTTCAGATAGTTGATTATCACTCACCCCACTAAACAAGTGGATGAATTTTAATTAATGCAATGTGTATGCTCTCGCCTTGCCCACATCAGGATCTGGGTGATTAGAAAGTGGAGATTTTCTTATTTCAATTGTTTATCATTATTATTTGGCTAACACTCACAGGTGAAATTTGGAAAAAAATTGGGGTGGTTATTATAACACTACCTCAATCTCTTTTTCCTTTCTATCCTATTCCCCCAAAGCCTCTCTTTCTCCTTTTTGACATCTCCATCCTTCTTCTGTTGTACTTTCAACTTCTCTTTTTCTTTACGTAGTATCTCCTTGTCTATTTTGGTGTGCTCCTTCATTTCCCTCGCCACAATACACACTACTTTTTCTCCTCATTATTTTTCTTTTTTTAGGATTTTATCTCCTCAGTCTCTTTCTTCCTTTCCTCACAGATTCATGTAGTAATTTGTTGTTAAGAGTTGATATTGTCTACTCAACCAAATTCCATTATCACCACCATCATTGTTTTTTTTATTGACGATGTGCACAAGCGCTTGAGGAATTTGTTGATGTGTGGAACTATTTTTGTTTCTTGTGTCTACTCCAATTATGACTCAATGTTGTCCTCAACCTCATTGTCCACTAATAGGTCTACACAATGGTCTATTTTTTGTTTGTTTTTATAAATATTTCAAGATACTTTTAGATACATTCTCGAGACAATATTCCTACACTATACTACCTTTTATATCCATTATGTAGATTTAAACCTTAATTATGATGATGGAATTATGGTTATAATATATTAGTATTATATGGTTTATATGAATGAATGTATGGAATGTTGATGGAATGCTGAGTTAATCATGATAGTTTTTCTTGTGTACATGTTTTGCAGAATTAACTTGTTTGCAGCTAAAAAGGAACCATAGCACAGTAGTTGCGTGGTGAACCCGTAGCAAAAGGGATGACTAGACACCAAATCAGGAGAAGCTCTAGGTTAAGTTGAACATGGTGGTCGTTGATCAAAGGCTTTTAATGAAGATTGGATGTGCGTTATTATAACCAATTTAATAAATGTTGAAGAAGAGGTCTCCTTTACATATGGAATTTTGACAAATGGTTGTATGTTTACATATAGTTCTATTTTGACAGAGTTCTAGTTTTGATAGGATTCTCTTTCCTTTTTAGTTATAGGTTGAATAATTCAAGTCTTAATTCTACACTCTATTATCTGGGAGTGGAGTTATTGATTTTGATTGGTTGTTGCTTTCAATAAAGATTCCCTCAACTTGTATATAGCTGTTGGTTGAATTCGTAGGATCGTTAGTTTTTATCAGTTTTATGTTACCATTTACTTTCAATTTTCAAGACATGAAAAATATTCCAAATGATTGAGTTCAATTTGTGGAAAGATCTTTTGTAATATTTTACAATGTGCAAGGAATGGAGTTAATCTTATGGGATGCATAGAATCTATTGGTTAGATTGAGTTTAGTTAAAGTGGGAACAGTTACTTAAGCATGCCACTCAAGATATTGTTCTTCACTTCATCTTTCAGTTATTTATTTATGTTAATAGCTGTTATTAGTTTATCATTATTCATGAATCATATGCAAGTTAATTAGAATTTCATTTCTTTCTTATTATGAATGAATTCTTGTGAATATGGATGTAATGATAATTAGTATCACTTCATAGGATAGTTCAGTTGAGTCATTAGTTTTTATTGAGTTTTCAATTGATACAACATTATTTTATTAACAACACTTTAGTTACAGTCTTTATTGTAGGTACCTGTAGCAACTAGTTCTGGTTTATGATTTTACTATTTCTTAGTTCTTTGAATTTCCAGCAAGTAGAATAACTTAAGTAGGATAGTTTAGGTAGTTTTAAGTCCATGAAGCCATATAATGTTGCACCATCATAAGATTACAAGCCTCGGGTTGAAAATTTAATGTGGTCTTAAGCAATGTAGAGTGGATTATTCAGCCAGTTAAACCTTTGAATTGAGTAGATTCTGCCAAGTTTACAATACATTAGCTTAGACTCTACATTTTGGGCATCGTTACCTGAGATGGTGCTATCTTCATAGACTAGTTTTTACAGTTTTCATAGTTAATTTATCTTTTCAAGCATTAGGATTGTTAGATACCATCTTTTTCAACACTGAAGATATACTAACATTGTGCAGGACCGCTGAATCTAAAGCTATATTTCATGTATGTGGAGGTAGAGAGATTCCTTGGGTAGGTTTCTTCCCTCCACTTGCAAGGAAGCTATATTAGAGATCGGTGACTATAGTACTCAAAGTGTAGGTACTACTGAAGAAGAAACTTCCTTCTCACCAACATCTAGCACACATACACAAGGAACATATCGTACCATGGGTGATTCAACAAATGATGTTAATCGACCAACATTTGAGTTCCCCATCATTGACCATTAGAGGGCTACAGTGCTAAAGAACATCCCTCCTTCAACCTTACCAGCCTTCTATGGGTTAATGATTGAGGACCTAGATATATTCCTCTTGAATTTTGATGTCCTATGCAGAAGTTATGATTATACTTCTGATGCACATAGGCTAAATATTTTTCCTGCCACTCTCAAAGATGCAAGTTTGAGATGGTTCATGGGATTAGGTAAGGATGTTATTCCTAATTGGGACACCAGGAAGACAATGTTTTTAGAGAACTATCAAGACTATTGTAGAGGACCTGATAGGAGGGAAGATGATATATTCAGAATGTCACAAAATGATGATGAGCCCTTAGAATATTATGTAGAGAGATTTTAGTTTTCTCTAAAGAAAAATGCACAAAACAAGTTGTCAGAAGAGTCTCTCAAATTAGTCTTTTCGAGGGGAGTCAATGAAGACTACATGGATGTCTTGAAGCTCATTGGCCAGGGAGATATTTCTTAGATACCATTTTTAGAAATTTGTAAGGTCTATAGGAACTACTCCAAGACCTATACTAAAAGGCCAAGAGGAGATAAAACATTAGTTATTGGCAAATAATCCTCAGGGGTTTCAAAAATAGAGCTAAGTAATCTGTTATTCAACATGAAGGAGGATATCATTAGTCATTTGGAAACTCAGTTAGATACACTCCAAATTAATAAAAAGTAGAAGGAAGCTGAGTCTATGCTTACTAAATATTGTCCAACCTATAGGAAAAGAAAAGCAAATTGTAAATGCAAGAGTGGCATGTATCCAACAAGATAATTTTGAGAAGCCTGATTTACAACCAATTGAAGGCGATGATGGACAACTATTTTATATAGCACAAAGGATACCATGGAAGTAGAGACAAGGTATACCAAAATACCTCCGTAGCTTTAATTCATCATTTCATATCGGGAATCAAAACTTTTCTGCTTGGAACTCTTAGCCCTAGCAAGTAAACCAAAACCAGTGGAAAAACCCTTAATAGTGGCCACAAGCTTAGCCAAATTGGAACCAACAACCAAAACCCTTGGACACAACAAAATTTTTAGGGTTCCAATTACAATCCATAATGGCCAACCCAACCTAATTAGTGACAACCTCAGTGGCAGAAGGGCTAGCAATGGTAGCAACAAAATATGAACTACCAAAAACCTATGCTCCCTCCTCCACAACAACAACAAGCTCTAATGCCTCCATCAAATCCTACATCTCAACCCCCCAAGAAACAACAAATACTTTTCCAACCTACACCTAACCCTAACACTAAGCCTATTCAACAGGCTTATACTAATGAAACTATGCAATACCCCACTTATGGAGTAGAGGTGAGTGATGTCCACCTCAAATCAGGAAAACAAATTTGTTGGACCTTCATCCCCCCAAGTTATAGAAATGGAGGATGAGGAACCTATAGTTGAGGATTTTGATAAACCATATGTGGAACCTGAGCCAAATCAGGTACACCAAACTACCTCAAATCCCAAGCCACCTTTTCTTGAGAAACCAGGCAAGAAAAGAAAAGATCCTCATATAGTCCATGTCTTGGGAAATCTTGCAAACATCATGTTATGGAACATTACAGTCCCTAATTATATAGACCCTGGTAGTCCAATTGTGGACATTAAGATTAATGGGGCCCTCATTAAGAATAATTTGATAGACTTGGGGACAACCATCAATGCCATGATAAAAAAAACAATGCAGTTGCTTTAGTTGGTCAACCTCAGGCCCACACAAACTATTTTACAGTTAGTGGATAGGTCCATGGTCAAGCCTGAGGGGATTATTGAATACTTAGTCATTGCATTGGATTCTTGGGAATACCCTACATACTTTTGTAATATAGGGGGATTCGCTACTCACAAGTTCTCTTCACTCAGAGAGCCTCATGGGGTGAACTACCCTATAATACCTCAATGGAACAATGACGAGAGTTTTAGAATCTTAAAGAGAAGGTCACAAATATTTTCTAGACAGATGGAAAAGCTCTCGACCAAAGGATTTCAGCGCAAAAAATGGATGACAGTGCAACACATTGGCATCCTAGAGGTGCGTTGGCGTCTCGTATGGGCCAGAGAACGAGAATGTCTCAGAAAATTCCTAAGCAACAATTAGCAATCCAATTACTGAGAATTGAAAGAGTGTAGGAAAATGACAAAATGTGATAAAGTGATAGAAATGAAATGAAGAGAAGTAGAAATGACATAGATAAAGAGAATAAAGGAAATAAATACTTATGACTGTGCAAGTGATGAAGCTTCCAGCTTTTGAGTTTCTTCAATACTTGCACACAAGAGGGAGAGAGGATTTGTTGGGTGGCTGTATAGGGGCCTGCCTCAGTCAGACCCCGTTTTGGTGTTCCCACCTCCACGAACAACCAGATAGATAGAGAGAAAAGTAGAAATGAAGTAAAGAGCAGTTAAAGCACTACAAAAAAGTGTTATGCTACTCAACCAAGTAATAGAGGAGAGGATTGAAAGCTTACCACCTCCACCAAGAGCACTCAATGCTAATGGGGGAGAAAATGAGAGAAACTCAAGCCTCAGCTGCAATGGTGTTTTGTTCCACACTTGCTCTACTGAAGCGGTGGAGTGTTGATGTTGCTGCTGTGAAGTGTAAAGTGTTTGGAGATTGAGGAGATGGTGAAGAAGCTGCTTAGAGATTGAGAAGAGCTTGTGAAGCTTGTGAATAAAGTGAGGAGCTATTAGAAGATGTGAAGAGATGTGTAGAAGATGGTAGAAGATGGAAGAAGCTGAAATGCATATGGAAGGAGTGAATTTGAAGGGGAGATGAAGAAAACGACCATATTCGGGTCAGTCGGCCAAGGAGGGCATTACAAATCGACCCCAATGGGAAGTGTAACCCTTTATAGGCTCAAGATGTGGGAATCTGTTAGGGACATAAGTGTGCCGCATGGACATTTATGTGCTGTGCAGGCGTCCCTAATAGAAACGCCTCCATCGATGCTCAAAACAGGCGCCAAGTGTGATGCAAGCAATAGGCTTAGGTGGAATTAAGCCTCCAATCTTGGTTTTCTAAATTGAACAAAGGAAAAAAGGGGATTTGGGCCTAGGGTGAAAATTCACTCTTATACATTTTTCCCCCACTTTAGCGAGCATGAATTTTGATGAGTGCTCGGTAAAGTAGATCAAGAAAGATTAAGGTTAGAAATGTATACCTAAACCATTGAGGAAGCAGATAATACATTAGGAAAAAGGAACCTACAACAAATAGGAATGTTAGAGCATAAAAATCTAAAGGGTTCAAGTCAGCAAAGTAAAGAGACCTTGATGTAGAAGGTTGTCTTAGTACTATGCATCATCCCCAAACAATACATAGAAGAAATTTAAGATGAAGAAAGAAGGAGCATATACTTAGGATGAAGAAAATGCGGATCTTCAATCCGGTATAGACAAGAGAGAAGAGAGAGATGAACAAAGTGCATGGTGAAAGAAAAAATTGCTCAGGAGTAGAACACACACCACAAAAGAGGTGATAAAAGCAATCCTCGCTCAAGGAGGAAAACCCGTATCACCAAGAAGCACATGGTGAAAGCAAAACCCACTCAGGAGTAGAACCTGCACCACAAAAGAGGTAATAAAAGAAATCCTTGCTCAAGGAGGAAAACCCATATCACCTAATGTAAAGGAGCTCTACAGGTTCTCAGTCCTGCAGAGAGGTATCCCCCAAGATCTCTCTCATGGAGGAAATCGAAGGAAGCATACTCTGCAGAGTCAAAAGCAGCGACACGCCTACTCGCAGACAAAGAGTGTCAAAAAGTAGTGACATGTCTACCCGCAGATAGAACATGTCAAGAGTGGCGACATGTCTACCTGCAGATAGAACATGTCAAAAAGTAGTGAAATGTCTACTCATAGATAGAACATGTCAAAAAGCGGTAACATGTCTACCCGTAGATAGAACATGTCAAAAAGCGTCCGGTCAAGCAAACCGTAAAAAATTCAAAGGTGTTCCTCGGGAACCCTCCAAAAAGGAGAGGGGTCCACTCAAGGGACACACTATTTGAAAAGCGAAGTCTAGTCAGGCTGCCCCCAAGCTAGACACAAAGACATGAAATAGGTCTAGTTAGGTCGCCCCCAAGCTAGACGTGAAAGAATTCATTTAAGGTAAAAAATTTCAAAGGGGGGTCCCTCGGGAACCCTTCAAAAGAAAGAGGGGGTCCACTCAAGGGACGCTTTAATTGAAAGATATAGCGAAGAGAGGGGGTCCTTAAGAAGGAAACACATCTCTAGAATAGGTTATTACTATCCCCAACATACAAGGGACAAAAACCATGCAAGATATATAGGACAGGATAGAGGTAAGCCTTGATATCACTTGTCATGCAAAGAAAAGAAGGGTGCATCAATCAAATGGGAGTTTGATGGCACCTAAATCACAAAGTTGTATTTTGTCCTTCAAGGCCTTACATTCGCTAGTGGAATGGCCAGGCACTTGATGGTATGTGCAGAAAGAATTTCTATCATGTCCATGATATTTTTTGTGTGTAGGAGAAGGAAGAGCGATTAAGTGGGCTTTGAGAAGCCGCAAAAAAATACACTCTTTCTCAGATGGATGAGTAGTAGGAAGCAACCCTTTCTCTTGTGAAGAAGAGTTTGACTGCTCACAAGAAGAATATACGAAGGTGGAAGATGAAAGAGGATCCTTGTGGAGAGTATTTTTTTGGCTAGGTGGGTCATACTCTTTTATGGGATCACCATCAACATTCTTGACATAAGTGTGATAATCTTCCTTAGAAGGAGGATTGACACCAAGAGCATTACAATTTTGATTCACCTTACCCCGTGATACAAAAGAATAACCATCTCTGATAGCGGGTTTGGATGATGTTATTAGAAGGTTTAATGGATCTAATGGATCAGGTTAACTTTATATTCCTAAATGAAGGAATCTGTAAAGTATAAAGAACCCCAATCATCACCAAGACAAGCATTCTTTTGAGAAGAGGTAGAAGGATTAGACTTAGGATTTCTTGTTTTAGAAGGATCTTCCTTAGGGACATTTATCTCAAGAGTATCCTTTGTAGTAGGTACTGTTGGAGTAAACATCGACACATTGGAAGACACTGAAGGAATAAGAGTAGGTACAATTGAAGCTCGACCAACAACTTCCATCTCACATAAGTGCATAGCATCAGGATCAAATTTCACTATGACTACTTTATTGTTAGCAATGAACTTAATAGATTTATGCAAGGCAGATGAGACTGCACCCATAGCGTGAACCCACAGTCTACCAAGAAGGTGGTTATACGATAACTTTTCCACCATAACATATACAAGGGTAGCTATGGTGATGGGTCCAAGCTGTAGAGGTAATACTATTGTACCTAGAGCTTGTCTCTCAACGTTATCGAACCCATGAATGACAACAAAAGTATTAAGAGAAGATGAGTCAATATTAATCTTAGGCAATAGAGCGATACTACACACAATGAGCGCCGAACCAAAATTAATGAGAGTATGTCTAATGCCAATTTTATTAATGTTGACTATAATCATTAGAGGATCCACTTGCTTCTGTATTTCCAGAGGTGTTAGATCTTGCAGATAGAATGTAATACTCGGTGAAGCTATACGAATATACATCATCAACGCATTAACATCCGCCGGCCTAGTAGAAGAAGGTAAGAGGATCTTTTGCAAGGCTTCCTGAAGCATATTTTGATAAACCAGAGTAGACTGAAGCAAGTCCCACAGTGAGATCTTATCTAGAGGAACCCAAGGTTGCTTGATAAGATCGTTATCACTGGGTACTTTAGTTGTAGGTTTAGGAGCTAAAGGAAGACTAGGTTGTTTATTCATACTATTCTCATAAGCATGGGCTACTACTCTATAAGAGGGAGCCTTAGAAATATCATGAGAACCACCATCAAATGGAACACCATCAATAGAAAAAATCCTTTTAGAAGAAGAACTAGCTGGAGTCGCGTAAATAATCAGTCTCTTTGGCCTTTGAGAGGCAACAGAGACAGATTGCATTTACAGAATCATCACAACTATTAGAGCAATTATTTGAGTACATACTCTCAACATCGATCCAAACAGGATCAAATGTGGAATAGTTATTTGAAGGAACATTCTCAACATCGATCTAGGGAGAATCAAATGTGGAAGGAGGTTCATCATTCACAAATGCAATGTCCCTAGAAGAGAGTGCATTGGAAGGTATAAGATATTCATCATTCATGAATGCATCATCCTCAAAAGAGAGTGCATTGGAATGAATAGAAGGTTTATTAATCACAAATGCATCATCTCTACAAGAGAGTGCATTGGAAGGGGAAGGAGCTCCGTCATTCAAAAATGCATCATCTCTAGAAGACAGTGCATTGGAATGATGAGTAGGCAGAGTAACATTAAGGAAAGTATCAATGATTACTTCTTCTTGCAACAAAATATCCTCCAAAGCAAGAGGACATTCGTGAGAAGGATCAAAGATACCAAGTGACATAGGAAAATATAAGTCACCATCACATGCATGAAATGGAATATAATTTACATTTTGAACAAAATTAGATACAAAACTAATAAAAGAAGATATTAAATCCATTACAATTTTTTCGGTATTTTCTATGTTCTAGTAATTCACATTTTTAGAAGTCTTCGAAGCAGAACTTGAGGTTGAAACTTGCGTTGGTCCCTAAAATTTGTCTACCAAAGGCACTGGTATTTTAGGGACAAAACTAGTTCTCTAGAAGACATTTCCAATAGTGCAAACAAATCTCAATTCCGAGCACGGAGCCAAAAGGTATGACCCTGCCAAGTAGGGGTAAATAAATTCCTAGTTTTTCGAAGAACATTGTTCTTCACGTCGGGTTCACCAAAATGTAATATAGGGGGATTCACTACTCACAAATTCTCTTGACTCAGAGAGCCTCACGAGGTGAACTTCCCTATATTGCCTCATTGGAACAACGATGAGAGTTTTAGAATTTTAAAGAGCAGGTCACAGAGATTTTCTGGACAGACGAACAAGCTCTTAGCCAAAGGATGTTATCGTAGAAAATGGATGACAACACAACACACTACCATCCTAGAGGCGTGTTGGCATCTCATATGGGCCAAAGAACAAGAATGTCTCAGAAAATGCCTAAGCAACAACTAGCAATCCGATTATTGAGAATTGACATAGTGTAGGAAAATGACAGAATGTGATAAAGTGATAGAAATGAAATGAAGAGAAGTAGAAATGACATAGATAAGGAGAAGAAAGGAAAGAAATACTTACGACCGTGCGGGTGATGAAGCTTCCAGCTCGTGAGTGTCTTCAATACCTACACACAAGAGGGAGAGAGAAATTGTTGGGTGGCTATATAGGGGCCTGCCTCAGTCAGACCCCATTTTGGTGTTCCCACCTCCACGAACAACTAGATAGATAGAGAGAAAAGTAGAAATGAAGTAAAGAGCACTTAAAGCACTACAAAACAGTGTTATGCTACTCAACCAAGTAATAGAGGAGAGGAGTGAAAGCTTACCACCTCCACCAAGAGCACTCAAGGCTAATGGGGGAGAAAATGAGAGGAACTCAAGCCTCTGCTGCAATGGTGTTTTGTTCCACACTTGCTCTACTGAAGCGGTGGAGTGTTGATGTTGTTGCTGTGAAGTGTAAAGTGTTTGGAGATTGAGGAGATGGTGAAGAAGCTGCTTAGAGCTTGAGAAGAGCTTGTGAAGCTTGTGAATGAAGTGAGGAAGCTCTTAGAAGATGTGAAGAGATGTGTAGAAGATGGTAGAAGATGGAAGAAGTTGAAATACATATGGAAGGAGTGAATTTGAAGGGGAGATGAAGAAAATGACCATATTCGGGTCGGTCAGCTGAGGAGGGAGTTACAAATCGACCCCCAATGGGAAGTGTAATTCCTTTATAAGCTCAAGACGCAGGAATCTGTTAGGGACATAAGCGTGCTACGCAGACGTCTGTGAGCCATGCAGGCATCCCCGATAAAATGCCTCCATCGATGCTCAAAACAGGTGCCAAATGTGATGCAAGTAGTGGGCTTAGGTAGAATTAGGCCTCCAAACTTCATTTTCTAAAGTGAACAAAGGAGAAAAGAGGATTTTCACCTAGGGTGCAAATTTTATCTTATACAACTTCATTGTGCTATAACCCAAAGTTAATCTTGCAGGTTACCCACTCATCCTAAGCAGGCCTTGGTTAGCTACAATCGATGCATTTACAGGCTGTAGGTTTGGTAAAATGATAATATCTAATGGGATATTTACATAGAACTTGGTTCTTTATCCACCAGCCCAACCAAATGTAGACCTTGAGCAAACCATTTGGCCCAATTTGGGTGAGGAGGAAAATAACCATTCTTTGCAGACACAGATGACTATAGACCGTAGCCCTTTCTTGGATGACCAAGATGAAAATGAGCTCATTTATCACATAATCAAAATGACTATGGCAAGAGCCCACAACATCAAGACTTCCTCATATGCCTACAACACCCCTTGCGAAGTATTATACCCACCAATTCTACATAAGAGATATCACAACTATTTCATTCATTACTACCTCAACAGTGTCTCCCCATTGTACCTAGCCTTGATCTCTCATCAGTTAAAGAGTCATCAAAAGAGTTGGAAATTATACTAGGAAGGAAGTTAAATATCAATAATGCCTTAATAGAGGAACAACGAAATTCTCTACAATTAGTGCTGTAGGCACACTCAACCACATATGCATGGGATTACCATGATATGAAAGGCATAGATCTTGATTTATGTATGCACAAGATTTATATTAATGATGGTTACGACCCATTCAACAACCACAAAGATGTATGAATCCTACTCTAAGGGAGATAGTGAAAGTTGAGCTACAAAAGCTCCTCGATGCAGGTTTTATCTATCCAATATTAGATAGTGAATGGGTCTCACCTTTGCTAATTGTTCCTAAGAAAGGTAGGAAATGGAGAGTTTGTGTAGACTACAGGGAATTGAATACAACTATTAGGAAAGATCACTTTCCTTTTCCATTCATCAATCAGTTACTTGATTCTCTAGCTAGGAAGAAGTAATTCTCATTTCTTGACGATTTCCGTGGTTATAACCAGATTAAAATTGCTCAAGAGGATCAAGACAAGAATACACTTACATGTCCTTGGGGGACTTATGCTTACTTTGTCCTGCCCTTTGGCTTATGCAATGCTCCAACTACCTTTCAAAGAGCAATAATTAGAATATTTTCCTATTATGCACATGAGTTCATGGAGATATATACGGATGAATTCACTACTTATGGTGAAAGTTATGAGGAAGCTCTCATTAATCTAGAAAAAGTGTTAAAAAAGTGTAAAGAACACAACCTGTCACTCAACAATAAAAAGTGTTTTATGATGATGACATAGGGAATTGTATTGGGACACTTTATATCCAATGAAGGAATTCAGGTTGATCCACACAAAATAGAGATAATATCTACCTTACCCGTTCCTCAAAAACAAAGGGATATTAGGAGCTTCCTTGGTCATGTAGGCTGCTATAGGTGGTTTATCAAAGATTTTAGTAAGATTGCTGCACAACTGTTTATTTTGCTGAGTGAAGACATTGAATTTGAATGGACATTTGAGTGTCAACACTCATTTGAAGAATTGAAGAAAGCTCCGATTCAAGCACTAGTATTGAGAGGGCCTAATTGGACTCTCCCATTTCACATACATACAGATGCTTTAAATTTTTCCATTGGAGCAGTCTTGGGTCTGAAGGATGGCAAGGAGTATGCAATTTATTATATCAACAAAAATCTTCATGGGGCAGGGTTAAACTATACTGTGGCATAAAAATAGATGCTTGCTGTAGTATATGCTATTAATAAATTCAGGCACTATATTACTGGTTATTTAGTCTTTGTCCATACAAATCACACAACAATCAGGTATTTGATGAATAAGCTAGTAGTTGGAGGTAGATTGGTAAGATGGCTAATTCTCTTATAGGAGTTTGACATTACCATAGTAGATAAACTTGGTAAAGCAAATGTGGTGGAAGATTTCTTGTTAATATTTCCAATAGAATCAACTGAAGGAGTGATGGATGATTCATTTCTAGATGAACACTTGTTTTCCTTACAAGTAAAAATACCCTGGTATGCATATATTGCTAACTATTTGGTCACATGGTAGATTCCACTACATTTTTCACCAAAGGAGAAAAGTGTTGAAAATGGAGGTAATTATGTAGCTTTAAAACATTTAAAACTATTGTACTGTAGATCTGATTAAGTGTTCTTTGTTACAATTTGTTTGTGGATGATTGCCTATTTAGATTCATTTTACCATTTGTAGAAGTAGACAAAAGATTATAAAAGAATAAGACTAGAAGAAAGAAGTTACACAACATATACCATGGAGAAACCCTTTCAGGAAAAAAATCCACCAAAAATCAATGTATTATTTAATCTCAGAATAAGATTACAATAATTCCAATCCTTTCTTGAGATGCTTATTTTTCCTTCAACAATTCTTGTTCACAACCTACAATCAAATCTGATCAATTCTCTTCAACTTGTTGCAATAAATAGACAATAATGAGCCTTGTAAACTCCAAAGAGTTTACAATTACAAAGCACAATGCTTATCTCACAAAACCCATGTCTATTCTTTGCAAGTAGAGTTCTACCATGAAGAACAATGTCAAAACAAGTCCTTCATCCATTTGGGTGTCCCAAATTGAAGACATAACTCAACGTTGATTCCAAAGATATCTTGTAAGCTTATCCTCAAAGTTGGCACCCAAGAATGGGCCCACTTAACTTAGCCTTATAAAATATCTTATTGTGCAAAAGTGTTAATTCTAAGATGCCAACTTCGACACCCAAGGTGGGTCCAAGTCAATCTCTCTTAACTGAAACATATCTCTCCACCATTCATGCAAATACCATGCATGATTGATCATCCCCACTTAACTCAATGTGTCACCTATTATCTGTCATGCAACTCAAGTCATTAGTCATGCATTCCAAGTCAACTGAAGTCAACTAGCATTCAACTAAAACTAACTACATGCAACTGAAGATAACTGAACCATAACTGAACTGAACTGATATTGAACTGAACTAAATTGAATTGATATGAACTAAACTAAACTCTATGCATGTAAACATCAATCCATAACTTCTAAGATCTTTACATGCATTACTAAAGTGTTATCTTTTACTCCAAACAATTAACTTAACTCAAGGTGAGTTCCACTTTCCATGTGGGTGCCCCATGTGCTCCTATTTTGTAGGAGCTCTTCATGGGCATCCCCACATGTTCCTATCATTTTGAATTAATTACAAATGTCAATTAACATGTTCATTTCATTCAAATTTAATCTCTTTCTAATCCTAGTGTTTGGGAACACTTTCCAAGGACTTAGGAGAATTGCAATTAAATGGGATCCTATTCCTAACAAAAAGACAACTGGTTCACAAATGCTTCCCATACTCTTGGATATCTGGTTATCTATTTTATACAAGGCTTGATAACATCATGAGAAGATGCATTAGGGAAGATGATATCTTTGACATCATGAAGGCATGTCATGATGAGCCATGTGGAGGTAGTTTTGCAGCAAAGAGAACAACCTTTAAGATCCTCATAGCTAGCTATTATTGGCCTACTTTGTATAAAGATGCTATTAAATACACCAAAAGCTATGATAGGTGTCAAAGAATGGGAAGGCCAACCAAGAGTGATGAGATGCCCTTACAACCTCAGTTGACATTGACACCTTTTGACAAATGGGGTTTAGACTTCATTGGACCAATCTCTCCTACATCTAGCAACAAAGAATATATCCTTGTGTGCATTGACTACTTGAAAAAATGTGTGGAAGTAATTGCCCTACAATTTTCTAGAGATGGTAATGTGGCTAAGTTCCTATATGAAGATATTTTTACTAGGTATGGAATACTTAGAGAAATATTTACTGACCAAGGGCCCCATTTTACTTATGATCGAATTGCCAAGTTGGTTGAAGAATACCAAATTAGACATAAGAAATCAACACCCTATCGTCCACATGAAAATGGTTAGGTGGAAGTCACTAATAGGGAGATATAAAGTATTCTCACCAAAATCGTGTAGCTGCATAGGAAAGATTGAGTTTCAAGATTATTGAAAGTAGTCTGGGCATACAAAACTACATGGAAAAAAACCACTAGATTTACACCCTATGAATTAGTCTATGGAAAGACAACAATCCTTCCTATTGAATTTGACTATAAAAAATTGAGGACAATAGTAGAGTTGGGAATGGATTTAACAGATGCAAAGAAGGAAAGGCTTCATTATTTAAATGGGTTGGATGAGATAAGAATGGAGGTAGTACATCATACAAAAGTAGTATAGCAACAATGGATGAAGTGGCATGATCAGTATATTAAAACAAAAGAGTCCACTATGGGAGATTGGGCCCTATTATATGATTCACGGTATAAAGATTTCAAGGGAAAATTCCAATCTAGATGACTAGGCCCCTATAAGATTAGCAAAGTTTACCCTAATGGGGCAGTACAATTACACACCATTGATGCAGTCCAGTTTTCCCTTCTTGTCAATGACCATAGACTAAAATTATATAAGAAGCCATTACAAAAGGATGACTTCATATTTTCACTAATCCAACAATATGGTGCTCTCACTGAACTTGATACAAAATCAAATACACAAAGTCCAACTTATATAATACGTGACATACACAACACTTCTAGTGGCCTAGAGATTGAGTTACACATCTCAATCCCTGAGCTCCCTTGACACTAAATTTTTATGTTTTTCACACACATACACACACTGCACGTTATAATAATGTTCAAAATATATTTAGAGGGACCTGATATCAATATTCACAAGGGACTTGATGTGAAAGGGACCTGTAGCTTCACACCATCCACATTTAGAATGGGACTTGATACTGTAGGAGCCCGTAGCAACATCTAGAAGCTGAAACGAATATTCAACTCTCTTGGTGCTATATTTACTACAAGTTCATTCACAGTCATTTCAAATATATTCACGTATCATATCGATCATTTCATGCACAATAAAGCGGCACAATTCTTTTATTACCCACTCTCCTTTCAATTACTCGAGCTATCAAATCGCTAGCTCACACTAGTCATTTTCGTCCCATCATATCCACTCACCACCCACTATTCGTTATTTTGTAGTTAATATCTATCACATCAAATCAATGAATACATATATTCTTTTAGTTTCCATGAGCGAAAGATGGTTATTTCTACAAGGCAATACTTAAGGTATGCTGTTATGATTAATCTAGTTTTCTTTAAACTTTCATGTACTTTTTGATTTAATTCCATGCATGCAAAATATTATATTATTAATTACCATCATTATGAATTTACGCCACCTCCAAATCATCAATGTGAAGTGAGGTCACTTCACCAATTAAGTTGGGGAGAGGGTACACCTTACTCAGTATTTTTGCCAGTCCTTTCGAATCTGCCACTCGAAACCAAATTTAATGAATATTATGACATGCAAAACCCTTAGTTATGTTTTATTTTTGCTGCTATTTTTGCTACCATTCTCAAAATTTCTAAAACTTAAAACCTTGAGTTTATGAGAACTTCAACTTAGTTAGACTAGACTTGAACTTAGAAGGGAATTTGTAGTTGCAGTATGGACTAGTAGTAAGGATATATGAGGAAACAAAGGTTTTGAAGTGGTAGAGCAGTTCAAAGGTGGTGGGAAGGTTGAATTGAATTTTTGGAGTTTAATTTGGTATATTGAGCAGAGAAGAAAATAAGGATGGGAGGAGATGTTATAAGAAGAGAGCCAATGACTCACCAACAAATTTTGGAGGACACAACAGTCCTGCCTATCTTCACAAGGGTTGGATGGCTCAACTACTTTATGAAATTAATGAAATTTAGTGATGAATTAACAAGAAGATTTGTAGAAACTCAGATTTGTAGAAACTCTTCAATAAGATAAAGCCATGGTAAAGGGACTTTCTATAGATGCATCTAAAACCACCATTCCGCAGGTTATAAGAATACCAAGGAAAGGAACATAATTCCCAACTCGGTCTGATGCAGTTACAACTTGGGAAGAATTCTACATAAGAGGAGAGGAATTGGATTCCTCAACACAAGGTACAAAGAGACTTTCTCTCCACTGGTTGTGGGAAATATGTGCCTCTTATATTATTAGATACATTACCTATGATGGTAGAAAAAACCTTTTTTATATTACCTATTTCAAATTGGTAAGTCATCTCGGGCATAATAGGGTAGTAAATGTACCAAATTTTCTTTACAACTTGTTGAAATGAATGGCCTCAGAATACCAGAAAAGGGAAAGTGACACTTCCCTCTCATCACTTCTTAGTTACTTTATTGATAAAAAGGAGTCTAAGAATTCAATACCCATAAGTTAAGTGGGAGGATTTCAGGGCTGAGGAATGCATAGAAATTAATGGTTTTCTAGATGCACCTGTAGTACCTGGGGATACAAAAAACTAAAATGAGCCCCAAAATGAGCCTAAAGAGGCAAATCCTCATGTTTATCCTATGGCCTCAGCTACCTGTAGCCAAGGTGAGAATTCAGAACCTACAGGGACAGAGTCTAGGCTGCCCATAAATGAGGAATTAATTTCTTCTTCTAAGTCACATAAATCTAAAGGCCAGAGAGGCAGTGTGTCTACCTCCACTACACCCTCAAAACTAGAAGAAGATATTTCCAAGAAACAAAGGATACTCAAAAGAAGAAAAAGGGGGATGTTCCTAAGAAGAAAAAGAGTGTTAACAAGGAAAAGAGAAAAAATGAGGAAGAATTATTAACACCTAGATGCTCTGGTAGGCTTAGGAAACAAAGTGCTACAAAACAAAATGTAGAAGAACAACCTCAAGAAGAACATTAGAAAAAACAACCTCAAGAAAATGTTCCAATTGTAGAAACTGACTCTGAATTAGAAGGGAATGTTCCTAGTAGTGAGAATATACTAGTGAAAAAGAGAAGGTATGTAGCACCACTTTTGATTTTGAATCGAAAGACATATTTGATACCAAGAAATTCCAGATAGAAACCTTCCCCATTCCTAGAGATTATGAAGAAAGTAATGAGAAATTTGAAGATGTAGAGAAAGCTTACATTGGAGGTAGAGATGTAAGAAAGGAACTCCAAGAGGAACTAGAAAAAATTAAACACCTAGAGGAATTGGTACTGAATTATGAGCAAAAGGATAAAGAAAGAGATGCAAAAATGAAGGATATGGAGGAGAAACTGCAACTATATGGTCATGACACTAAACTAGATGTGCTAGCACGATTGGTTGTTACTAAGATAGGGGACAAAGAACTAACAGTGCCAAATGAGAGACCTCCTCCTCTTAAAACTCCTGATTATCATACAACCTGCTCACTTGGATACATATTGTGGAAAGTAACTGTTAAGTTTGCACAGGAAAAGGAGAAGTGGAGAAAGGAAAAGGAAAAATGTTACACCCCAATTATGTAATTAATAATTACTATTACTATGAAGGGAAAATATGAATGTAATTTGTATTCTGATGGTGAATAAAATGTGCTTGCACTTTGTTATTGATGCAATATGAATGAACATTATGTTATATGAAGAAATGCATATATGTGAAATGATGGTTATTGAATTGATATTTGTTATGCCTTGCATAACCACCCCTTTTATTCTGGAACAAAATGGGTCCCCCTTCTCTATTGGTTTCTTTGCCTTTGTTATTTGCTTTGCTTTTGGGAGTTCTTCTGTTTCTCCATGTTTTATCTTTTGTTTTGTCTGATCTAATTTTGGTTCTGTCTTAGCCTAAGTTGGTTTTCTTCTTGTTAAGAACTCAATGAAATAATTATAAGCATTAGTTTATTCCATTATAATGTATCTTATGTGCTTCTAAGGATTGATGGGGACTCTGTTTTGCAAGATCCAATCATGCACATGATGATATTTTCCAAGGGGGATCAGTTGGAATGCTTTCCTTGGTCCAGTTGGTCATAATTTTCCTTGAAGAAGAAAGTTAGCAAGAATTTGCGGATGTCTTGCCGACTACTAGTGCATTCTGTCGATAAGCGTCTGTGTTTCCTATCAGCAGGACCTAAGGGAGGTCACGACAATTCGAGTTCACATGCAGATTCCCATCGGCAGGACATCGACCATCTTCCCAGCAACCAAGAGTTTCCCATCGACATAAGAATCTCCTTCGGAGAAAGGTCTTGGCGAGATCTTAAAGTCTCACCAACCGACGGTTGGGGGATCCATACATCGGCGAGAGATTTTCTCTTTGCCAAGAAGTCTCAGTGAATACATCGGGTCTTGCTGACAAAGAAAAATAGGATGTCTTCGGCAAGAGGTCTTGCCGATACAAAATGGGCTCGAGGAGAAAAAAAGGGTCGCTATGATGTCTCCCCGACCTCAGGATGTCCTACCGACCAGTGAACAACTCAGCGAAAGAGAGGACCTCGGTGTGAGGTCTGGGTGAAAAAAGGAAGTCTCATCAACATGAAGGAGCTCGCTGAAGAGTAAGCGGCATCGAGATAGCAATTTGAGCTCGCTAAGAAGTCTCGGTGACTCGGGAAGGTCTTGGCGACGGAATCAAGTGAGCTTGGGGAGAAAAAGGAGAGGTCGACAAGAGGTCTGGCCGAGGCTCGAGGGTCTCGCCAATATGAAATTTGAGCTCGGCGAGATAGATTTGTTTCAGGGAGATGTCTCCCCGACAGTTGGGGTTTTCGCCGAAGGGTTCCCTTGTTAGTATAATGTCTCGTCGAAGAGCGAAGGTCACGTCGAAGCAAAAGGAGCTCAGGGGGGAACACAAGGAAATTGGGGAGACTCCAAATGAATGAAGTTCGTTCACTATGATTTCTGACTGACCCGATGCAGTCTTGCCGATACAAGATGAGCTCAGGGTAAGAGGTCTAACCTCACTATGATGTCCTACCGACTAGCGATTGTCTTGCCAATGGTCTTTGTGAGCTCGGTATAACTTTTGCAGCTTGTTGAAACGTCTTGCCGACTATCTTGTGCTACAACGATAATTGATAAAAGCAAAATAATCGCATCAAGGAGACATGATTAGTGTCTCACCGACATGCAATGCCATTCGAACCACCTTTGACCGCCCGAGAAGCTCGTGTGGCGTATGCCCGACCAACCAGAGGAAACTAAAAGAGTGACTCATTGCCCCTTTGACTGGTTGACCACCCCTGTGTAAGAAGACCAACAAAATGCAAACCAGATGGACTCATTCTAAGATCAGATGGTGATGGATCAACTCAGGTGATAATGCAAAGGTATAAAGAGGCCCGATGGTGCTTCCAGGGGACGGTCAACGTGCAAAGAGCCTAGAACATGAAGTAGGCCAGAAGAACTAAGAAACTATGAGTCACAGGGATAGCTGTAGTGACCACTAGCAGAAATAGATCAGTATTAATGGTGATATTTTGGAGCATTCAAGACTGGTTTTAGAAGGAGTTCGAATATGGACACACAGATAGATGAGTTAATGCTATAGTTACCAAAAGATCTGAAGGCTTCTTTTGAGGACAAAAATCTTTCATCAACATGGACAGTGGGGTTTCACATTGAATGCAACATTGAACTCTTCAGAAAGATTTGAGAGCTGACCTTCCTGCAACCAGGAAGATATTTTGTAAGCCATAATATAGGGGGACAACACATTCTTTTGGTGCATTCTGTATATAAGGCATTCTTGCCTCTTTGTAAAGGTTAGAACTTCTAGGTTAGAAAGTGGTAGATAGAGAACTTTGAGGTTAGAAACAAAGTAGAAGTAGGAGCAGAACTTGTAGAGTGGAACTGGTAGTTAGGAGTTAGATTAAGTAGAAGACTAATGTATCTTTTAGTTTTCTTAGTGTAAATGGAAAAAAATTGGAGCCACAAATTTTCTGTACACTGGTGATTGTGCTAGATTTGTAACTGTTGCTTATTTGTCTCACTGACAGTAGAAGCAACCAGATCTTAATCTACTTCGTGTTTTGTTCTAGAATGGTGTTTGTCTTGAATTAATCATCTGATTTAAGAAGCTTTCAAGGAATGAAGTTTGGTTTTTATGTTTTGTTTAAATGGTAACTTGCAATCTACTGTTGAAATCAACACTGTGAATGAATGAAATTGTGTGTTAGTCACAAGTTAATTTTGTTTTGCAGTTTTAGTTAGGAATTCCTTGGAAGGTGATAGGTTTGGTTAATTTAGATGAAGTATCATTCTTTTCTGTTCCAAAGCCCTGATCCATCTTTTTCTATTTATTTAAAACCCCTGGTTAGAATAGGTTTAAATTCATGCTTGATCTTAGAACAATCCAGAAGCTCAACACTAACAGGCCCCTTGAACATTACTGTTGCATTGACCACTGAGGGACATCAACACAATTGAGAACCAACTACAAAGATCTTGGGAGCCAAGATATCCATGTGTTGTCTTTCTCTTTCAGGAGAAACATGATAGTAATATTCTGTTTACATGTTGATTGTGCCAAAAGGACCGTCAACAATATTCTAACTTTGGAGATGTATTACATATACTGCATATTTTGTGAACAACTGACTACCATGAGCATGTGTTAGTGGTTGCAGGTAAATGTTCATTCCTCCAAGCGGAGGGGAAGTATCGCTCAGGACAAGATCTTTGTTGGGTAACCAGTAATGTAACCTATCTAAGCTTACACACACTCACAGTAGAATAATTGAGTCCGGTTATTATGTGGGAAATAGGTAAGCCATCCTTAACGTAATGTTTTTGCATTAGTAAGGGTATTGATTATTATTGAATGCATGCTTAGGTGGTATCTATGTGTTTGAGGTTTTATGTGCCTTTGAGCTTTTCGTTGATAAATATTTACATCAAAAGTATACATGTATATGATTATATACATACATTGAACCATGTTTAAGAGCATAATCATATGCATGTATGTGTAAGGAGAAATACTTACAAGCATACTCATATGAGGGATCGATTATATATATGTGAATATATATATGTGTGTGTGTGTGTGTGTGTGTGTGTATCAACGAGAATAGGATAAGAAAAGGGGTAACCTAATATATATATATATATATATAAACATATTAAATATGTCTATGCACATATATGTGTATGTATGAGTTCATGCGTATTTTTTGACAAGTAATGATAAACAAGGATGTTTGCATTCGAGATATGGAATAGATTGTTTAACTATCATATTGCTATATAGTGTATATATATATATATATAATACACACATAAGTGTAAATGGAGTGGTAGTGTGTATATTATGTATGTAATATATATATATATATATATATATATATATATTACATGAATTTTAGGTTGTTCGTATTCATTTATATATAAAATGTATACATACTTGTTTTTGATAATATACGTAGCATTTATAGGGTGTTGTACCCTTTCTTTACATGAGGAGCCCATAGGGCCAAAAAGTATCAAAAAAGATTACAGTAACATCATATGAGAGACACAAACACAACCTAATAACAACATAGACACAACACAACACAAACCCGAAAGCTAATTGTCTAAACCCTCCCATTTATTGACTAGGAGATTTAACACATCCTCCCCAATCTAGTTGGGGCCTTCATCCATGGTGTTCTTGTCCAATTCCTCCTTGAAAACATCTGAGAGAGTGAGAGCCGACTTGTGAGTCATCTTGAAATTAAATCGATCTAGGCAATTAACCTTATAATTTAGAATAGCCACCTGCTCTTGTAGCCCTCTGAGCTTGTCTGCTTTGTCCTCCTTGCTTTGAATCTCCATTTCAGCACTAGCTTTAGTATTTGAGGAATTGGTAGAGTCCTACTAAAGCTTCTGGTTTAAGTCAAAGAAGTGACTTGGGTCTTCAATGGGTCTAGTATCCTTCATCTTTTTAGTAGATTTAATGCCTGCAACCCTGCTGCCAGACTTAACCGAGTCACTTGAGATATTATCAACAAGGGCCTTTTTCTTGTATTGCACTAGTCTATGGGATCTTCTCACACTCATCTGCTCCATCCCTAACTCAAAGCTAGCCCCCACCACAATATCACCCTTAGAATTTTTTCCTCATCAATTTTACCTTCCTTGGAGACCGGAAGAACCTTTGGAAGAAGAGACACATTTTTTCCTTTCTTCTTAGCAACTAGTTTGCTAACCTTCTTATTTTTCAGCTCACAGAGCCCAACCGCCGCACTCGACTAGGTCAACCCAACCTCAATTTTCTTTTTCTTTGGGGGAGAAGTGGCTAAAATATTAGTACCAGGAACATCCTCAGGGATGGGGATTTCCTCTTAGAACAGTAGGGGAAGGGTTACCAGGGTTAATTTCCAGCGAAACAAGTTCTTCCACTCTCACAATTGAGATGTGTTTGGGAGGGACCAAAGCTGAATGTAAATGGTAGAGTTTGTGGATAAGGCCTTGGTGCAACAGTAAAGGAGGTAGAGAATTCAGGTTGAGAGTGGAAATTTACTAGGATTCTTTGATGGAACTTTCCAATGAAGAAAGCAAAAAGAAAGGGATACTAAGCATCATCCTATGTCTTAAGTGATTCAACAATGCTAAGTGGTAAAAATAAAATACCTTGAATTGACCCTTGAGAGTGACATACTTCATGATGACAAGGAAAACCTTATCCCAAGGTTTAGGCAATGCTTCCTAGTTGAAGCCAAACTGCTTTTTCACTAGCTTCTCATTCTCTTTAAAAACTTAGCCAGATTCACCAAGTCCTGCGATTTAGTGTGTTTTTTATACTTTATGCCTTCACAGGAGAGGCCAGTAGCTCTACCAATAACCTCTTCATTCACGTTGAAAGCAATGCCACCCAAGGTGACCTGCCGATCCTTCCACGAGCTAAAAAATTGGGCCAACAACATCTCGTCATGGCGCACAAGATTTTCCATGAGTGGCACAAGCCCACCTTCTGAACGTATATGCCAAGCTATGGGATTTTGGAAAAACTCCTCACAGTTGTCCAGCTCAGTCCTAACATGCCACCGCCCATTGTGACCCACAACACATAGTAGCCAAAAAATCAAATCCAAAAAATAAAATGAATGCCAGAGAGGTTACCGTTGCAAAAACTTTACAACTCCTATTGGGATGAAAAGGCATAATAAAGGTAGAGTGACATTCACATGTTTCGATGGTCATTTTTGATGACATCTACCACGTAGGCCCATCATCATCACAAGGTAACCCAAAAATTAACCAAAGAGAAGTAATAATGGGATCTAGATTTGAATCAAAATATCTCATCAACTTAAGAAATTACACACTTTCCAAAACCATTTAAATTTTGAGGAAAGTTAGATATATTCAAGTACATCTGATAAAATCTAAGGCATAAGAGGTGCCTTAATATGGAATTATTAAAAGAGATGGTAGAGTAAATCCTTATACATGAACTCCATGAGATTTGGAGAGATTTGTTGTACCATTGAGAAGATAGCCTGCAAGGGTTAGAGGCCCCACCAAAAATGATCACGAGAAGAAAAAACCACATGGCAACCCACTTGAGCTCAAACACCTCACACTTCCTAGACCAAACTAACCAATGATTCATTAGGGAATGCCACCTGTACCTTAAAAATAAAGAAAAATAAATCATTAATATTAGAGTAATTCCTTTGCTCCAAGATGATTAACCTTTGAATAGACGCTGAAAAAAATCAATCTTTTTCCAACACTTGCAAATCTGCCAGGTGGACCCCAGGTTGGAAAAGTTGTTAGCCGCTTGATTACCTTCCCAAAAGATATGAGATAGGAGATACCTATCAAATCTAGAGATTAAGATATTAATTATCCAGAAGAATATCTCGTAAGTTCCAACCAAGCAGATGACCCAAATTAATAGAGTCAATCAAATTTTTAGAATCCCCCTCAATCTCCAAATTCTTAATGCCCAGAGTGACAAAAATCTCAACACCCTTGAGCAGTGCACAAGCCTCCGCCACCATAGAATATTGGATACAAATACCACCAGCATACCCAAAAACCAAGTTTCACAAACAGTCTCTTATAACACTACCTATGTTGGCCAGACCAAGGTTCTCCTTGGATCACCATCAAAATTTAGTTTAAACCAACCCTCAGACAAATGTTTCCAAACAGTGTTTTTCCTAGCAATAGATTTGGAGTTATCAAAGGAATCAATACCAAGCTCAATTTTCCAAGATTTAGTCATATTGATCTCCCAACTAGTTGGGGCTATGTCTAGTGGTTTCCACTTTAGTAAGGAGATATTTTTAGAGATAAGTCTAAATTTGCAACCAAACACTTCCTTCGGGCTCTTCTCAATATCCCAGAACACTCTATTGTTCCTTTCCTTCCAAATGCACCAACAAATAATAAGTAGAATTTTCCTCCAAATTTCCAAGGGAAGGGGGTGTTGGAAAGGACCATTCCAGCCCACCACAAAGGAAGCCAAATATTTATTCAAGGTCCAGTGTGTCTCTAACTTTTGGAAGAATAGGTCCTAGACACCAACAACAAATAGATAGTGCAAAAGCATATGATCCACAATTTCTTCATTGTCTTTGCACAACAAGCACCTGTTCGGGATTTGAAATCCCCTCTTTCTTAGATTATCTTGGGTTAGGATCCTATTGTGGCAGGCCATCCACCAAAAGAAATTTATTTTAGGAATCAGGTGATAGTTCCAGACCTTCTTCCATAACTTACTTTGTATACCCCTTTCCGACAACAAACCGTAAGCCGTCTTGACAGTCAAGTTGCCTTTACTATCCAAAGCCCAAAAGAAATCATCTTCAATATCTAACAGAGGTATTCTGTACTAAGAGAGTAAAACCTATAAGGAAGATGCAAACATTGCAGGTTAGGAGAGAGAGGGCCACAAGCCAATATCTTTCCAACACCTAGCACCCTATAAACCATGTATGTAATCCTCCACATTCCTACCAAATAACCGAGAAGAAGATTCCATTAGATTTTTAAATTCTAAACCAGCCAAGGGGAAATCCAAGAGCCAAGAATCCTCCCAGAAATGAATCTTACTACCTTTTCCAAGCTTCCATCTCATACCAGACAGTAGCATCTTCTTCATTTTACAAATGTTGTTCCAAGCTAGAGACCCACGGGGATGATCATTCTCCATACATTTGATTAGAGGATAGTTGTTCATGTATTTGGCTTTCATTATTCTGCACCAATTCTCAACCATAAATAGACAAACAACATCTTTTTTTTATCTTCATTTCTCAACCATAAAAAGACTCTCTGGATCTTCTCAAACTTTTCAGCAATGTAATTGGCATTTTGAACATGGAAAAAAAATAAATAGGAATACCTTGTAGAGCAGTAGTGAGGAGTTGTAGTTTGCTCGCATGACTTAGGAGAGATCCTTTCCATCCAACAAGCTTTCTTTGAATTCTTTCTAGGACAGAGTTCCAGAAGTTGGGAGTGACTTCCTTAACAATAAAGGGAAGGCCAAGGTAGACTAAAGGAAGAGGGGCACTCACACATCCTAACACAACAGTAACATGTCGATCCTGCAGACTAGGAGAATAGTGGAAGAAATAGATCATACTTTTATTATAATTGATGCATTGACCAGAATATGCCACATAGAGATTGAGGCACCCTTTCCATTTCTTGGCTTCAATCACTGAAGCTTTTCCAAAAAGCATAGTATCATCCACAAATTGTTGAATAGTAACAGGAACATGGGTGGAGGCCGGTTTGACACCCTTGATGGAGCCCTCTGATGACATACTTGCCACATTCTTGCTCAACACTTCAACCACCATAATGAATAAATAAGGGGAAAGAGGGTTTCCCTTTCTAACTCCCCTTCTAGCCTCAAAGTACCCTTGGGAGACTCCATTAAATAGAACAAAGTAATTCACTGTGGAGACATATTCCATAATGATATTGATAACTTTTTGATTGAAGGAAAACTTAACAAGGACTTTGGGAAGGAAATTCCAAAAAACCTTATCGTAAGCTTTGGAAATATCAAGATTGAAAGTCATGCTAGGGTTGTTACACCTACCTATAGAATGAAGGGTTTCATGGGTGGATGAAGCAACATCCAAAATATGTTAGCCAGGTACAAAACCTTTTTGACAGGGACTAATCATTTTCTTGAGGGGTTTAAGCCGATTAACTAAAATTTTGGAGAAGACCTTATAAATAGTATTGAAAAGACTAATAGGACAAAAAATAGACTTGGTCAAAGGGTCCTCAGATTTGGGAACCAAAGCAATGAAGGTGTGGTTCAGTTGTTTGAGCAGTTTACTAGAGTTAAAGAAATCCGTAGTAGTAAGGGTAAGGTCCTCCTCCACAATCTCCAAAAAGGTTTGGAAAAAATTCGGGGGGAAACCATCAGGCCTGAGAGCTTAAAATTCCCCCATACTAAACACACCAAAATGAACCTCCTCAAAAGTAACCACCCTCAAAATTGAAACATTATCCTCATGGCCAATAGGAGTAGGAAGAGAATCCAACAAAAGATCAACCAACCCAGGGGCCAAAGCCTCTAAAGGAAGAGAGTAAGCCTACTGAAAGTGATTAGCAGCTAAAAGACCAACCTGAACATGATTAGTAACTTCATCCCCAGCCTCATTTTTTAGTTTTTTTATCTGATTCCTTTTTCTACGTTTAAGATCCAAAACATGGAAGAAAGATGTGTTCTGGTCCCTCTCAGCAAGCCACTATATTATGGACTTTTGCTTCTAGAAAACCTCTTTTTTTCTTTAAAATTTTCTCTCATTCCACATGCTCCTCCTCCTGCTGGCCCATTAGAATGCTGTTATCACCATCTTCCATTTTTTTTTGTAACTCACCAAACTTGTTTGCCACAACCCATTTTTGATGGAACAAATCACCAAAAACATGGTTATTCCACCCCTTAACCATATGTTTGATATGTTTAAGTCTTTGAGAGAGTTTGAACATAGGGGAGCCAAGCACCGAAATGTTCCACTAGGCAACAACCTTGTTCCAAAAGTTCGGATGGGAATTCCACATGATTTCAAACCGAAAAGGGAACAAAACAACAACATAGTGGTCAGTTGGGAGTAACAACAGAGGATTATGGTCCGAAACCATTCTACATATATATGGTGTATATATATATTGGTATAAATATACATATACATATATAAAAATATGAGATACTTGTATATATGAATATGTACATTTATAAATATATATAATTATATGATTATATGCAAATGATATTGGGCTGATTATAAATTGCTTATGACTATATTTTGAGGCCAAGTTCTACTCTTGCTACCACGCTTTATGGAACACGCATATTTCATTATAGCTTGCTGCATTATGTCGATGCATGGTGTAGACTTAGTTGACACCTATTGTAAGATCATCTTTGAATTGGTAAAACTTAAAGTGCCATGTATTTGAGCTAGAACCAACATCCGTTAAGATGTAATTGGTTGACTACTTTGGAAGCTTTGGTGCCACCTTTGATTCCTTATACCTATAGATGTCCATTGTTGGAGATAATTCAAATGATCCATGTGCAAATTTGAATATGTCTCTATTTGCTGTCGATCAAGCAAGGTCGATTTGTAGATGTTTTTGCTGAGTATGAGCATATATATTCACCATCTTTTTGATGTGATAAATGTGTTGTTGTGCATTGTTGCTGCTATTAGAACTCATTCCCAAACTATAGGCTGAGTAGTTACCAAATAGCTATATAAATAGTGATGCTTGATCACTTGTTGAGGACGCATTGTTACAAGAATTTTTACTCTGCATTATTTTCAGATTTACTCAGTTTTATTTGAGAGAGAGAAAGTTCAATTATATTGAAAGTGAGTGGATTTAAGAGAAGTATTCTATCAAATTGAATATTATAGGTTTATTGTGACATCTCTTGGGAAGCCATAGTCAAGCTTGTTATTGTTTGGAGAGGCTGCATTGTTGTCAATTGATTGGATAAATGAAAAAAGGCATGGGGATATTTCTTCTTTTATTGTTTTAGCTTTTGAAAGATTTTTCTCCATGAATGTTTTGAAGTTTCTTTTATGAGTAATTGCATTTAGTGTAACTAGAATGTCTTTGAAAAGGAAATAGAAGCTTTTCTACTATTTTTATGATGTGCTTGTATGTACTCCATAATAGGAGGTTGATGTTTATCATAGGTATTACATACTAGATACATATGATTAAATATGAGTGGCATAAGTGCTACTCTTATCTAGGTTATTGATTTAACTCATATAGCTAGTGTCTACTCCTAGGATTGTTTATCCTAAGATTGTGAAGGGAATATTGAGATTGAGATTTTCCCATGTGGATGTGTAAATCACTTGAGCTTATGGAATTCTATGTGATTGGAAGCATAGGTGGGATACCTAGTGAGTTAAAGTAGCTACTTGGTTAATTACTTACACTCTTGAAATGAAGTCATATTGTTGACAAGACTCTACTTTGATTAGCTCTTTTATTAAAATGGGTACACTCCCAAAGGGAAGCATCTATTGCTATGATAATGCTTTGATTGAGTTCAATCGATGATGTGGATATTCTCTTTATGGAAACCACTTATTAGTATGATATAGTACTGATTAGAGTCATTCATTTATAAATAAGTAGTCCATACATAGAAGAAGCTTATATAGCTACTCTCTAGATTAAAGAGTTACACTTGGAGCTAGATTGTCTTTTGTAGTGGATGGATTTTATATGTTAACTAGTGGACTAGGAAAGCTTATACCAAGGATTGAAATATCCATAAGATATCATAGAAGGTATTTGAAAGAGAAATAAGCTATTTATGAGGTTAGGGATTACCTAGGGAAGGAAATTTCCTATACATAGTATATGAATGGTCAAGATCCAAACCAAGATTGTATAAGTGTATGTGAATAGATTAATCCTCATTCAGATTACCGCTTGAGAACACATTGGCCAAATTTGTGTAAGTAGCCACTATTTACACTGTAAAATTCATCGTGATTTAGTATTACATGCTAATTCCATATTGTGGGTTTACAAGTTCTAGTCATGTAGGACACAACACTAATCTCAGATAGGCTATGGATATGAGGTTTACCAATCAATATCTTCATTGAAGGGTAGGTCCATCTATCTTTGATAGATGTGCGGGGGACCGCATATGAGTATATGGTTGGTAGAAAAGTGCTTGAGTGATGCTTCTCCTCACCAATTGGAAACCAGGGTTTGCAGATGTGTATGCTAGTATTGGAGACAACTGGAGTTTTTGCACCATCGAGCAGGGACCTTTAGAATGTATGCACCAATATGGGGACATCAAGACCAATTTGTATAGCTATTTCCAGATGAAGCTGATAGGATCTATGAACATATCATGTACTCATTTATGTATAAGGATGTAATCACAAATGTTATACTTGAGTTCATTCAATATGATATCTATGCATTTGGAAGATTTGTGTAGTTACAATGAAATGCAATGAAAGTTTGGAAATAGTGTTGTTTCAATTATGCATGTAATTTACATTATGGGAAGAAAAATTCTTATTGTTATGTTTGGACATCATAGAATTTTCATTTAGTGTGAAATGTTGGAAATTTTACCGGGTAGAACATCATGGTTGTTACATGTGGTATCAAAGCTACCAAGTTCAACACTAAAACCTATGAGCTCATTATGCAAACAATGCATAAACCTTATTAGAAGATAATGGTTGAAAATTTCTTGTGCCACAATGACAAGAGAAAAGAACATGAGGAAGTGAAAAAGAAGATGAGAATTCCTGGGAATTTGTGTAAATCTGGGACTAGTTAAGATTTTGTCCCTGGAGTTAGAAACTCCTAAACTAGCAACTTATTATTTAATTCCCTTGGATTGGGGTAGATTATGCAATCAGGTTAGGAAGAATAGCCAATATATATCTTTATCCTACAAAATAGTTATATGAATCTAAGGGAATGGGAATAAATGAGATAACCCCTTTTATTAGTAGCAACCTATAGTTGTAAAGAGTCGATAATTCTTGGATTTAGTGAGAGCATTACAAATCTATGTGTATGCATTACCAACATAAATTAGATCGAAGTAGAGAGTAAAAAAAGAAGGTATCCACAAGGTTGGATAACTCTTGACATAAATCTAATTCTTGTATAAGGATAGAATCTTGTAAGAAAAGAGTTAGTACCTAGAAAAAGGGAAAAGACCAGAATGTTCAGAATGAAGTAATCAACAACATGGACATGGTTCCACCAACCAAAATCGATGAGATCAATTTGGATTTATGATTAGGATAAGAAAAAGAGACCAAACAACTTTGGTATCTCTAAAGGTTATGAGAGAATAAGATTCCAAGCATTGGGATAAAGTCACTTGAAAAGGTGATTGTAGGAAAGAGACCTATAAAGATAAATTGGGTTGGCCGAACCAAAGGTTTGGATAGTACATAGATTGGTTGGAGTATAAATTTGAACTCACCAATGTGTCAAAATAAACCAACATACATTTAGAGGTTCCAGAAGAAATAGACTACAATATGGTACTATGTGTTCAATCAATAGAAGATGTAAGGAAAAAAACACTCTAAGTTGAAAGGAGCATCAACCAACGAGGCTTTGCGAGTATGGATATTCCTCCATAAAAAGGATATTGGAAAGAGAGTGGGAATATTAGTGTGCATCTTAACTTCTAAGTTGCTGAATATTCATTAGATCTCCTATTGAATGATCCAAAATGTTGAATCTACAGGATTAGAAATCAATGATGAATCTAACTTTGGAAAAAGTATATTCAAGGTATACCATTGAGGCAGGAAAAGGCAATAGAAAGCCAACAACGAGGGATGACAAATCATTTCAAATAAGCAAGAGTTAGCTAGGAGTTCAACTTGGAGTTGATCGAATGTTGTGAAAACACTAAGGGGAGAAGAGAGTGGATTGACTCAGATTAAGTACCCAACCAACAAAAATCATGAATATATTTTCAATTTGGAAGAACTTTGACTTCTTAGTAAGTCATCATGACAATTAAGTCATGCACCTCATGACCACGGGGATTAGGTATTGGAATTTTTGGAGAAAAATAGTGGAAAGGTCAAGTGTTGTGACCTATTATCACACCATACCTTGCATATATATTGATTACAAAATCAATAGATATTATCATTGATGCCTTAGGAAAGGATAGGTAGATTACATGATCATGAAAGGGAAGACCATTGCCTAGAATAGGTAAGGAGAGATCTATATTGCTCGTGATTGGAAGAAAGTGTCTCTACACTCCTATATAATTTATATGGGGGATTTAGATAATGATGTTATTTCTATACATTGGTAGTAATACTATAGATTATGAAATATATCCATGTCATGAAGCGACTTGACACTATAGCTTACTGTGCTAAGAAACCTGGGGATGATAAGGATCAACTATAAAGCCATATGGTATGAAAGATAAGGTAGGATGTGACACTATGCAACCACATCAATTATCTTTACTTGATTGATCACTTGATCATACCTTACTCTTGAATGAAACCCTAGGATTAGAATAACCTATTTAGGGCGAGAAGTTCATTTGATTAAAGAGAGGAACCTTAGGTTAAGTTTTACCTACTAGGTTGAGATATGTACTAGACTACACATTGACACCTACAGGTTGGAAATAACTTACTTGGTTGGGTTGTGTATTTGGTCTTGATTGGAACATATAGGATTAGAGTAACCTATAACATCGAACTAGTCATTGATTGATGACTCTATCCTAGAATTAGGGTATACCGAATTTGAGACTCACCTATGTGATTAAGTGAATCCATGACCTAGTGAGAAACGTTCGTACTTGGTAAAAGGTTTGTAATTAAATTTGATATCTTCTAGGGACCAACATGATTGAACGAGGATTAATACTCAAAATTGGTACCAATTCTTATTGGGAAAATTTGATTGAGTTAAAAGATGAATTACATCTTTGGAAATAATCCAAGGATAGAAGAAATCCAAGTTGTGGATGTCCTAAGATAAAGGAGATTTATCCTCGCTAAAATACTAACCATTATTACTTGGGAATTAAAGAGGGCGTGAGATCATAAATAGGTTTTCACTTAGTCATATAATAGACTATTATTGGATATAAAAGAATCCATGTACCCAAAATTTTGGAAGATTCAGGATGAAATGGGGAAATTGATGACAGATTTAGGACATTGGAATGAGAAATTTATTTTTCAAATGAGGAACCACTATAACCTGAGAAAAGATAGAGTAAGAGGCTGCACAAAATGTGGCAAGATAATGTCTAGTATGCCAGGAAATCAAGACCTGATGTCATCATCGGTAGGACATGTGTACTCTCTTGAGATTCCAGAGGGAGAGTGGTAGAACTCAAGAAAAATCAACCTGTCTATGTTAGTGAAACTGACATAATGTTCTAATGAACATACTTACCAAAGTAACCAATGCTAGTTGGAAACTTGATTTATAAGATTTTGGTCCTAAATAATATATTGTGAGAAGTAGTTGCTTAGTATTCCTAAGTAGGTTTTCTCAGTTGTGAACAAGCAAATAATGATAGGGTTGTGTGAACCATGATCATACTATGAGACATTCAATTGAGAAAATGCACAATATATTATTATAGCCAAATATGCAAAGATGGTAAACCAAATCTTGAATGATATATAAAATTTTAACATTGAGGTTTGGACCATTATAGGGAAAGGAAGGTTGGAAACTCTATTAAGATGAAATAGGCTTAGAAATAGGGTTAACCATAGACTTGATAGATTGTCAAAAAGGAGTAATAGATTGAAGAGATCAATGAAACTTTGTCGATACAAAGCTTAAGTATAAGGCAGTATCAGAATTTGACAAGTGTCTAAGAGCAATGTTATGTTCAAAATGGACAAGTAGTCAAGAACAATACTTTATGATAAGGAAAAATGGATGTGTAGGTGATGGACGGACTTGGATTTTGAGTTTTCTGAAAGTATAAATACCAAAGGGAAGGATGGGACCCACAGTGTAGTGCGCAATGCATCACTATTCCTTTTCTATTTGGATTATACTAAGGATAAATTAATGGGCCAATGATTTCCAGTTAGTATGTCTTAGGTCTCATGTATGGATATGGTTGTACTAGAGAAGTACATATGAGGAATGGTGATTACCATGCATAAAATATTTGGGAGAGTAAGTATGTGTGAGGAATACAAATTTTCCCTATGCGTTAGCAAGGGCACTCGATGAAAGGTCCAGGAAGGGAAAGATTGCAAGGTGGGATGATACATAGGAAGGATGTTTAATGATTCTTAAATGAATTTTGGAGAGTAAGTAAAAAACCTTACTCAACTTTATCTATGTGTTAAGTGCTATAGATCATCGGGGACGATGATTCACAAGGAGAGAAGTATGTTACACCCCAAGTATGTAATTAATAATTACTATTACTATGAAGGGTAAATGCGAATGTAATTCATATTCTGATGGTGAATAAAATGTTCTTGCACTTTGTTATTGATGCAATATGAATGAATTCTATGTTATATGAAGAAATGCATATATGTGAAATGATGGTTATTGAATAGATATTCTACCTTTGGAGACGTATTACGTAAACTGCATATTTTGTGAACAAATGACTATTGTGAGAATGTATTAGTGGTTGTAGGTAAATGTTCATTCCTCCAGGTGGAGGGGAAGTATCACTCAAGAGAAGATCTTAGTTGGGTAACCAGTAACCTAACCTATCTGATTTTACACACACTCACAATAGAATAATTGAGTTAGGTTATATTATGTGGGAAATAGGTAAGCCATTCTTAGCATAATGTGTTTGCATTAGTAAGGGTCTTGATTATTATTGAATGCATCCTTAGGTGGTATCTATGTGTTTGAGGTTTATTTTCCTTTGAGCTTTCCATTGTTATATATTTACATTAAAAGTATACATGTATATGAGTATATACATACATTGATCTATGTTTGAGAGAATAATCATATGCATGTATGTGTAAGTAGAAATACTTACAATAATAATCATACGATGGATCAATTATATATATGTGAATATATATATATGCTGTTAATGAATGTGTGTATCAATGAGAATAGGATAAGAAAGGGGTAATCTGATATATATAAACATATTAAATATGTCTATGTATGTATATGTGTATATGTTTATTTATGAGCTCATGTGTATTGTTTGATGGGTAATGATAAACAAGGATGTGTGCATTTGAGATATGAAATGGATTGTTTAACTATCATATTGCTATATAGTATATATATGTCATATATATATATAATACACACATAAGCATAAATGCTTAATAGAGGAGTGTGTACATATATATAGATATAATATATTATTATTACATGAATGTTAGGTTGTTCGTATTCATTTATATATAAAATGTATAAATACATGTTGATATGGTGTATACATATATTGGTATAAATATACATATACATATATACAAATATGAGATACTTGTATATATGAATATGTAAATTTATAAATATATATAATTATATGATTATATGCAAATGATATTGGGCTGATTATAAGTTGCTTATGGCTATATTTTGAGGCTGAGTTTTACTCTTTCTTCCACGCTTTATGGAACACATATATTTCATTATAACTTGCTGCATTATGTCGATGCATGGTGTAGACTTAGTCGATGCCTATTGTAAGATAATCTTTGACTTGGTAAAACTTAAAGTGCCATGTCTTTGAGCTGGAACCAACATCTGTTAAGATGTGAGTAATTAGTTGACGACTTTGTCAAAGTGAATAAATATCTAAATCGATTCACACCTAGACTAAGTTGATGAAAGCATGGTGTTGAAAATTGGTTATTGACCATTTCTAATTGAATGGAAACCATGCCAACCTTGAGAATAGTGTGGAAGCTTTGGTGCCACCTTTGATTCCTTATACCTGTAGATGTCCATTGTTGGAGATAATTCAAATTATCCATGTGCAAATTTGAATAAGTCTCTATTTGCTGTCGATCAAGCAAGGTTGATTTGTAGATGATTTTGTTGAGTATGAGCATACATATTTGCCACCTTTTTTCTATGATATATGTGTTGCTATGCATGGTTGCTGCTGTCAAAACTCATTCCTAAACTATAGGCTGAGTAGTTACAAAATAGCTGTATAAATAGTGGTGCTAAATCACTTGTTGAGGATGCATTCTTGCAAGTATTTTTACTTTGCATTATTTTCAACTTTACTCTGTTTTATTTGAGAGATAGAGAGTTCAATCATATTGAAAGTGAGTGGATTTAAGAGAAGTATTCTATCAACTTGAGTATCAGAGGTTTATTGTGATGTCTCTTGGGAAGCTATAATCAAGCTTGTTGTTGTTTGGAGAGGCTGCATGGCTGTCAATTGATTGGATAAGCGAAAACATGCATGGGGATATTTCTTTTTTGATTGTTTTAGCTTTTGAAATATTTTTCTTCACGAATGCTTTGAAGCACGTCTTTTATGAGTACTTTCATTTAGTGTAACTAGAATGTCTTTGAAAAGGAAATGGAAGCTTTTATGCTATTTTTATGGTGTGCTTGTATGTACTCCATAATATGAGGTTGATGTTTATAATAGGTATTACATACTAGATATGATTAAACATGAGTGGCATAAGTGTTACTCTTAGCTAGGTTATTGATTTAACTCAAATAGCTAGTGTCTACTCTTAGGATTGTTTATCCTAAGATTGGGAAGGGAATATTGAGATTGATATTTTCCTATGTGGATGTGTAAATCACTCGAGCTTATGGAATTCTATATGATTGGAAACATAGGTGGGATACCTAGTGAGTTAAAGTAGCTACTTGGTTAATTACTTTACACTCTTGAAATGAAGTCATATTGTTGACAAGACTCTACTTTGATTAGCTCTTTTATTAAAAGGGGTACACTCCCAAAGGGAATCATCTATTGCTATGATTATGCTTTGATTGAGATCAATTTTTGATGTGGCTATTCTCTTTATGGAAAGCACTTATTAGTATGATATAATACTGATTAGAGTCAGTCATTATTGAATAATTAGTCCATAAATAGAAGAAGCTTATATAGCTACTCTCTAGATTAAAGAGTTACACTTGGAGCTAGATTGTCTTTTGTAGTGGATGGCTTGTCTATGTTAAGTTAACTCGTGGAATAGGAAAGCTTATACCAAGGGTGGGAATATCCATAAGATATCATAAAAGGTATTTGAAAGAGAAATAGGCTATTTTTGAGGTTAGGGATTACCTAGGGAGGGAAACTACCTATACATAGTATATGAACGGTTAGGATCCAAACTGAGCTTGTAGAAGTGTATGTGAATAGATTGACCTTCTTTTAGATTACCACTTGAGAACAATTTGGCCAAAGTAGTGTAAGTAGCCATTGTTTACACTATCAAATTCATCGTGATCCACTATTACATGCTAGTTCTAGATTGCGGGTTTACAATTTCTAGTTATGTAGGACACACCACTAAGCTCATATAGGCTATGGATATGAAGTTTACCAACCAATCTCTTCATCAAAGGGTAGGGCCATCTATCTTTGATAGATGTGCGGGGGATTGCATATGAGTCCATGGTTGGTAGAAAAGTGCTTGAGTGGTGCTTCTCCTCACTAGTTGGTGGCTAGGGTTTGTGGATGTGTACACCAATATGGGGGACAACTAGAGTTTTTACACCAGGGAGCAGGGACATTCATAATGTATGCACCGATGTAGGAATATTAGGACTACTTTGTATAGCTATTGCTAGATGAAGCTTAGAGGAGCTATGAACATATCATGTACTCATTTATGTAGAAGGATGTAATCATGAATGCTATACTTGAGTTCATTCAATATGATATCTATGTATTTGGTAGATTTGTGTAGTTACAATGAAAGTTTAGAAATAGTGTTGTTTCAATTATGCATGTAATTTACATTATGGGAAGAAAAATTCTTATTGCTATGTCTGGACATCATAAAATTTTCACTTAGAGTGAAATGTTGGAAATTTTATTGGGTAGAACACCGGGGTTGTTACAAACAATATGAATAGGAATTGATAAAGAAGGATATGGAACTAAATACAACAACAATTTGGTTGGAGGAGATAGTAGATAAGGCCACACAAATAGTCAAGTGTAGGCCTCCACTGAGAACTTATGCATTGTTTCTACAAGAAAGGTTTTTATGTTTTTAGTTCAACAAATTAGTTAGCAAGCATTCAATTAGCATGAGTCAAACTTATGAGTTTCCTTAAGTTTTTGTTGCTTCCATACCCGAAGACTAGGATCAGTTGTGTGAGCTTTATTTGCACAACTATGTGATACTTGATGAAACAAAATGGAACCCTTTAATCTTTGTGGGGGATCTTTAGATTAGGGAACTTTCCTCTTATTATATAAATGAATGACTTAGGGGTGAGATTATAGAAGATTATGAAGAGATAAAAATCTATTGCACTTCCAATTAGAAGAGAGGCTAAGGATCTAGATACAATAATTGATGAATGGATGAGACTCCTTACACATAAGGGAGCAGGTAAGAAAATTATGAAGCTTAGTGAGGTAGATAATGACAAAATGAAAATTTTAGCTTTGGGAGTAGGAAAACAATGTTTTAAGTATGTGCAAGATAGATGGAATAGTTTGATACCTAAACTGCAAAAGAAAGAGCCACATTCCATGCATAATTTCATTGCTATGCTTTCGAGGGCATGCAATTACATGGAAATCGGTATTAGCAAGAGAGTTCATTGGATGCCACTCACTTTTCATCCAACTATTCTCCTTTATCTGATCCCACATTGGACAGGGGAGAAAAGTAATGAATGTGTGAGAGAAAGAACTATGCAGATGAGGCAACTTTTAGAACATCAAGTTTTTTATTAGAGGCAGATTCAAGGTGTTATCACAGTTATGGACCTAAGACAAATTGCTCAATAGTACAATCAAGATCCCCAATGTTTTGCTTGGGGACAAGCAAAAAGCTAGTTGGGGGAGTGATAGGTATAGATAATGGTTTTTTTTTGGTTTTTATACATGTTTCAAGATACTTTTAGATACATTCTCCAAAAAAATGTTCCTACACTATACTACCTTTTATATCCATTAAATAGACTTAAACCTTAATTATGATGATGGAATTATGGTTGTAATATATTAGTATTATATGGTTTATATGAATGAATGCATGGAATGTTGATGGAATGCTATGAGTTAATCATGATAGTTATCCTCATGTACATGTTTTGCAAAATTAACTTGTTTGTAGCTAAAAAGGAACCATAGCGCAATAGTTGCGGGATGAACCTATGCAAAAGGGATGACTGGACACCAAAGCAAGGGAAGCTGCAAGTTAAGCTAAACATGGTGGTCATTGATCAAAGGATTTTAATGAAGATTGGACATGCATTATTATAACTGTAGACGTCCAATTTGATCACTTCCATATGATCAAACGCGTCTCCTTATTCATCTAGTTGCTCATCCCCTCTGTCAATATTAATTAAACCATTTGTTTAATTAATACCTTGCATCTTGCATAAGGGTCCTAAAGTATTTAATTTAATACTTTACCCCTCTTCCTCCTCTAAATTAAATAAATATACCCTTTTATTTAATTTAGTCATATCCCCCTTTTGAAATTAAAATTCATTTTTTATTTCTCTTTTCTCTCTCATGGTCACATCCTCCAAATTTTGCAAGTTGGTCCCTAATCCATCTTAATTACTTCATCTTCTTCTAATTAACTAGGGTTAGTATGTGCACACCCTTAATCATCATTAAGGTCACATCCTCCATAATCTCCCACTTGCCCCTAATGAATCATTAGTCTATCTAACTAAGTACTTGCACAACCTTAATCATTTGGTTAGCCTAACCTAATCCTCCTCCCACTTATGGCATGTGTCCTTAAGTCAACCTTATTAAAGGCTTTCTCCTTTTGGGCAAGGCACTCCACTTCCCTATGTGAATTTTTAATTCACCTTTTAATCCCCAAGGCACCCAAAAGGAATTTTTAATTCCTTCACTTCTCCCACATGTCCTTCACTTATTCTTTATTCTTTCCCATCTCCCCATGAGAATATTTGAGGAATTTTTAATTCCCCACTTGTCCTCTCACCCACATGGAGACAAGGACCTCCTTTATGAGGAGATCTTGTCCAATCCCAAGGTACTTTGTACCCCCTCCATGTCATGTACTTCTCATTCCACCTCATGTCCACTTCACCTTTTAGGGCTATATCACATGCCACATGTCAAGATGTGAGGGCTTGTGAGTTCTCAACTCACCTTAGCCCTACATCTTGATATTTGGTGGCTCAATCTTGGCCATCCATCTCCTCTAGGAATTCTCAAAATTCTTATAAATACCCCCTCTTTTCTCTCATTTTGGGGGGGGAGATCATTTTGCTAGCCAAACTCTTGCAATTTTGTTTCTCAACTTACACTTAGCCGTTTGCATCCATTTTGTCCAACTATCTTGCATCTACTTGCCATCCAAGGAGCATACACATCAAAGATCGAAGGGCCAACCAAAGGATTGATTCGAGACAAGGTATGGAGTTCCATTTTGTTGCTTTCATCTTGTGTTGTTTCCAACTTAGGCTAATCTTGAGGTGTAGGTTGTTTTGGTGTTTATTTGCACTCTTTTACTTGCTACTCATTTTCTAACGCTTACATTCGACCTATCACAATAACCAATTTAATAAACGTTGAAGAAGAGGTCTCCTTTACCTATGGAATTTTGACAAGTGGTTGTATGTTTACATACAATTTGTTTTGACAAAGTTTTAGTTCTAATAGGATTCTCTTTCCTTTTTAGTTATAGGTTGAATAATTCAAGTCTTAATTTGTACGCTCTATTATCTGGGAGTGGAGTTATTGATTTAGGTTAGTTGTTGCTTTCAATAAATATTCCCTCATCTTGTATAGAGATTTTGGTTGAATTTGTAGGATAATTAGTTGGTTTTTGTCAATTTTATGTTACCAATTACTTTTAATTTTCAAGACATGAAAAATATTCCAAATGATTGAGTTCAATCCATGGAAAGATCTTTTGTAATCTTTTACAATGTACAATGAATGGAGTTAATCTTATGGGATGCATAGAATCTATTAGTTAGATTGAGTTCAGTTAAAGTGGGAATAGTTACTTGAGTAGGCCACTAAAGGTATTGTTCTTCACTTCATCTTTTAGTTATTTATTTATGTTAATAGCTGCTATTAGTTTATCATTATTCATGAATCATATGCAAGTTAATTGGAATTGCATTTCTTGCTTATTATGAATGAATGCTTGTGAATATGCATGCAATAATCATTAGTAGCACTTTAGAGGATGGTTCAGTTGAGTCATTAGTTTTTATTGAGTTTTCAGTTGATACAACATTATTTTATTAACAACAGTTCAGTTATAGTCTTTATTGTAGGTACCCATAGCAACTAGTTTTGGTTTATGCTTTTACTATTTTTCAATTATGTGAATTTCCAACAAGTAGAATAACTTAAGTAGGATAGTTTAGGTAGTTTTAAGTCCATGAAGGCATATAATGCTGCACCATCATAAGCTTACAAGCCTTGGGTTGACAATTTAATGTGGTCTTAAGCAATGTAGAGTGGACTGTTCAACCAGTTAAACCTTTGAATTGAGTAGATTCTACCAAGTTTACAATACATTAGCTTAGACTCTACATCCACTTCTTGTGAGTCTTTGGTGAAATTTGCATTGCCTCCTAAATTTTAAGTGCCACAATCAACATAGTAATGCACCCTTTTACGTAAAGTAAAAGTACCTTTTCTTGTTGGAAATGCAAATAAATACCTAGATTCATGGCTTCCTCCACCAATCAAGAAATTTGGCTATGCTACGAGGGAAGACAAACTATCCTCCAATTCATCAAGTGGGTTGTCCACCATGTTAGGAGGTTGTTGATCACCCACCACTTGTGCAACTAAATCAACATGAATATTATGAGGTGAATGTGGTATATGTTCATGTACATATGATTCCACTATAGACTGCAATTGACCATCTAAAAGAGTGGACAAAAATGTTTGTGCAACATCATCTCTTGAAACAACTCTTGAAAGGCTAAGGATGTTCTGCATTGTAGAAGAATGCTCACTTATGCTAACCTAAAATGTGTTGTTGGGATGCATGTCATCCACAAGTGCATTAGGATTGAGGGGCCATATCCTGGTCCTTCTAAATCTTGATGTGATATTTGAAACTATCAAATATTTTAACAATGATTTGTTGCCTAGTTATGCAAGTTTGTCCTCTTGATTTCAAGGTTTGGATACCTTTCCAGCCATGATTCACATTCAAATTTGAAGTATTTTTTGAAAGGGGAAAACACATTGACATCTAATGGTTGTAGTTTATGTGAAGTGTGTGTTGCTAAAGTTAGTAAATCAATACCTAATATTCATGCTTCTTGGATGGTTGTGAGTGTGACATGGCTTCCATGGCCATCAAAAATTAGTAACTACCTGATGGTGGGTGACACATCACCTGGAATTGATCATGCAAAGTGTTGCAACCAATTCATAAATAATTCCTTTGTCATCCATGCATGTGATTGGGATTCCATGCAAGCACCTGGTTTACAACTTACAATGTAATTCTTTAACTACTTTTTCCACTTAAACAAGTAAAACCTTGGAATGCTCTGCTCAACAATATTAATGCAACATAGAATGGTTATCCATTCTCAACTCTATGGAATAATGTAGAACACACTCCTACTACCTCTTCTAGCCAACACCCTCATCTCACCATTTCTATCTACTTGGATAACAGTTTCATCATAGTTCTAAATGCGACAAGGACCATATGGATTTGCATCATAAGTTGTGGACAATGTATTGTAGAAAGAAGATAAAAACCATGTCTAAGGTTCACTACCCTATATTTTTCTAGCCCTTTGGCTATCTGTAACGTTAGTTTTGGATGTCATTTCTTAAAAACAGTCCACTAGGACTTCCTTGGGAGCCCATTCTTGAAAGGGTTGGGTCTTCTTGCAAATCTGGGTGACCTTTTCCTTCAAATTGACAATATCAAGGCCATGGCCTACCACAACCATTTGTTTGTACCATTCAACAATCATAAATTACCCCTCTTCATTAAGGACAATTGGAGGACCTTTCTTAGACGTGGTTGTAAAGCCACCTAACCATTTGGAGAGCATGGATGTTGGGATTTTCCATTTTTTGATGCACCTCTGACCCCTTATGGACATGTCGTTCTCCTCTACATCTTGGAGTGCCCCTATCTTGTCCTCTTTCAACCATAGGCATTGTTATATTTTGCAGTCTTCGAGGTGTAGGAACCTCCACTATTGGTGCAATAGGTTGTGGATTGTTGTCCGCATTAACTTGAGGATCTAATTCTTGGGGGAATCTAACACCTCTTTTATGGGAAGGAAACCTTGTTATGGATCTTTTTCTTGTAGTACGGGTCATCGTTCGATCTGCCTTATTTATCTACATAGAATAAGTAGAATCAAAACCAATACTAGTGAAGGAAACAAAATTATATATTTAGTTTTGTCAAACAATAATATGTAAGCATTTTCATATTCAATGATAGTTTATTGTGTGTAAGATGACAATGATGCTTGAACAAAAGATTAATTAGTTTGTTTATGTTTACATAATTTTTTTTTTTGTAATCATAGATGCACATGTTCAAATTCAATATCCATCAAAATTTCTTATATTTCATAGTTTTGTGGGATTTTTTTAGGATGTTTTATGTGTTTTCCTTTTAGTATGTTGCAATGACATTTAGAAATACTGTAAATAGCAAAAATTATTGGCTAAGACATGAACAATCTACTAGAATTTTCTACTATTGAGCATGAACATTAAAAATTGAAATATATATAGAGCAAGACTGTAACGAAGAACAAATTAAAGCAAAGGAATTGTAAAAAATTGACTGAAATGAAGAAAAAGAGCAAGACAATATACACATATACTGTTATGTATATAGGAATACATATATATAGAGTAAGAATGTTAACCTATGATTGTAATGGAGAACAAAATAGTGGGTGGAATAAATTCATTGTGATCAACATTGACATTCTTAGGCATATACATAATACACATATACTCGCATTGCAAATTGGAAACTACAACTATTAACCTATGACTCTACTAAAGAACAAAAAAATAAAGGGGATGAAAAAAAGTCAAGAGTTTAATGAATGTCATATCTGATATGCATGTACAATATACATATATACATGCACAACAAATTGGGAACTACACTTACATTGTATACAAGGGAAATACAACTATTAACCTACGACTCTACTGAAGAATGCAATAAGCCAAAGGGATGAAAACCAATAAGTCAAATTCAAACAAATCTCATATTTGATGGGAATGTACAATATACACATATACACACACAACAAATTGGAAACTACACTTACATTGTATACAAGGGAAACACAAATGCTAACCTATGACTCTACTAAAGAACAAAATAAGGCAAAGGGATAAAAAATAGTAAGTTAGAGTTTAAAAAATCTCATATCTAATAGGCACGTACAATATACATATACACACACACACAACAAATTGGGAATTGCACATACATTTTATATAAGGGAAACAAAATTGTTAATCTATGACTCTACTGAAGAACAAAAGAAGGAAAAGGGATGCAAAATAGTAAGTCAAAGTTTAACGAATCCCATATCTGATAGGCATGTATAGAATACACATATACACCCACAACAAACTGGGAACTACACTTACATTGTATACAAGGGAAACACAATTGTTAATCTATGACTCTACTGAAGAACAAAATAAAGCAAAGGGATGAAAAATAATAAGAGTTCTATAAATCTCATATCTGATAGGTATGTACAATATACACATATACAAGCACAAAAAATTGAGAACTACACTTACATTGTATACAAGGGAAACACAACCGTTAACCTATGACTGTAATGAAGAACAATATAAAGCATAAGGATGAATGGTAAGAGTGTAACAAATCTCATATCTGATAGGAATGTATAGTATACACATGTACATGCAAAACAAACTGGGAACTACTCTTACATTCTATAAAATGGAAACACTATTGTAGACATAAATAAACTTTATATAATTCATGTAGAGGAATACCTAGAACAATATGGAAGTTGGTAGTCTCAATTTTGTTCTAGTGTCTCCTCTTCTTCTTATGTCGCTTAGTCCAGAATAAGATAAGTCTATAAGGATTTCATGCCTATTTGAATTTAGAATGATTATGATTTATTTCATGTTTGTTTGGTATGGCATATTAAATTCCTATCCTATTTCAAATTTGAAATTTGAATGACATAAATTGTAGATTTGATATGTTTTTGGAATTAAATTCTGAATTGATTGGTTTGATGGAATGTTTTCATTTGTTTCCATTTATTTTTACAAGAAGAATGGTGGCCTTAAAGCTTGTTTATGTTGGATGCAGGTGCACGTGGAGGTGAAGTGACCAATGGGTGTGTAGTTCACCTGGGTATATGAGACAAATGGATGCCTATATGTGTTAAAGGGGTCATGTTTTAGTGGAAAAGTTGGTTATAAGAAGATCTATTATGATTCCATGATTGAACATATGGGTTTGTATGGTGTTTACATGACATTTATTTTTTGATGTTTAGGTGTTTATATATGATAGGGAGTCTTATGTTGGTGTGATAGTTGGGTTTCTACGTTTTGAAATTTGGGGGTATTTTTATCATATGGCTCTTTTATGAGCACCATGGATTCTGTCTCTAATCTATCAAAATAACAATGAATACAGTTTGACTTGTTTTACTTTCATTATGTATTTATTTTGTAAACAAATATAAACTAAATATTATGCATATAATAATGGATCATTGTTTGGGCATAATATGCTTTTTTATCCAGGTCAAAATTTATCTTTATTGGGTACTTAACATACCACTGTGGATCCCTATCCATGTAGGTCTTATAACACATTTTGGATCTCACACACATATCAACCCATGTCCTCTAGTCTTAATTCTATGTTGGTGCCTCCTCTTCTTCTTATGTTACTTAGTCTAGAATAAGATAAGTCTGTAAGGATTTCATGCCTATTTGAATTAGGAATGATTATGATTTTTTTCATGCTTGTTTGGTATGTCTTATTGAATCCCTGTCCTATTTCAAATTTGAAATTTGAATGACATAAATTTCAGATTTGATATGTTTTTTTCCCTTAAATTATGATTTGGTTGGTTTGGAGGAATGTTAGCATTTGTTTCCATTTGTTTTTACAGGAAGAATATGGCCTTAAACCTTGTGTGTGTTGGTTGCAGGTGGGTGTGGAGGTCAAGTGACCAATAGGTGTGTCGTTCACTTGGGTATATGGGACAAAAAAATTCCTATACATGTTAAGGGGGTCATGTTTTAGTGGAAAAGTTGGTTATTAGAAGATCTATTATGATTCCATGATGGGACATATGGGTTTGTATGGTGTTGACGTGGAAATTCTATTTTGATGTATAGGTGTCTATATATGTTAGAGAGTCTTATGTTGGTGCAATAGTTGGGTTTCTACATTTTGAAATTTGGGGGTACTTTTATCATATGGCTCTTTTATGAGCACCATCGAGTTTGTCTCTATTCTATCAAAAATACAATGAATATAGTCTAACTTGTTTGACTGTCATTGTGTATTTATTTTGCAAACAAAGATAAACTAAATATTGTGCATATAATAACAAATCATTTTTTGGGCATAATATGTTTTTTTATTCAGGTTAGAATTTATCTTTATTGGGTACTTAATGTACAACTGTGGATCCCTATCCGCGTAGGTCTTATAACATGTTTTGGATCTCATGCACATATTGGTCCCTCTCCCATAGTCTCAATTCTGTGTTGGTGCCTCCTCTTCTTATGTCTCTCAATCCAGAATAAGATAAGTCCGTAAGGGTATTTCATGCTTGTTTGGTATGTCATATTAAATTCTTTTCTTGTTCCAAATTTGAAATTTGAATGATATAAATTACAGATTTGATATGCTTTTGCCATTAAATTATGAGTTGATTGGTTTGGTGGACTGCTTGCATTTGTTTTTATAGGAAGAATGATGACCTTAGAGATTGTTTGTGTTGGATGTAGGTGGGCGTGGAGGTGAAGTGACCGGTAGGTGTGCAGTTCACCTAGGAAGATGGGTCAGATGAATGCCTATACGTCTTAAAAGGGTCATGTTTTAGTGGGAAACTTGGTTATAAGAAGATCTACTATGATTCCATGATGGGATATATATGGGTTGGTATGATGTTGACATGGTAGTTCTATTTTGATGTGTAGGTGTCTATATCTGTTAGGGAGTCCTATATTAGGTGACAATTGGGTTTCTACATTTTGAAATTTGGGGGTCTACTTTTATCATACGACTCTTTATGAGCACTAGGGATTATGTCTCTAATCCATCATAAATATAATGAATATAGTTTGATTGTCATTATGTATTTATTTTACAAACAAATATAAACTAAATATTGTGCATATAATAGTGGATCATTATTTGGGCATAATATGTTTTTTTATTCAGGTTAAAATTTATCTTTATTGGGTACTTAACGTACCACTATGGGTCCCTATTCATGCAGGTCCTATAACATGTCCTGGACCCTGTGCACATATTAGCCCCTCTCCCCTAGAGTCTATTCACATTAGCAGATAAAAAGGCTTCAATTTTTTTTTTATAGTTTGTCTATATATATATTCTATTTTTTTAAAAATATTTAGGAATCAATAAAATCATATATATTATTATAATTTTTCTATTCTTTGTTTTTCACACAAGAATAAGACTTAAGAGTTATTTGCAAATGCAAGGAGATAATTTTTTTTAACAATGTATTGTTTTTGTTAAGTTTTTAGAGTTAAGATTAGGGTTTTTTTTAAATATAAAATATATTTTTTAATTATATATTGAATGAATAGTTTTTAAAATTTTATATTTATTATACTCTATATTTTTTATTGAAGTATATATTCAACATTTAGCTTTAGGTTTTATATTATATATTATATTTTACAATTTATATTTTACATCAATAAATATTTTTGTATGTTAATTTTTTTGTTTAATTTCTTTAAAATAATCAATAATTATAAAAAGTAATTTCCTAAAATATATTATTTTTATATTTGAAATTAAATCTTAAATTTTCCATTTTACATTATATATTATTTTTTTACTTTTTACATGAACAATATATTTAATATTTAATATTTAACTCTATGTTTTAAATTAAGTTGATTTTTTAATGTTTTTTTTTTTATGAATAGGCAACTATCTATATTAAATATAAATATACATATTCACAAAAAAAGGGTGGGTGGTAAAAAGGCACACCCTGAGAGTCAAATGGGTAGTGCCCAAAAAAACCAATAGATCACATGGGCGAAGCCCAGAAGTCCAAAATTACAAAGTAAATAAGAAGGCCATTAAGCAACTAGAGCAGTGCTAGCAGAGCCAGGAGGGTCTTTGTCATCCGAAATTTTCCCCCATACATCAGCAGGGTTTGGAGTGACATTAGGAGGAGGACCCCAACTATCATCAACATCTTTTTTCTCTTTATCTTCTTCCTTGCGCCGGGGCAAGATTGCAAGCGCCAGACATGGAATTTTTTTACCAGTGGCTGGCCAACCAGAGCTAGAAGCAGGAGGGTCATTAGAGGGCCACCCAAAACTGCCACTATCGCTCCTCCAAGCATCGCCAGAAGGCCACCCTTGGCTAGCCTGGGGCAGAGGAGAGCGGTTTCGCTGAGGAGTGCAAGAATCCCACCGAGGTGGAGGCTAGGAATGGGGACACACTAAGCCACTCCGCTTCCGGCCCGTAGGGGGCGACTGACCGCGGGAAGAGGTGGGTGAGGTGGGGTCCCGAGCAACAATACAAGGGGCATTACCCTAGTGACCCAGGTGGATCTAAAGGTGAGCAACCTCAAGTGCAACTTTGATAGCTTGCACTTGAACCTATAAAAGCACATTAGAGAAAATCATAGCTTTAGCATATAAAGATACTTGAATATCTATTTGAGTATGTGAAAAAATGCAAGCATTTTTGTCTTTCCAAATATTCAAGAGAGTTTCTACCTTGAAAGTGTGTCAAAGTTGGATGGATTTTGCAGGAAATCTAGGAGAATCTCCTAGCAACACCATATGCCAGGAGAAAGGCTCTAGCCTAAAGGGCCGAAAAAAGTCATGAATCCAAGTCCAAAGCTACTGGGCTCTGGGAAAAAACCAGAAAAGATGTTTAAAATTCTTAGCTTGCCCACAAAAAGGGCATTGAGGGTCCTAGACCCCCAGGTGAACCAGTTGAAAAACCCACAGGAAAATGTTGGAAAAGAATACACTAGGAAAAGTGGGAAAGTTTTAGCTCGACACTTGCAGACCAAGTGGCAGCAAATCTTTTACGCCAAACAGGAGTGGGAGATTGAAGAAGCCACCTTTGGTTCAAACTCTGAATCATAGGAAAATGTGGTGAGAGCCACTTGTAACCAAGTTGAGGCTTGTAGTTCCTGAAAGGGGTGTCTGGATACCACTTCTAGTATTTCCACCAAGGTTTGGTCCAATGAATTCCAACCTTATGAAGCATTTCAGTAGGAATAGCATTCACTAGACCATCATAAGTAGCACGGTCCTGGTTATGAAGCCTGTACTGGGCACGAAAAATTTCCCATGACATAATACACATGGTGGGTCTATGAAATACTTGTTGTAGGGTCTGGATACCATTTTTGTGAAACCTAAACGCCTTAAGCCTAGGAAACTTAGCCAATGATTGACCATTGTAAGCAAAAAGAGGTGACCACCAAATATTGTGCTGGTTGAGAGAAAGCCCATCTCGAAAACTAGAGTTAGCCCAACAGAGCCAAGGTTTGACAGCCTCCCAGGCTCACCAGATACTTTTGGCCACAAATGTCCCAACAATTTGGACTGGTTCTTCCATGATCAAAAGGGTTTGAAAGCCAATCCCCTTCTAGGAAGGTCTATGGATAGGGAATCCAGATTGAATACTATGCTTGAGAAGAATTTTCTAGGCCTTGTCCTAAGTAAGGGCATGAATAATCCATTTAACACACAGAGTAGTCCCTTGCCATTGAGTAGACAACAAGCTGAGACCTCCCGAGTCTCTGGGAAGGCAACAAAATTCCCAAGCTACACAGTGAAACCCTCTATGAGACTCAGAGGAGGCCTAGAGAAAGTCTCTAAGAAAATTCTCAAGCTTGCCATAGGCAAATTTGGAAGGGACCCAACAAGAAGAATAATAAACATGGGTGGCCACTAGAATTTTGGAACACACTTGGAATTTCCATGCCAAAGAGAGGGGCTTGGTAACCCAATAAGCAAGCTTCTACTCAACTCTGGAGAGCACGACTTGCCAAAGCTCAGTTGGGGATGCTTGAAAGGCAAAGCGAATTCCTAGAAACCAAAAAATTTCTCCAGGCCCAATCCACTTCCATCCATACTATTGCAACCAAGGTAGAGAAGGCAAGATAGACTGTCAGTAACAGAAAGTTTTATGCCACTAGATGGCAGAGCTAAAGGCAAGACATAAGGTATTAAGACACTCAAGAGCCACCGCAATGGAGTCTTCTTCCTCCAGAAGGCCAAGGAATGAGTCATCAACAAAATGGCCATTAACAAGTTGAGCCTGAAAGTTGGGCAGAGAAATTCCCTTGACCCGCTGCTAGGAAATCGTGTTGGCCAAGAGGTAGCTAAACCCCTCAGCTACAAGCACATACAAAGAGGGGGCCAACAATCACCCTTACCGAATGGAACAAAATATTCCAAAGGCAAAGGATTGACGACCATTGATGGCGATACAGGCTGAGGCATCCACAAAGAGCATTTGAATAGATTGAATGAAATTGAATGAGATTGATTTTTTAATGTTTTTAGTAAATTATATATTTTAAATTAAATTTTGTATTTTTTATTTCATATTTTAAATGAATACAAAATATGTAAAATTAATAATTTAAAATAAATATGTTAAATTATTTTTAAAATTTTATATTTTAGATTTCATATTATAAATGAATACAAATATGTAAAATAAATAATTTTTAAAAAATATAGAAAAAATTTAACTACACTCCTATTAGAAAATAATACATCTTCAACACATTCAAAAAAATTATTTAATAAAATCTGCCACTTTCATTTCTACAACTTAAAATTCCCTAACAAATTGCCTATAAACCGGGTTTACTGTCATGTTATAAACAACATTTGAATACAATGCTTGAGTCTAAGAACTGCTATGTTATACATCATAGAGTATGATTGATGCAATGTATGGGTTCATTGTAGGAATTGTATAGACGTTGTCATGCATATATATTACCCAACTGTGTATATGTTGGTAACACTCTATGTATGTGGGTGTCTTTTGTGCCAATGTATACCTACGTATACACCTATGAGTATCCTTATGAATGTGTATATATCCATAATAAAATCCTATAAAAAAAGGTAGGACTGTGTGTTATAGATGCACATGGAATGTTTATGGTAGGATTGTGTTACAACATGCGAGGCCACATGAATAAGTTCCCTTAGTTCAGGTACCAATTCTAAGAAATTTTGAAAATTGTTGTTGTTTATAACTCTATTCTTAAGTTTTGTTTCTTCATACAATATCTTTAGTGTAGTGTGATACATCATGCACTTGGTATGAATATGCATACTCTTGTGCTTCTGTTAAATGTGTTGCTAACTCTATATACTTGGAAAATAAACAAAACTTGTGTATAGTTGATGCTTTGTATGAGATGCTCTTGCATCCTAAATATACCACAATCTTTGTCTAGTTTATTTATAAATATGTGCAATCTTTGTGCATATTTTCCAATTTGTACTTTCATCAATCACTCTCTAAATTAGGGGAGAGAACCTAGTACTTGAGCATGTTCCTATAGTTGTTATAGCATTTGTTGATTTAATATCCAATATTTTTAAGAATATTTGACCAATAGTTGTGACTTTAAAGTTGTTTGTGTTGATAATGACTACCCATAATTGAATGAAATGTATTCCTTAGATCTAAAAAGCAACAAATCATGTGACGCCACATCAACACACTAATAAAACATGATTTAGTGCACAAGTATCAGTCTCACTTATTTTGGGCCTTTTTGGACACCTCGACAAAAAGCATGCTGATGTGGCATCATATTTGATGGTGTGGCCTTGAACCCTTAGTTATAAGTAGGGGACTTGATAAGTAAGTTTCTGTAAAAAAATGGGTCATTTGAAATTGCCATGTAGGATTTTGAGAAGCGTGAAGTTAGGGTGCTCAACTATCAAGTCCTCAACCCTATCATTGTCAGACCACATCACATGCTTCTTGTCAATAATGGTAGATGGTTTAAGTTAATGTCTTGGTTATGACTTTCAACATGTATAAAAAAACCACTAAATCAAACATAGAAACACTTTGATAGGTATCCTTACATAGATATTCTTGGTACAATATAGGGGTCACATGTGCACATGTTTTATACATTAGTTAAGTTAAATAGGGTTGGAGCCTTTGTTCAAGTAATATGATGTTGGGTTAGAATTCAAGTACTAGAATTATGAGTCTAGTTGGAAATTAATTATGAGGTGGATGGTAGATGATGAAATAAAGCATCATATTTTCATTAGATGTAAACTACATCACTCAATAACACTTATGGAACTTAGGTCCCAGTTTAAGGGTAGTTTAGTAAAACATCTAACCCAATATGCTAGTAAGTATTTGCAATATGAGTTAGTGATTTAGTATTTGTAATAGTTAAATTTGTATATTCATGGTAATTTCCATTTGGTTTTGTTTTCATTTTAAGTTAGTGTTTTACTATGAAAGTTATGTCTAGTTAAAAACTAAACACATTGCTTAGCTTAATGTAAGTACATTGTGAGCCCATATCCCATAGTTCCCTAGATCTTTTACAAATCTTTAGAACATATAATGCTTAACTAAGTTGGTTGGAATAAAAAAATATGAAATCAAATAGATTATATTATCATCAAACATGAGGACATGTCAATTTTACAAGGGGAGAAACCACCTCTAATTAAAAAAAATACTCATTGCTCTTTCATGGTACAAAAATGGTTATGTGTAGTTATGCTATATATGTGGGTTAGATTGACCAAATATGAGTTGTCACATTATATTTTATTGAAATAATTCCTCTTTGTCCTGAAATAACACAACCTTAGAATTAACACCTATCCTTTACTTGCAATATATTTTCTTCCTTTTAGCTTGCATTGAGTTCTCAATATGGGCTGCAACTTCCTCATAATTATGTAATTTTTGAAGAAAACAACACATTTTCTGTCATTAACATTTTGAGAGTCAAGATGTCTAGAGATTTTTTCTATTTAGTTGGCTTACTCTTAGATTTTGGAATTCACTATATTATGAAAGTGTGGACATTATAGTTTAGTTTCTTGATTAAATCATAATAGATATAAGGTTGTACCATTTAAGAATTATATAGTGTTTCTCAAGATTAAATAGTATGAAGTCATTCCCTATGGAATTCTAGAAGGGTTAGTTGTAACTACGATAATTTGGACATAAAAATGAAAAATAGTATTAGTTGATTAGTGTCTAGTTAAATCCACCAAATTATTGATTTTGATCATTTTGTATAAACATACAAGTAAACACCATGATAGTTATATAATTTATCCTAGAATGGAACTTACTTAATATGCATAGTGAACCTTTGTGATGAAGGCCACACCGCCCAAAACCCACATAAATCACAACAACAGATATCAACATAGAAAATGCGAGATAGAAAATTGACTTACTTTCAATTATTTTCATAAAATGAAATTATAGATGCAAGGCTTACATGCTACAGCCTCATGGGATTGATTCATTACAACAAAATCAACTCAAAAAAGAAAACCTACTATTCAGAGCCACAATCTGCACTATCAGGGCCACCTTCTACAACCCCCACTTAACCCTTTTTATTTTCCCCAATAAAAACCCTAGAATGTTCTAGAAAGTTCAAATTTCCCCTTTTTTTTTTGGTGCCAAGAGTCCCACCGTTTGATTTCTGGCCTAGGAAGAATTTTTTATGAAATTCACTTTTTAGAGGACCAACTTCGTGGGGCCATAAATTTTGATTTGAGTGTCTGATTCACTATTATTGCATATTTTCGGAAAGCTTCAACGAGCTCTACGACATGTGAACACATCGTAGGTCGGTTCAACCACTTTTTGAGTTGATTCAGGGCCTCTAAAGTTTTATATTTGAGTTTGAAGCTACATCAGAGAAATTTCCGGGGGCAAAAACTTTAATTTCTCCCAAACCGTGCAGGGTATTGAGGTGATTCTTTCGCGATCGAAAATATTTTTCAGATCTGCTCCTTGGGGTAAAATTTCAAGTCCATACGAGCCCATTTTGGCTGACTTACTAAAAATAGTAAGTGCTCATTTTTCACTATTTCTGATGCCTGACAGTCTTATACCCCTTAAGTGCCATCATGAGACTCAAAACAACTAAAGAAAATAAAGAAAATAATTTTTTTTTGGGTGATGCAAGATTTCCCTACACTGTTGGATGCTCCTGCATCAGTTTGGATCATAAGTCATCTTATAAATGGAATCAATTAGACTTTTATGTCTAAAATTTCTCTATGAAGTACTCTATGCACATTAATAATTTACTATTGTTATATTCATGTTAAGATTCCTAGAAAGATTCCCATGTTTTATTCTATTGTACTTTGTTATTGGGATTGATCAACCCAATAACTTTGTACATGTGTGTTACAAAGTGTTGTATAGAAAAGGATACAAAATCTTTTTAGGTAACTTTGTACTTGTTTGGATTCAATTATACTTGTCATATGAGAAAATAGGATACTCATGTAGTTTAGAATGCATGATTATCATATTATAATATATTTTGAGTATATAGTATATACTATAGTTAAAAAATGAGTGACTGCATACTATGGGATATGCATGTCATTCACTAGGTAAATGTTATGTCAACACACGATAATAATTTTATAAATTTAATATTGAAGTTACATGTAAGTGATTAAAAAATCTCTATTAAAAAATGGGTTACATGAAAGAAAGTTGATAAAGTTTAAATATATGTGATTAAACATATAGAATAGCATTAGTTTCTTTGATTGTAAGTGAAAAAAAGAAAAATAGGGAACCCTAGATCTAATGTTTAAACCTAGGATTCAAACTTTTTGTTGTTGTTGGGGGTGTTTTTCTATTGTTTCATTAAGATGGAGATCAACAAGGTGAGTAGATTGACTTTCATTAGTAGAATTTGGAAAATATATGAATAGGTGACTAAAAGTTTTAGTTACAACAACTAAAAATGACTAAATTCTACTAATTTTTTGCAACTTAGCTATAAATGAGTAAATAAATGACTAATTTGGTCATTGACTAAAAAATTATTTAGTCAAATAGAAATAAACATGACTAAATAGTTAGTCACCAAATACAAATTAGACAATTTTTTTAAAAACATTTCGGCCAATTATTGGTGTGATGCATTGGCAGGATTCATGAATTCACATTTATTCGCATTCATTGTAGACCTCGTTCATTGTAGAGCTTGAACACATTATTACAACTGGTTATCCTGGAATTGAGGCACGTGGTTTTGACTTACAATAGCTAGGTGTGCGAACTACACTAGGTGTTTTGAGTTACAACACTTGCATGGGCAATAAAGATTGTTTGGAGAGGAGCTAGAGAACTTTGAAAAGGCTGGCAAGGACTTTGGTGTTTTCTACAAAGTATTTGAAGTCTACAACAAAGTCGGATATGGGGACGCCCTCTACATTGAATTCAAAGGTAATTCGAAACCCTCATTACATTAAACACAAAATCTATAGACTTTTGATTGGAAACTTACATTAGTCACAATCTATTGCTTTTAATATTGTTCTTTTACAATCTTGCCATTGTTCTGCTTCATAATGTGTTTGAGCTAAATATAATAAAATTTGGGTGTCAGTGCCAAAATAGAATTTCCTCAAAAAATGTTGATACATTTTCATTGCAAGTGAAAATTGTCCTTGAGCAAAGTAAACATGTGCTAGATTTACCCACACATTAGGCATCTTTCCTGCAGTAGCTTCTTGTACTTGTGTAAATATTTCCTTTGCAATATCAAATTGACCCCTTTCAGCTAGCATAATGGCTGCCCCATTTGCAGCAAAAACATTTCGTAGTCTTTGTGCCAACACTTTACAATGGCTGCCCCATTTGCAACATAAACATTTTCACTGCAAGCGCAAAATGTCCTTGTGCAAAGTAGACATGTGCTATATTTACCCACACATTAGGAATTTGAACAAAGATGTTTCCTACAACAACTTCTTGTACCTGTGTAAAATTTTTGTTTGTAATATCAAATTGACCCCTTTTAGCTAGCATAATGGCCACCCCATTTGCAACATAAACATTTCCTGGTCTATGTGCCAACACTTAATTTGTCCCTTTTATGACATTAAGATCCTCTTGAGTTCTTATTATACTCCTATTTTCCAATAGAAAAATCCCCAAGGCCCATGAGAAATGAACAATGAGCATTTGAGTTTCAACTTGGTTTCATTTTGAAAAGGGGACATTACATTGTACAAGATTTGTTTAACATCAAAATAATTTAATCCACCTATTTGGGACTGTAAAATAAAAATAGATGAATTAATCTATTTTCAATTATAGGTTCTTTTAATCTAGAATTTGATAGAAAGATAAAGCATAATACATTGAAGGACATAAAATGTTCTAAAATAAAGACTAAAATAGGTTTCCCATAAAAAACAAGAAAGAGGAAAAATGAAAAGACAACATATAGATGATTCATTTGATGTTTTTGATAAGATCTCATTTAACTATGTCAAATGGATTTGGAAGGGACAAAGCATATTTGATTGACTAAAATTTTGAGGTAGCTTATCCATCATTGTATGCATCATCTTCTCTTGGATTTTGTTTCTACAATGCACCAAGAGAAGATGATGCATACAATGACGATGGATAAGCTACCTCAAAATTTTAGTCAATCAAATATGTTTTGTCCCTTGCAAATCCATTTGACATAGTTAACTGAGATCTTATCAAAAACCTCAAATGAATTATCTGCATGCTATCTTTTCATTTTTCCTCTTTCTTGTTTTTTATGGGCAACCTATTTAGTCTTTATTTTAGAATATTTTATGTGTCCTTCAATGTATTATGCTTTATCTTTCTATTAGATTCTAGATTAAAATAACCTATAATTGAAAATCGATTAATTCATCTATTTTTATTTTATAGTCCCAAATAGGTGGTTTAAATTATTCTAATGTCAAATAGATCTTGTATAATGTAAAGTCTCCTTTTCAAAATGAAACCAAGTTGAAACTCAAATGCTCATCATTCATTTCCCATGGGCCTTGGAGATTTTCCTCTTGGAAAATAGGATCTAGGTTTGGGTAAAGCTCAGGAAGGCTAGACATCATCATCATATGGATTATTTTCTCTTAGACTCTATTTCTACAATGGTTCATCATCTTTAGAATCAGAGTATGCATGTCTCCTTTGTGATTTTGTTGAAACTGGAGAATTTGTCGTGCCATCATCAGAGTCTTCTAGACCTGTAGCTGCAAGAAGATATTGGGAATTTTTTGCATCATCTTGTGCCTTACCACTCATATAATTTTCCTCATCTTCCATGGTAACAACAGGTTCCTCCATATAAGAATCATAAGCCTTGTGGTCCTTATCCTTCTTTTTCTTCTTTTGTTTCTTCTCAGACTGACCAACCTCATCATCGTCATCATCTCTATCCTTACACTTACTCTTCCATAATTCCTTCACATGTTCAAATTGCTCCTCTTGTTGCATCATCCAATGAAGTTCTTCGTCTTGCTTTCTCCTTTCCATATGAATCCTTTGTTCTTCATCAACGTTTCATTTTTCTTTTCAGCCAAGATAAGTTGGCGTGCTAATTTAATTGTTTCTTTTTCTTTAAGCTAGTCATCCATTTTTAGTTCCATGTTTCCAAGCATACATAAAACATTTGATGAGTTTTTATCCACCTTAAGAGCATCCCCAATCAATTCTAGGCAAGTAGTTGGATCTCATTATGAGCCTTGGTGATGGCTGCAAGATGTAGATATGCATCCACATAAGCATGAAACTTGAACAATATTAGCCTGTATAAAAGATTTGCTTTTTTAGTATCATGTAGTTGTTCAAACAACCTAGCAAGATTGAATAGTGTTGTGACTTTATCCCATGGTAACTCAAGTGAAACACCACCTTCTTCTCATTGATGGAAGAATTCCATATCCTTAAAGCACAAAGAAAAAAATGCAGAATTGGAACTGGGGATTTTATTTATGAATTCAACCCAAATTCCATTTCCTAATGCCTCCATAAAATTTTGTTGATCCAACTCTAGTTCATCATGCTCAAAATGGAGAACTCAAATTTTGTTTAACAATTCAATGGGTACTTCTTCTTTTCTCTTCTTCAAAAGAGACTTTGTTGTCTTAAGAGAATCTAAGGTTGCATTGGGGTTTGTCGATATTACTAACTCACCCATCTTGATAAATGCATGGGAATCACGTGGATCTATGCGACTTTCCTTTCTTAAAATTTCTAAAGCCTTCTTTACCTACCCTCGCTGAGCATATATATGGCCTAAAAATTTTAAGCTCTCACAGTTCTCAGGGTGGACCTCTAGAACCTTTTCAAAATTTGAGAGAGAAATCTTAAGATCTCCCAACTTCAATTGAACATTTCCACAAAATCCTGTGGCCTCTGGCTTTCCTTGACTAATGCCATGTAGTAGTGGCCAGTGGTGTCATAATCACCTTTACTATGATAATATCATGCAAGATTATAATATGAATGAGATTTCATGAGAGGGTGGTCAGTTGAAACAAGAGCTGTCTTAGTCAACAGTTCCACAAGAAAATGCTACCCTGTGAAGAAAAAATGGTTTGCTAAATGATTCAATGCCATTTCATAGTATGTGTATAATTCAAAGGCTCTATGCATCTTTTCCATTCCTTCACGAACATTATCTTTTTCACTAACTATGAGAATCCTACAATTAAAAATGCACAAAATTGACTACAAAGATTTTTCCTCATTTCAAACAGCAAAATTGCCAAAAAAATGTGTTTAAAACCTGCAAAAAAGTGCAAATAAAATCACGCAAATTTTTGCACCAAAAAAAAAACCATGAGAACATAGCTCATTGCTTACTATTATGCTTTGATATATTTTTTCCAAGCATCCATAGCTTGTTTGAAATCACCCGTTTTAGGCTTTTAGCCATAGCAGCAAGGTAGTGAACTGTTTGATAAAGTGCTTTGGTAGACATGTATGAAAAATGTGGTAGCATAGACAAGGAAATGAACTTTGGAAAAAATTCCTCAAAGAAATGTGGTCTCATGGTGATGGAATTCCATGATGAATGCCATGAAAAGTGAATTATTATGGATTTTCATGGCATTCCATCACCATGAGACCACATTGCTTTGAGGAATTTTTTCAACCAGTTCACTGCCTTGTCTATGCTGTTGATTACTATTATGCTTTGATATATTTTTTCCAAGCATCCATAGCTTGTTCGAAAGAACTTGTTTTAGGATTTTAGCCATAACAACAAGACAATGAATTGTTTGATAGAATGCTTTGGTAGACAATATGTATGAAAATATGGTAGCATAGACAAGGCAATGAACTATTTGAAAAAATGCCTCAAAGAAATGTGGTCTCATGGAATGCCATGACAAGAAAATTCAATGGAAGCTTCTCCTAGTTATTAGTTATGCAATGTGAAGTAATTGCATAACTACTTAGGTTGACTTTGTAAAAACTATATTGTAATTGAAATTTTGTCATCTATCAACTTCTAGTTATTAGTTATGCAATGTGAAGTAATGCTTTGAGTTTGAAAGATGTGCAATGCAATGTAATTAGCAATGCAGATGATTATGATGATGTTTTGTCACCTTAACTAGCACCTCACCTTAATAGGTTAGCTTGTCACCTAAACATTGGTTATATGTATGGTGTAATTTATTATTGAATGTAATTCATTCTTCTTAGTTTTCTTACTTTGGTTGAAATTAATATTATTTATTTAGAATAAAATTTCTTGTATGTCCTATATGTTTTCTAGATGCTAAAATTTTCTTGTATGTCCTAGATGATAGCTTTAGTTTGTAATACAACTTCTAGCCTCCACATGCATTGAATATGCTTGTGTGAAGGAAACAATAATGAACATCTGTGATTTAATAATACATATAGATATCTTAACATTAGGTGAACTAAGCCTCCTTAAAAATAAAGAAATGATCTCTTAGGTTTGACTGACACTGAAAACTAAAACTAAGAGACTACAAAATTAGAAAATTGTTCAATCTTTTCAATAAAATGATGTCTAAAATACTGCATTCATAATATACCCTTATATTCCCACCTAAAATACATAAAAAATCCAATATCACAATTCGAGACCACAAATTATTATATCATACATAGTATTGTGAACAAATAATTGATACCAATTCATAATATACCCCTATATTCCAACCTAAAATACATAAAAAATCCAATCATACACAGTATTATCAACAAATAATTGAAACTAGAATTCGAGCATTAGAATAAATCTTCTTGTCCATTGATTGCTTCAATTAGATATTACAATATAACATAAGTATCCTCATGAATGTTTCTATAAATTCCTTTGACGATGATATCAAAATTCGGTCTTGGTTTCTCTTTTATAAGAGAAGCAACAAGCTTCAGACCATTACAAAATATGGCATCTTTTCAAAATTCATGCCTCTTCGTATAAACTAAACTAAACATTAGTTTTCTTAAAACATTAAAAAGAGAAAGTAGATAACTAATGAAGTTTGCAACACTCGTGACACCATAGCCCGTTAATCTTCGTAAGGAATCCGTGATCACTGAAGATCTATTCAAGGTCATTTCTCCATATTAGTGTATCTAAATGTGCGGTTCTTCCACTGTGACAACCCTAAGGCCTATTGTTCAAGAGGACCCAAATACTTTTGCTCCCACTCGTACATTGTATAATCATGTGGCCATTTGTATTCTTGAATTTTCAATATATTTGTAAGGTGAATCTTCAATCAGTTGTCTAGTAATGCTCTGCCATCCATGATGAACTTAGAATATCCAACATCCAATGCCATTACTCCATCCATGATTAAGTCAAACCTGTCAAGACTCAACTCACCATCCTTTTGTATGCGTGGTGTATGGGATGCCAGTTCTTAAAAAGGGGATCCAATATGGGTACATGTGTTTTCATTTGATCAATTTCCTATGTCAGTGAGCTATAGCAATCATACACACTTTCCAAATTATCCACAATTAGCATTATCCTATTGTTATCACTATGATTTACACCCTAGTTGAATCTTAACACAACTAATCATATGAAACATGGGAGCTTTTCTAAGGTTGTGGGTTACCTATAGCAGAAAAGGACCTCTAGAGAAAGCTAGTTCTTTATTGGATATCATTTAAATCCTAGTGGTTTTTGCTAAGGAAAAGGGAAAAGAGATAACAAGAAATGAAAAGAACTACCTCCTAAGGTGATACACCAAAATATTACATAGACACAAAAATATTACATAGACTTGAAATTTAGATTTCATATACTTGTATATAGTGACTGGAAAAAAAAAACTTGCAAAACTTGTTTCTGTGTGTTTTGCATAAGTATTTTATAAAGAGGCCTTACTACTTAAGCTCCTAGGAGGAAAATACTTCATAGCTAAGAGCAACCTGCTTTCTTGACACAGTTATAACTCGTAACATCACACTTCTCTACAAAAAGATACTAAAGCCATGAGACAAAGTTAAAGGAAATGAATACAATCTCACAATAACTCAATCAATCATGTAGAAATACACAATCATGTAGTAAAGAGAAGGAAAAAGTACACCATTCAATGATACCCAAGGTTTGCACTGTATTTCATGTCCAAATGAGTTACAAAGTTTGCATGAAATTTGACAAAGGGCACAAAAAGTCTCTAAGTCTCAATTTGCACCCAAAGAACTAACTCCCAAAAGAGTTACAAAATTGAATATAATACTCAACTCCAAGTAGTTGCACCAGAATAGGGGCTAGCAACTAACTTGGGTCGGATCCATCAAAATAGCCTAAAAATGAGGCATTAGTTTTCCCCAAAAACTACCTCCAACATGTAGGGAAGGTGGGTTTAACCATGCCAAACATCCAGGCACACAAAAACACCCCTATATTCCTGCAATTTCACAATAAGAAGCATAAATGCTCCTAAATGCATGGCTTATGTTGGTAAACTGAGAATAACCTTCCCTATATACCCTCCATTTTTTTTCCCTATGCTGGTGTCCTCTGTAGCTCCCTGCTCCTAGTCCCTGCAATTGGAAATTAAAATGATGCTAGAGTAGTGCTCTAAGCAATGAAGGTCTCTCACACTACATGTACTCAAGAAATGTTACTCATTTTTGTTATTTACTCAAGTTTATTGAGTTTAGAGTGTTTGAAAATTGAAAGTGAAGTACATTTCTTATCTATCTTCCCTATATTGCATTCAATTGTATAAACAAAAAAACAAAGATATTACAAGTTTTTAGTAACAAATTATTGCATTTATACAAGTGCATACAATACGAAAAATATTTGCACAAATATTTATGAAAAGTAATGTTTATTGATACAAAAGTACATATTTGTCTCACACAAGCTGTGAGACTTAACTTGTTCAATGAAAATGAAGAACATTTTATACATTGATGGATAAAGAGTAAAGAATGCACATATAGGAAAAGAGGCCAGTTATTTCCTGATGACTGGTTCAGTGTCTATTGTATTGCTTTATCTCCTACTTCAAGTTGTCTTGTGTCTTCATAGCTCCTTACTCCTAGTCCTTGCACCTAGAAATTACAATGATGTTAGAGCAATGCTCTAAGCATTGAAGGTCTCTCACACTACATGTACTGAAGAAATGTTACTCATTTTTGTTATTTACTCAAGTTGATTGAGTTTAGAGTGTTTGAAAATTGAAAGTGAAGTACATTTCTTATTTATATTCCCTATATTCCATTCAATTGCATAAATAGAAAAATGAAAGAGATTACAAATTTTTAGTAACAGATTATTGCATTTATACAAGTGCATACAATATGGAAAATATTTGCACAAATATTTCTAAAAAGTAATCTTTATTCATACAAAAGTACATATTTATCTCACACAAGCAATGAGACTTAACTTGTTCAATGAAAATGAAGAACATTTTATACATTTATGGATAAAGAGTAAAGAATGCACATATAGGGAAAGAGGCCAGTGATTGTCTGATGACTGGTTCAGTGTCTATTTTCTTGCTTTATCTCCTACTTCGAGTTGTCTTGTGTCTTCCATCACTCCCTACTCCTAGTCCCTGCATCTGGCAATTACAATGATGTTAGAGCAGTTTTCTAAGCAATGAAGGTCTCTCACACTACATATACTCAAGAAATGTTACTCATTTTTGTTATTTACTCAAGTTGATTGAGTTTAGAGTGTTTGCAAACTAAAAGTGAAGTACATTTCTTATCTATCTTCCCTATATTGCATTCAATTGTATAAACAAAAAAATCAAAGAGATTACAATTTTTTAGTAACAAATTATTTCATTTATACAAGTGCATACAATATGGAAAATATTTGCACAAATCTTTCTGAAAAGTAATCTTTACTGATAAAAAAGTACATATTTGTCTCACACAAGCCGTGAGACTTAACTTGTTCAATGAAAATGAAGAACATTTTATACATTGATGGATAAAGAGTAAAGAATGCACATATAGGGAAAGAGGCTAGTCATTGCCTGATGACTAGTTCGGTGTCTATTGTCTTGCTTTATCTCCTACTTTGAGCTGTCTTGTGTCCTCCATAGCTACTTGCTCCTCGTCCCTGCATCTAGAAATTACAATGACATTAGAGCAGTGCTCTAAGTAATGAAGGTCTCTCACACTACATGTACTCAAGAAATGTTACTCATTTTTGTTATTTACTTAAGTTGATTGAGTTTAGAGTGTTTGCAAACTGAAAGTGAAGTACATTTCTTATATATCTTCCCTATATTGCATTGAATTGTATAAACAAAAAAATCAAAGATATTATAGGTTTTTAGTAACAAATTATTGCATTTATACAAGTGCATATAATATGGAAAATATTTGCACAAATCTTTTTGAAAAGTAATTTTTATTGATACAAAAGTACATATTTTTCTTACATGAGCTGTGAGACTTAACATGTTCAATGAAAATGAAGAACATTTTATACATTGATCAATAAAGAGTAAAGAATGCACATATAGGGAAAGAGGCGAGTGATTGCCTAATGACTAGTTCAATGTCTATTGTCTTGCTTTATCTCCTACTTCGATTTGTCTTGTGTCCTCCATAGCTCCCTACTCCTAGTCCCTGCATCTAGAAATTACAATGATGTTAGAGTAGTGGTCTAAGCAATGAAGGTCTTTCACACTACATGTACTCAAGAAATGTTACTCATTTTTGTTATTTACTCAAGTTGATTGAGTTTAGAGTGTTTGCAAAATGAAAGTGAAGTACATTTCTTCTATATCTTCCCTACATTGCATTCAATTGTATAAACAAAAAAATCAAAGAGATTACAAGTTTTTAGTAACAAATTATTGCATTTATACAAGTGCATACAATATGGAAAAGATTTGCACAAATCTTTCTGAAAAGTAATCTTTATTGATACAAAAGTACATATTTGTCTCACACAATCCATGAGACTTAACTTGGTCAATGAAAATGAAGAACATTTTATGCATTGATGGAAAAAGAGTAAAGAGTGCACATATAGGGAAAGAGGCCAGTAATTGTCTAATGATGGGTATGGTGTTTATTGTCTTGCTTTATCTCCTGCTTCGAGCTGTCTTGTGTGCTCCATAGCTTCCTACTCCTAGTCGCTGCATCTAGCAATTACAATGATGTTAAGGAAGGTCTCTCACACTACATGTACTCAAGAAATGTTACTCATTTTTGTTATTTAATCAAGTTGATTGAGTTTAGAGTTTTTGCAAACTGAAAGTGAAGTACATTTCTTATCTATCTTCCCTATATTGCATTCAATTGTATAAACAAAAAAATCAAAGAGATTACAAGTTTTTATTAACAAATTATTGCATTTATACAAGTGCATACAAAATGGAAAATATTTGCAAAAATCTTTTAGAAAAGTAATCTTTATTGATACAAAAGTACATATTTGTCTCACACAAGCCATGAGACTTAACTTAATGAAAATGATGAACATTTTATACATTGATGGATAAAGAGTAAAGAATTCTTATATAGGGAAAGAGGGAAGTCATTGCCTGATGACTGGTTCAGTGTCTATTGTTTTGCTTTATCTCCTGCTTCAAGTTATCTTTTGTTCTCCATAGCTCCCTACTTCTAGTCCCTGCATCTCACATTTACAATGATGTTAGAGCAGTTCTCTAAGTAATGAAGGTCTCTCACACTACATGTACTCAAGAAATGTTACTCATTTTTGTTATTTACTAAAGTTGATTGAGTTCAGAGTGTTTCCAAAATGGAAGTGAAGTACATTTCTTATCTATCTTCCCTATATTGCATTCAATTGTATAAAGAGAAAAATGAAAGAGATTACAAGTTTTTAGTAACATATTATTGCATTTATACAAGTGCATACAATATGGAAAATATTTGCACAAATCTTTCTAAAAAGTAATATTTATTGATACAAAAGTACATATTTGTCTCACACAAGCTGTAAGTGTTAACTTGTTCAATGAAAATGAAGAACATTTTATACATTTATGGATAAAGAGTAAATAATGCACATATAGGGAAAGAGGCTAGCCATTTCCTAATAGTGTCTATTGTCTAGCTTTATCTCCTTCTTCGAGCTGTCTTGTGTCCTCCGTAGCTTCCTACTCCTAGTCCCTATATCTGTCAATTACAAGATGTTAGAGCAGTGCTCTAAGCAATGAAGGTATCTCACACCACATGTAAATGCACCCATGAATGTATAAAATACCCCTCAAATACATTAAATAAGCATACAAACTATACATGTTCAAAGAAAGGAATAGGATCGTCAAATACATTAGTCATATGGACATGTTTTTTCTAACTTGCTTGTTTCATGTGCAGATACAGGAGAAACAATATTGTTGTTTTATTAAATTTCAGCACACAGGTTAAATGTGGTTCCCACAAGGGTTGAGCCCAACATGCATATGAAGGTTAGTAGTAAAAATGATTGTGACTTGTAGATTGACAATGTACAATGTCATAATGGAATTCAATATTATAGCCTTTTGAGTCAGCATGCTATCAAGTTTGTTTTGACTTGGCATTGAACTAAGTTAATTACCTCAAGATATACTTGAATAATTATACATCACCTATGGAAATGTGTTGCTGATCATTGCCATAGAAGACATCATCAAACAAGAAGATCATGGATGTTTGTCTCAACTCAATTGCAATCACAAGTTTCAGAGCCATGGTGATATTGTTAAAAGATAGCTACCTTATTAATAGAGGTTCTCTTCTATTAACAAGGGCACTCCAGTACTAATATGAGCATGACATGAAAGCTGGTCAAAAAAAGTTCATGATGGTTTTATAAAGTTTAGTAAGCACTAATCATGCATAATGGGGTGCAATATTTGATTAAAAATGCTATCATTTGGAGAAAATTGAAAGACAACACACAAAAAGATAAAACGTTCACATGATAATGCATTGATAGGTTCCTCTGAGAATGCAATAGCAATGATAAAGTGTAGTGAAGGTAATTCTATCATAGGTAATTGTAAGGCAGCAAGAAGAGATGACAATCACTATCAATGAAACAACAGTGTAGAAATGGGAGGAAATGACATGATATACTTATTATAATGGGTATCATGGATTTCTCAAAGCTATGTGTTATAGATGGAGAGTTTAATCAAAAAGAAAATGTGACTGCATGTTCATTTAGAGGATATAGAATGAAACCTCATGAAACCAATGACCAAGAGTTTCATGACAAGGAGGACTGTTATAGTGAATTCAGTGAAAGGTTTTCTATGAAAATGACAAGCACAACCCATTAAGGTCAACAAATTGAATTTTGGTTGAGGTCAGGCTTAGGAGAAGATAATTTATTTTGATGTTACTAGGATCATATTCTAGATGGCATTACCATTTCTCTTTAGTGCTTGAAGGATAGAAGGAGATTCATGAACAATCACAACCAACTTAGAAAATTGAAAAGAGGCAAATGGAAACCAAAAGGTTGTCACAATCCACATGCTTGAAAGGGTATGGTAGCCATCATGAGTGATAAAAGGACAAACAAGATTTAAGTCATTAGGGTGGTAGCCCCATAATAAGAGATTGAGAAAAATGAATAAATAATAGTAATAATCGATAGTGATAGCCCATTTCTACAAATTCCATGTGCATTCTTGGGACATTGCAATTTTAGGAATAAGGGAGTGTATCTCAAATCACCAAATGATAAAATCAGTCTTCTTGTGAGTTTGTGGACAATCACTCCTTAAAAGCATGGAAACAAAAAATGAACAATATAGAGGATACTTTCTTAGCATCATGAAGGGCTTGTAGGTGGTTACACAATCATGTGAAATTAAAAATCATCAAGGCAGTGTAGGAAAGCCTTGATATGAGAAAATGACACTGTAATAGTTTTTCTGATGCCTATATTTAGAGGAGGAGCCAAGAATATGATGTCACAATCATTATCCTTGTAGGAGATTCACATTTCATACAAAATTATTGCTTATACAATGGTGATAGTAATGAATATAGATAGATATTCAATGTCATAAACATAGTTATGTTCTTAATCAGTATGACTGTAAGTTATCAGGACATTGCAATAAGAGATATTATAACTATGCAATTGATATCACAGATAAATGGTAATAATTGAAACAAAAGGAGTATTTCTTCATGATGATAGAATGTGAATATAGTTAGCAGGAGTATGTGCAGTGATAGTGAGTTAAAGGAAGAGATACAAGGAAATATGGTGAAAAGAACAATGATAGAGGCACTCCTGAATGATTGTCTTTTGAAGCATACAAGGCAGATGTAGTCATCATTTTTCCAAAGGATAGTCTAATGGGATAGTCACTCAGTCTACAATGAATTGATCAAAGGATAGCAAAAAATGAATGAGCAGGTGATGAGGCCATCTAATGAAGGATAGTGTTTTATTTTGAGCCCCTAAGAGCCACTTTATGAGCATGACAGTCAGTAATGAAACATGTAGATCAGAGAAACAATATTTCACAAGCAAAGAGGAAAATGCAAATGACTAATTACATTTTTAGGTTTCTTGGCCACGACCTAAGTACTTGTCTTTTCTTGCATTCATGAAAACCCTCTTGGAATTTATTTCAAAAATAAAAAAATTTGAAGAGAATGGGAGATTCAAGCTTATTCAAGTTTTGAAGCTTTTAGAAATTAATAGTAATATAGTGCTCGAGTATGGAGACTCCTATACCTGTAGTATGTGGCCACAACCATTTAAATAAAGACCATTTAAAGATCTAAGAGGAGAAAAATCATAGAGGTCACTAAACCCTTAAACGATTCCAGTGAATTATGAGGGAGTTTCAAATTCTTGCAAACACAAAAGGAAGGATGCATAGAACCTTTGAATGATACCCACACTGTGTAATGACATCGAATCATTTAGCAAACTATTTTTGTTGCATGACAGCGTTGGAATCGTTTAGTTTGTGAAAAGCTGAATGAAATAGCTCTCTTTTCAACTGTTCTTTCTATCACGAATCTCATCCATATTACAACTAGGGATGGTTTTATCATGGCAATGTTGGCCGATATGTGCCATGTTTAGAAAACAACAAATAGAGGGGTTGAATGAAAGGTTTGTAGGTTTCCTTGATACTTACTAGGAATGAAGTGAGGTTATATATATATATGGAGGTTGAAAAGAGGGAAAAACCAGAAAGAGCCAACAAAAAGGGATTCAAACCCTCATTTGAAAAACAAGAAAATTAGAATAGCCACGACCTAATAACATGTTCTTGTGGGAAAATGGGTACAAAATGAAACTTTCATTTGCATTAAATAGAAGGAAGCCAGAGAAGCTATATAAAATATAACAAAAGCAAAACCCCATAGCCCGTGGCCTGGGTTCTTTGTTTCTTTTCATAGAATAACAAGACATTATAATGTGTAAAAATGAGCTTACCTTCTTCAAGTTTTCTTCTGATATTTTGCATAAAATCTCTGTATGAGTTTATGTTCGCTTAGATACAAACTCCATAGCAGCCAAATGAAGAAGAAATCACAGAGAACAAGAAACATGTAAAAATGAGTGGAAGAAAACACATAATGCCGTGGACTATAAGGCCTTAAATCATTAATTTGAAGGTTTCTATCCAAAAATGCTTTCAGAAAATATCTTAACTGCCAGTCAGTGTAGAGAATCCACAGATTTTTGTAGAAGATGCCTGAAGGAAAGCTTTAAAATCAATAGAGAAACCCTCATTGGTGGTAGTTGAGCTTCCTCTAGAAGCTTCATGGTAAAATGAAATGGATGTTTTACCTTTTTGCCTTTTTATTTTAGGGTTTCATAATCCTAAAAGAGTGTGCCAATGAAAAGGTATTTTACCTTTTGTTTTTAAAGTTATATCAAGTGACTAATGCATACCCACAGGCTGACTTTTGGTCTTATGCATTAGGATTTTTTCTTTCTATGGTGTAAGCCTTTTAAGACTTATTTTTATTTCTTCATTTTTTCATATCATTTGAAAATTTGTAAAGCACTAAGTCTTATCTAGATTCCTGCAATTCACTATAAGAAGCATAAATACTCCTAAATGCATGGCAAAGTTATTTTATTTCTTCATTCAGTTAGGGAGAGTTATGCTTTAAAACCAAATGGAGGGTATATAGGGAAGGTTATTCTTAGTTTACCAACATATGCCATGCATTTAGGAGTATTTATGCTTCCTATTGTGAAATTGCAGGAATCTAGATAAGACTTAGTGCTTCACAAATTTTCAAATGTCATGCACAAATGAAGAAATAAAAATAAGTCTTAAAAGACTTACACCATAGAAAGAAAAAACCCTAAGGCATAAGACCAAAAGTCTTAGCTCATGGGTATTCATTAGTCACTTGATATAACTTTAAAAACAAAAGGTAAAATACCTTTTCATCGACACACTCTTTTAGGATTATGAAACCCTAAAAACAAAAGGAAAAAAGGTTAAACATCAAGTTCATTTTACCATGAAGCTTCTGGAGGAAGTGCGACTGCCACCAATGAAGGTTTCTTGTTGATTTTGAAGCTTTCCTTCATGGATCTTCTACAATAATCTGTTGATTCTCTACACTGATAGGCAGGTAAGACATTTTTTGAAAGCATTTTTGGATAGAAACCTTTAGATTAATGATTTAAGGCCTTATAGGCCGTGTCATTATGCGGTTTCTTCCATTGATTTTTCAATGTTTCTTGTTCTTTGTGATTTCTTCTTCACCTGGCCACTATGGAGTTTGTATCTAAATTTCTGGAACACAAACTCATACAGAGATTTTATGCAAAATATTAGAAGAAAAATTGAAGAAGGTAAGCTCATTTTTACACATTAAAGTGTCTTGTTATTCTATGAAAAGAAACAAAGAACCCAGGCCGCGGGCTATGGGGTTTTGCTTATGTTATATCTTCTGTAGCTTCTCTTGCTTCCTTCTATTTAATGAAAATGAAAGTATCATTCTATAGCCATTTTCCCACAAGAAAATGTTATTAGGTTGTGTCTATTCTAATTTTCTTATTTTTGAAATGAGGGTTTGAATCCTTTTTTGCTGGCTCTTTTTAGTTTTGCCCTATTTTTTACCTCCATATATATATATATATAACCTCACTTCATTTCTGGTAAGCATCAAGGAAACCTATAGAACTTTCATTCAACCCCTGTGTTTGTTGTTTTCTAAACATGGCACATGAATGGCAACATTGCCATGATAAAACTGTGCCTAGCTATAATATGGATGATATTCATGATAGAAAGAACAGTTGAAACAAGAGCTATTTCAGTCAACTTTTCACAAATAGAACACTGCCAACGTTGCCATGTAAAGAAAATAGTTTGCTAAATGATTGGATGCCATTACACAGTATGGGTATCATTCAAAGGTTCTATGCATCCTTCCTTTTGTGTTTGTAGGAATTTGAAACTCCTTCATAATTCACTGGAATCTTTTGAGGGTTTAGTGACCTCTGTGATTTTTCTCCTCTTAGATCATTTGGGAGTCTTTATTTAAATGGTGACAACTACATACTATAGGTACATGAGTTTGCATACTCGAGCTATGTGTTACTATTCATTTATGAAAGCTTCAAAACTTGAATAAGCTTGAATCTCCAATTCTCTTCAGTGTTTTTGATTTCTAAAATAAATTCCAATAGGGTTTTGATGAATGTGAAGAAAAGACAAGTACTTAGGGCGCGACCAGGAAACCCAAAAATGTAATTAGTCATTTTCATTTGTCTCTTTGCCTATGAAAGATTATTTTTTCTGATCTACATGTTCCATTACTGACTGTCATGCTCATAAAGTGGCTCTTAGGGACTCAAAAGAAAATAATGTCCTTCATTAGATGGCCTCATGACCTGCTCATTGAGTCTTTGCTATCCTTTGATCACTTCATTGTAGATTGAGTGACTGTCCCATTAGACTATCCTTTGTATATATGATGACTGCATCTCCCTTGTATGCTTTAAAAGAGAATCATTCAGGAGTGCCTCTATCATTGTTCTTTTCACCATATTGCCTCGAATATCTTCCCTTAACTCATTGTCACTGCACATACTCCTGCTAACTGTATTCACATTCTATTGTCATGAAGAAAGACACCTTTTGTTTCAAGTATTGCCATTTATCTATGATATGAATTGCATAGTTATAATATCTCTTATTTCAGTGTCCTAATAAATTACAATCATACTGATTATGAACATGACTATGTTTATGACATTGAATATCTATCTATATTCATTACTATCACCATTGTATGAGCAATAATTTTGTATGAAATATGAATCTCCTACAGGGATAATGATTGTGACATCATATTCTTGGCTTCTCCTCTAATTATAGGCATCAAAAAAAGTGTTACGATGTCCTTTTCTCATATGAAGGCTTTCCTACATTGCCTTGATGATTTTTCATTTCACATGATTGTGTATAGGCCTACATGCCCTTTAGACTGCCCCTAATGTTGAGAAAGCATCCTATGTATTGTTCATTTTGCATTTCCATGCTTTTAAGGAGTGATTGTCCATACCTCATTTCATTTAACACTCACAGGAAGACTGATTTTATCATTTGGTGATTTGAGATACACTCCCTCATTCCTAAAATGGCAATGTCCCAGGATTGCACATGACATTTGTAGAAATGGGCTATCACTATCGATTATCACCATTATTTATTCATTTTTCTCAATCTCTTATTATTGGACTGTCCCCCTAATGAATTAAATGCTATTTGTCCTTTTATCACTCATGATGGCTACCATACCCTTTAGAGCATGTGGATTGTGACTACCTTCTGGCTGCCATTTTCCTCTTTTCAATTTCTTGAGTTGGCTATGATTTTTCATGAATCTCCTTCTATCCTTCAAGCACTAAAGAGTAATGGTAATGCCATCTAGAATATTACCCTAGTAATATCAAAATAAATTAGCTTCTCCTAAGCCTGACCTCAACCTACAATCAATTTTCTACGCTTAATGGGTTGTGCTTGTCATTTTCATAGAAAACCTTTCACTGGATTATCTATAACAATCCTCCTTGTCATGAAACTCTTGGTCACTGGTTTCATGAGGTTTCATTCTATATCCTCTAAATGAACATGCAGTCACATTTTCTTTTTGATTAAACTCTCCATCTATAAGACAAAGCTTTGAGAAACCCATGATACCCATTATAATAATTATATCATGTCATTTCCTCCCATTTCTACACTATTGCTTCATTGACAGTGATTTCCATCTCTTCTTGTTGCCTTACAATTATCTATGATAGACCTCTATCAATGATATTGCATTCTTAGAGGAACCTATCAATGCATTATAATGTGAATGTTCTATCTTTTGTGTGTTGTCCCTCATGATTCTCAAAATGATAGCATTTTTAATCAAGGATTACACCCCCTTATACATGATCAGTGCTCATTGAACTTTATAAAACCATCATGAACTTTTTTGACCAAATTTCATGTCATGCTCATATTAGTACTGGAGTGCCCTTGTTAATAGGAGAAAACCTCTATTAATAAGGTAGCTATCTTTTAACAATATCACCATGGCTCTGAAACTTGTGATTTCAATTCAGTTGGGACAACCATCCATGATCTATTTGTTTGATGATATGCCTTCTATGGCAGTGATCAACAACACACTACCATAGGTGATGTATAATTATTCAAGTATATCATGTGTTGATTAACTCAATTTAATGCCTTGTCAAAACAAACTTGATAGCGTGCTAACTCAAAAGGCTATAATATTGATTTCCATTATGACATTGTACATTTTCAATCTGCAAGTCACAATAATTTTTGACTGCTAACCTTCATATGCACGCTAGACTCAACCTTTGTGGGATCCATATTTAACCCACATGCTGAAATTTGATAAAACAATAACATTGCTTTTCCTGTATTTACACATGAAACAAAAAAATTTAGAAAAAACATGTGCATATGACTAATGTATTTAATGATCTTGTTCCTTTCTTTGAACATGTACAGTTTGTATGCTTATTTAATGTATTTGTGGGGCAGTTTATACATTCATGGGTGCATGTACTTGTAGTGTGAGAGACATTCATTGCTTAGAGCACTGCTCTAACATCACTGTAATTGCTAGATGCAGGGACTAGGAGTGGGTAGCTATGGAGGACACAAGACAACTCGAAGAAAGAGATAAAGCAAGATAATAGACACGGAACTAGTCAGTAGGCAATGACTGGCCTCTTTCTATATATGTGCACTTTACTCTTTATCCATCAATGTATAAAATGTTCTTCATTTTCGTTGAAAAATTTAAGTCTCATGGTTTGTGTGAGACAAATGTGTACTTTTGTATCAATAAAGATTAATTTTTTGAAAGATTTGTGCAAATATTTTCCATATTGTATTCACTTGTATAAATGCAATAATTATTTACTAAAAACTTGTAATCTCTTTGATTTTTTTGTTTATACAATTGAATGCAATATAGAGAAGATAGATAAGAAATGTACTTCACTTTCAGTTTGCAAACACTCTAAACTCAATCAACTTGAGTAAATAACAAAAATGAGTAACATTTCTGGCTACATCTTCTATATGTTTTCCTACTAAACATTAAGAGCAATTGCATAGACTATTCATTGGGCACAAGGTCACTTAGAAACTCAAAATAGATATGAAAGCAACTTGATTCAATGTTGTAACTCAACATAAATGACTCAGTACACCTTGGAAACTTATTGCAAACTAAAAATTTAGAATAAAAACTACCTAACTATGCTCAAAAGCACTTAGGGAATTTGAAAACAACAACTAAACTAAGGTGCAACAACACTTATTGAAATAAAAAATTCTAAACTAGCAAAAGTGATATAGGTCAAACCTTAAAGCAATGCTTGAGGTGTATCCCATTGATTGGGATAGGAAAAATCTCTCCATCCATCTTGGACAACTGGAATGCATTGGTCTCCTTACACTCTATTATAACAAATGAGCCACTCCAGAAGTGATCAAACTTTGTATGCTTTCCCGGCCTACTTTTCAACTCATCCCATTTGATTACAACATCACCTTCTTTGAAGATTCTAGAAGTTTCCCTCTTATCAAAAACTCTTTTAGTTTGGAGTTGATGATACTCTAAAGAATTCATAGCTTTGTCTCTTGTTTCTTTTAGCTCCATGAGTTGAGTGTATCTGACTGCCAATGGATCTCGTTCTTCAAACATTTCCAACTGATGCATAATATCAAGAGCTAACAACTCTACAGAAAAGAAAATCTGGCTTCTTTGCCATAAACCAGTACATATGGAGAATTTCCAATAGACCATTTGGGAGTTATCGTATCTTCCCATAAGGCATATTTTAGCTTGGTGTGCCAAGCTCTTTGATTATCCTCCATTATTCGTTTAATGATTATGATCAGGTTCTTGATTGTGCTCTCAGCCAAACCATTACCTTGAGGGTAATAGTTTGATGAAGTGTTGAAATATATGTCATTCTTAATTGCTCAATCATTGATTCTGAGTCCCACAAAAGCTAAGGAATTATCTGAAATAATTGATTCTGGAACACCAAACCTAGTTACTATGTCATCATAAAAGTTCAAAACACGTCTCATTGGCTTCTTTCAAAGTCACTACCTAAGTCCACCTTGTGAAATAATCAGTAGCAGTGAGTACCCACTTGTGACTTGCACTAGAAGGTGGGTTTATGGGTCCAATAAAGTCAATGCCCCATCTCATGAAGGGTTGTTCCACTTGAATTGGCTGCAAAGGTAATGTTGGCATCTTTTCTTTTCTTGCAAAAATTGCACATTTTACACATTTTCTGGCCCATGCATGGGAATCCTTAAAGATGTTTGGCCAATAATAGATAGCTCTCATAATTTTCCATGCAGTTGTTCTTGGGTAAAAATGACCCCCTACAGTTCCATCATGGAACTCATGAAGCACTTTATCAATCTGAGCCTGATCAATACATCTCAATAGAACACCATTTAGATATTTTTTGAAAAGAACATTATTGAGCAACACATATGGTATAGATTGCAATATGAAGTATCTTATTTTAGCTCTATCTAAACCTAGTGGAAATTCACCAATCTATAGAAAATGAGTCATATCATGCACCCATCCTGCTGCTAATGTAGGTGCAACATTCTGATCTTGATCATTAGTGACTAGAACAACCTTTGTTTCTATTTTTCCTTCTTTTTCTAGTGTTGAAGCAAGTTGCTCATAGAGTCCTTTACCTATTACAAGCTTTGTGATCTTGATATCTGATAGAAACCAAGATCAGACATGCAAACCAAAAAACCTTCCACAGAAGAGAAAAACAAAAAAAGGCAAGAGCTTTGCATGAAGATGTGCAAATAATATTATTTAGGAATTCATAATTACATGAGATGATTTGATTTATAAAAGTAATGTATGCATAACCCTAATCTTATCTTGAGCAACAAGATAGCTCAACAAGATAAGGATGACAATAATTAACCTAGGAATTAAACTATTACCTAAGTAAACTTATGCAAGTGTAATTAAATATTAATTACACTAACACCCCCCATAAGTGCAACTTAGGGAGACTAAAAAAGCATGCACCTAAAACTAAGATGAATATAAGAAAGAATGAATGGGTCCCGACAACAAGGGTTGATTAGGTACCCATGTACAAATGCAATAATGAGGTAGAGAAGGAAAACCTAGTGGAACAAAACCCCCCTACAATGAGATGACTGCTGCAAAGAAGCACTGGAAGAACACTGTAGAGTAACATTGGAACCAGAATCTGTCAAGCAAGGAAAGATACTTCTATCTACAAGAAACCAAATGAGAGTCATTGAAGGACTCAGGAAAAATCATAATAATGCAACAACAAACCCGATGCCACAAAACACTGGAAAACTCACAAACTGGAACAACCCTAGAATCTGTGAAGCAACAGTAGATGAAATAATGACAAAATCTAAAAACTATGTATCTTGATGTCAATGCCAAACTGAGACTAAAAATCTTCCATGGGAACAAGTACCATAAATACTCTGGAACATTAACCATAAAAAAATGGCCCTCAAATTGAGATGGATCTGAACCAATGCAGATCAATAACCATAGGTTCCCAATCTGAAGTGTGAACCGATGTGAATTTGATATGTGTCAATCTAGAGCAAGATGTAGCCAAAAGAAACTAAGAAACCAAATATAACCCATGCGAGCTGCTAGCAAACAAGATGTAGATCAAAGTGCATGCACACTCTAATCAAATTATTATGCAAGAAACCCCCCTGAAGGAACTTTATCTCAGTTTATTTATTACAATAACCCAATGATTGTAAAAGGAGAGAATACTCAACATGCATAAACATAAAATAAAATGATGTGGTACTGAAATGAAGTGCAAATATTCAAGTTTCACCCTTCCAACTACCAAAACATTCAAGTAATCTCCAAAACACGCATCAGGAAAAATATGGAATTATGATCAACCTGGAATAGATACAAAAAAAAGTTCATGGACAACAACATAGAGCTCCTCAATACCTTTCCAATGCCGCAAAGATGGTGAAAATCGAAGATTGTGGCAAAAAGTTGTGAGATTGGAGGCCATAAATGAACATCTGACTTTAAATAGAAATAAATGTAGCTAAAAAACAAAATATTGAAAAATAAACTACACACAAGATAGTTCTTAGAACCAGCTTTTTGGCGATATCTCGTTTGCCCAATTTCGATACCGTATGCCCAAGTTACGGCAAAAAGAAAAAAACTGCTCTTTGAAGGAAAACTAGGATTAGGAGGGGGCAAAGAGGGCTATATGGTTGTTGACATCAGTACGTCACGAGCTTAAATTTGATGGCCATTTGGCCATCACCGGAAAAAATCAGCCCCCCTGCAAAAAAATTGACTGTCGTCGGAGCTGCAAAAAAACTGCTAGAAAAAAATTGCGGTCGCTTGAATATTTTGCAGCTGCAGGAATCTTAAAAGATTTCATTACTGATTTCTTTGCTGATCACCAGAATTTGGTGCATGTGCCGTCAGATTTAATGGAGGCTGGATTTCTTTTCAGCCCACTGGGTTTCTCTACATGCACCGACGGTTTCAATGAAGCTGACCGGTTTTTGTAAAGGCTGATGACCTTTTTGTCGCCGGTGGTGGGCAGTTGTCATCGGCTGGAATGGGGGGCCTGCAAAGGTACTCTACGAGCTGGGCAGGGATGTGACCTGCGTAGGCCTGTACCCTTGCACCTTTTTATATATATATTTTTGTTTTTAATTTAAAAAAAAACAAAAAACTCGATTTGATTTTTTTGATAGCAATTTTTTTTTCATGTAGGAAAAAAATAATGCAAAAACCTGATTTTTTTTATCGATGGGAAAAAAGTATTAAAAAACCAGAATAAACCCTTTATACCTATGCACACAAATTGAGACAGATAGGACCCATATATGTACGGATTTGCGTGCCCTTAAAATTTGTTTTCCTCTCGTTGCATCTGCTCGGATTTGAGCAAAAAGATATGCGATCTAGGGGTTTTTGGGCACCGCGAATGCGATGGTGGTGTCTTTTTTGCTCTAGAATGCACCAAAAAAATGTTCAAGGTTAGATCCCTCGAGGAACCCTGAACGTACTCTGCATTGAAAATCTCCAAAGATCTGAGAAGGGGCTGCATATCAAGGCTCTGATACCATGATAGAAACTAAGATTAGACATGCAAACAAAAAAACCTTCCATAGAAGAGAAAAACAAAGAAAATCAAGAGCTTTGCATGAAGATGTGCAAATAATATTATTCAGGAATTCAAAATTACATGAGATGATTTACTTTATAAAAGAAACATATGCATAACCCTAATCTTATCTTGAGCAACAAGATAGCTCAACAAGATAAGGATGACAATAAATAACCTAAGAATTAAAATATTACCTAAGTAAACTTATGCAAGTGTAATTAAATATTAATTACACTAACAATATCAACATCAAATTCCATGAATTTAGTGATCCATCCAGCTCTCTTTTCATTGAGATCTTTACTCAATAGGAACTCTTTCACAGTTGGATGTGCTACCATCAAATGAATCTTATTATTGGAAATTAATGGCTTAAACTTTTTTAGGCTTCTTATGATAGCAAGAAAATGCTTCTCCACAAATGAATACCTCTATTCATAATCTACCAAACTTTGGCTAAAAAAGGCAATGGGTTGCTCCAAGACTTCATTATTTTGTTGTACTAGCATTGCAGAAACAAAATCTATATTGCCAAAAGCATACAAAATAAAGTCCTTATAAAAATCTAGGTTTACCAATGTGGGAGCTGATGCTAAAGCCTCCTTAATGGCTTCAAAAATGCATTTAGCTTCTCTAGTCTAGCTAAAAGCTACATTCTTTTTTAACATAGCAGTCAATGGTCTCAAAAGGTTTGCAACATATGGGATAAATCTTCTTAGAAAATTAATTCTGCCAAGGAAGCTTTGCAACCCATTTTTGTGATTGGGAAATGGAAGCTCTAAAATGGCCTTGACTCTCTCAGGGTCAATAGTAATTCCTTGTTTTGACACTATGTGTCCTAACAGTTTACCCTCATGGAAAACAAAGATACTTTTCTTGGGATTAAGGGGTATTCCATATTCCCTACATCTTTCAAACACTTGTTTTAAATGTAGCAGATGTTCATCAACATCTTTTGAGAATATTGTTACATCATCTAGATAAATGAGCACAATCTTATTAATTAAACCTTGAAACACCATGTCCATAGCCCTTTGAAAAGTGGCTCCAGCATTGGACAGGCTAAAAGGCATTCTCTTGTAGGCCACAGTGCCCCATTTTGTTGTAAAGGAAGTCTTGTATTGGTCTTCTTCTTTGACCAATACCTGGTTATAACTAGAATATCCATCAAGCAGGGAAAACCTCTTAGAACTAGCAACAACTTGAAGGATCTACTCGATGGAGGTTAGTGGGTAATGATCCTTCAAAGAGGCCCTATTAAGATCTCTAAAATCCACACAAAGCCTAATTTCTATTGATGGTGTTTTCTGCACAGCAACAATTCAGACAAGATACAAGTATCCTATCTCTCTTGAAAGGTAGATCTCTATCAACAAGCCTCAAGAGATAACCCCAAGGTCTCTAATGTCAGGTCTTGACAATGCATAAACAACTTAGTGATAAATGTGAAAATGCTAGTAATCACAAGGGGCCTTACAAATGAACAATGTTGGAAGCGTACTTTCATTAGATGCAACAATATGGCGATGTTTTTAATCCTAAAACTAACCCAGATTCAAAATAAACAACAAAAGAGATAAGGGTTTTAGAGAGATTTCTAAGACTAAAACTTAAGATCTCCAATGAAACCAATCTCGGTTTGATCAAGGACAAGTCTACAACTCCACAAAAATGGTGAAATCTTCTAAGGAAACTGAAGATTTTCAAACTATGAATATTCATCCACATACCCAATAACTGGCGCAATGTAAACAAACATCCACAGTTGAACTTAGCACAAAATAAGGCCTAGACTAACTTTACACAACAAATTACAATCAACAAATTTCTAGAAGTATGGATCAGAGATCGATCAACATCATTAACATTTTACCATCATTGCAAAAGAACTAAAATCTAACATCTAGCATCTGAGAATCAAGAACAAGAAACCATAAACTATCAAAGTGTAACACAAATCTTTCCAAATCAACAATCCAATTGCATTAACTTCTCTAGCATTACATAACAATTTCCAGTCTCTCTCCTCTCCTACAACTACTATCTTGCAGAATCTAACTCCTAACTTAGCCAAATTTGGTTTTTACATCTTCTAATCAGTTCTTATAACCTAGTCTCACCTCTTACAAATGAGAAGGCACTGACCTTTTATAGAAAATTAAATTTTGAATCAAATGCCAAGATTAAATCAATTCAATGGCACAAATTACACCTCTAGAAGCATCCAACAGTTACATTTAATTTGGGAGCTCATTGTACATCATCATCATCCAATTGCATAAAAGCAGTTACATCATGGAACAATGAGAAAACAATATTATGCCAGCCTGTCATTAATGAAAATTCTGATTAGATGATGAAATCAACTTCACATGTCTTCTAGAAACTCTTTCCAGTTGTAGATAGTTTGGGCACAGATTTTGATGTAGGCCCCACTTTTAAGATTTGAATTGAACTCTCCCAAATTTCATTTTGGAAAAAAAATCCATTTTTGAAAAATTTTAGGTTTTTGAGGGGGTCTTGGAATTTTCCAAAAATGGAAATTTCAGGATTTTCCTCCAGGGACGGAAATACCTGAATTCCCTATAAGGTCAAAATCCCCTAAACCTCATAACTTTTTTCTAGAAGGAATTTTCAAAAAGTTCAAAAAGCAACCTTGTCTAATTTTTCGTCCTCTATCCATGGGTGCAAAAAGGAAAAAATTCCATTTTTGAAATTTTTTGGGATTTTGAGGGGTTCTTGGAATTTTCCAAAAATGGAAATTTCAGGATTTTCCTTCAGGGACATAAATCCCCCAATTCTCTGCAGGGTCAAAATCCCTTAAACTCCATAACTTTTTTTCTAGAAGGAATTTTCAAAAAGTTCAAAAAGAAACTCAGCCTAATTTTTCATCCTCTATCCACATATGCAAAAAATATTTACATATAACATTGAAAATTCACTTCAAAATCCCCATTTTCAAATTCCAAGACAAGCAAATTTCTCCTGGAGCCTCTAAATATTGTCCTCATCAAACCCAGTCTAGACTTAATCCCAAAATAACCTCCCAAGAATATCAAGACCAAAATTTGACCAAGCCAAGAGGCAGAGATGCAAAAGAAAAAAAGAGGGTCCCTGCCTTTGGTGGGGTGTGTGTGCGAAAATTGCACAACAATTTCCCCATATTTCTTTCTAATCAGAACAAGGTTAGAAACCCAGGAGGTGTGTTTAATTGGAAATATAATACCTCCTTCAATCAACTTGGTTAACTCCTTAATCATAAGAGGTTCCAGTTTTGGGTTTAAGGTCTTTGTTTTTGTCTTATAGGCTTTGTGTTGGGTTCTAGTTCTATTGTGTGTTGAGCAATTCTAGGATCAAATCCTTTCAAATCAAAATAATACCAAGCAAAAATATCCTAAAATTCTTGACATAAAGCAACAAAAGCTTGTCTATTTGATTGTGAACATATTTTTCCTATATTGAGAAGCTTACCTTTAAAAATCTCTAGCTCTTTGTAATGCTCCTCTTTAATCTGAATGCTAGTTTTGTTCCTTTTCAGCTGGTCATCAATGTTGAAGATGGATTCTAATGTTACCAGACCCCTAGGAAGCTTATTTGTCCTCAATTGGATAATCTGATCCTCATATTGTTGTTTTAACTTCTCTTGATTTACAACAAAAAAATGATCATCCTCAAACATAAAACTTAAAATATGCTCATCACTTTCAAAGACTTTCCAGTTAACATTGTTGTCAGGGATAGAGGGCCTAACAACTACCTTAACATATTGTTGTACCTTCTCTTTTCTAATCTCATTAGGTATATCAAACCAAGCACCAATTGCAACCAATATGTCTGTGTGCTTATTTTGACTCTTAGGGACTGAAATTAGATTAAAGGCATCGAATTCCTCTATCATATCCCATACCCTATGCTTATAAGATTTCAAAGTATCATTTTTTTTCACATTTAACCCTCTCACTTGATTAACAATCAGTTTGTTGTCCCAAAATACTTGCAAGCAACTTATTCCTCTTCTCCTTGCCCATTCTAACCCCTGGATCAGACCTTCATACTCAATAGTATTATTAGAATAGGAAAAATCAAATCTAAAAGCAACATAATACCTATCACCTTGTGGAGAGATCAACATTGCACCTCCACTAGCTCCATTTCTACTTTTGGAGCCATCAAAATACATCTGCCATAGCTCATCTTGCTGTGGTAATTGTTATTTTTCCTTCTTTTCAAGGTTTGGAATCTCTGTTTCTGGTTCATGCAACACATAAATACCCAAACCAGCTTCTTGAATGAGTTCATTTGGATTATCCACTATGTTTTCTTCTTCCCACTCATTTAGCAGCACCTCTGGTATACTTTTAGCTTGCAACTCTTGAGCTGCAGCAAGCTCATTGTCTTCAAAAATAGTATAGTTAGCATTAACTACACTTGGTTCATAAGGTTCAATATGGTCCTTTGCCAATGACTCTGATTTTATGGTTACTTTTGTTCCATACCTGGTCCTACAAAGCATATGAGACCAGTTAGAAGACAGATAACCTCCAATTTTTGCAGTGAAATCCCTTGATAAAGACAGGGCAAAGAATAGAGGTAAATCAATGACAAAGACATCTTGAGGAATAAATTTTTTTTGGCAGGCATGTAATGTGAGACCCAAATCTTTAATAACACCAACAATATTAACTATTGTCCCATCTAATTGAAGCACTCCTTTCTCAAGGGGCTAGTATTTCAGTCCTAATTGGTCTGCAATCTTTTTGGAAAAACTGAACTACTAACTCCACTATCAACCATACAATTATCCACTAATTTGTCACCTACAATCAATGTTACATAGAAAGAAGGGGGCTTGAAACTTTCTGCTTCTTTAGTTGACTGTTTACTTTGTTGTTTATCACTATCCAGGGGTATATTTGTGAAAACAACCTTAACTGAATCAGCTGAGGCATCAGTAGGCATTGTATTTTCAGTTAAAGCAGATTGTAACAACTCTTTTTGCCCTGGGATTGCCAAAGAGTCCCACATAGACATCGTAATATTCATTTTTTTTCTTCAGATTTTCAACAATATTGAAGGGAGCATCATGATTTACCTTCTGTTGTATCCTTGCAACAACTAGTTCTATCTACAAGTGAGGTTGCTCCTTGGAAACAACTTATGTATTCCTTTGCAAAATGCGGGGTACTTATGATGTAGATGGTTCTGCAACTCCTTTTCCTTTATTAGCTGACTTCTCAAGTTCAAAAGCCCTTTTCTTGGCTCTTGTGTTTGCTGCAATTGGAGAATCATCATTGGATACTCCACAAAATTCTTCACCTTGCCAATTTAGAAAGGTGGCATCACTTGTAGATTGAATTTGCTGCTATAAGGATGCATAATTGGGTTGATTGGGCTGTGAGCTCGAAGCATTTTGCACCATTAATTCTTGGTTAATAACTCCATTTGGACAAGTAGCTTGGTTGTGGGGCTGATTGCAAGGTGAACACCATTCATAATCTACTGCAAGATTGTTCTAAATAGGAACAAGCTCCTTAACAACACTAATCGAGGCTGGGTTATATAGCTAAAATGGTCGTCGATTGACATTCTATCTCTGCCCTTGATAATTTCCTTGATAAGGCTTCCTATTTCCTTGATATTGCTGCCCTTGACCTTGATTCTGCTGAAAAGGTTGTCTACTCTGCTATTGTTGTTTCTCTATGTTCACTAACTTGTTGCCAAAAGTCTGTAATAGGCTTTTAATCTCCTACAGCTCTTGAGATGAGCTTGGGGCAGCAGTCTCTTGATTAATAGCAGGTTGGGAAACATCTGGAAATGTTGGTACAACTAGTAAAGGTGCAAAAGGTGGAATTTGTAAAGGAATGGAAGGCTGAATGTCTAGAAAAATTGACATTGGGGGTATGGGAGCTATCCTTCTAGCCTGAATAAGGTTTTTTTCAGCCCTAATAGCTATATCATATGCTTGAGGCAACATGTTCCCACCCATAGATTGAATCATGACATCAATTTCACTATGCAAAGCCCTTAAATAATACATGAAAACATAATAAGGAGAAGGCCTTACTACTTCAGGTATTCTGAACCATGTCTTCTGAAAACAAAAAAATAAAATCAGTCATTTGCTCTTGAGGAGCCCTTTTAATAGTTGTAAGTTGTTCAACTAGTGACAAGTGGTTTGACTTATCCTGAAACTGCTTGTGCAATTTATCCCCTAATTCATTCCAGGTTGCAATAGACCCAACTTGCAAACCTCTAAACCATTGCAATGCCTTTCCTCTCAATGAGGCTACAAGTAATCTAACAACTACATTCTCTTGGGTTATATGATGAACCCCACACAGAGATGCTACATCTATAATATGCTCAATAGGGGTTGTTTGATCCTCTCTTGTAAAAAATGGTAAATTTTTTAAGGCAGCTACAAGAATATCATCATGTTGGGATAAATTCAATGGACTGCCTCCATTAAATGGCACAAAAGGCTGATTTCTAGCCATTTGCATAGCTAGAGGTTGATTAACCTGAACTGAAACAATAGGGATTGAAGTCGCAAGTATAGTTGAACTAGCTATTAAAGCTAGTTTGAAACTTGGCGGGGTTGATTGAACCCTCTTTGAGATAGAAGCTCTTTTTATAGACCTACTCTGCCTTCTAGGTGGAGACAATTGGAGATACTCAAAGGAATGTGAACTCCTTGTTTGAATCTTTTTCATGTAAAGCTTCATAACATTGGTCTTTTAATTCTACTCATAGTGGAAGTCGCTAGATATGCAAAAATTACCTCTCATAGGCTTAAACTTGCTGGCAACATATCAGAACCAACAATGACTTATACTTTTATGAACTGTCTAATTCGACAGTACCACCGGGCATGCCAAAACTGTTATCACTATGATTTTCACCCTAGTTGAATCTTAACACAACTAATCATATGAAACATGGGAACCTTTCTAAGGCTGTAGGTCACCTATAGCAGAAAAGGACCTCCAGAGAAAGCTAGTTCTTTATTGGATATCACCTAAATCCTACTAGTTTTTGTTGAGGAAAAGGGAAAAGAGATAACACAAAATGAAAAGAAATACCTCCTAAGGTGATACACCAAAATATTACTTAGAATTGAAATTCAGATTTCATACACTTGCATATAGTGACTAAAAAAAACAACTTCCACAACTTGTTTCTATGTGTTTTGCATAAGTATTTTATAAAGAGGCCTTATTGCTTAAGCTACTAGGAGGAAAAATACTTCACAACTAAGAGCAACCTGCTTTCTTGACACAATTTATAACCTACAACATCACACTTCTCTACAAAAAGGTACTAAATTCATGAGACAAAGTTAAAAGGAATGAATACAATCTCACAATAACTCAATCTATCAGGTAGAAATACACAATTATGTAGTAAAAAGAAAGAAAAAATACACCATTCAATGATACCAAAGGTTTGCACTATAGTTCATGTCCAAATGAGTTACAAAGTTTGCATGAAATTAATAAAGGACTCAAAAAGTCTCTAAGTCTCAATTTGCATCCAAAGAACTAACTCACAAAAGAGTTACAAGAGTGAATATAATACTCAACTCCAAGTAGTTGAACCAGAATAGGGGCTAGCAACTAACTTGGGTCGGATCCATCAAAATAGCCTAAAAATGAGGCATTAGTTTTCCCCAAAAACTACCTCCAACATGTAGGGAAGGTGGGTTTGACCATGACAAACATCTAGGCATGCAAAACCACCCCTAGATTCTTGCAATTTCACAATAAAAAGCATAAATGCTCCTAAATCCATGGCATATGTTGGTAAACTGAGAATAACCTTTCCTATATACCCTCCATTTTCCCCCCCTATGTTGGTGTCCTCCGTAGCTCCCTGCTCCTAGTCCCTACATCTAGCAATTACAATGATGTTAGAGCAGTGCTCTAAGCAATGAAGGTCTCTCACACTATATGTACTCAATAAATGTTACTCATTTTTGTTATTTACTCAAGTTGATTGAGTTTAGAGTGTTTGCAAATTGAAAGAAAAGTACATTTCTTATCTATCTTCCCTATATTGCATTCAATTGTATAAACAAAAAAATCAAAGAGATTACAAGTTTTTAGTAACAAATTATTGCATTTATACAAGTGCATTAAATATTGAAAATATTTGCAAAAATCTTTCTGCAAAGTAATCTTTATTGATACAAAAGTACATATTTGTCTCACACAAGCCATGAGACTTAACTTGTTCAATGAAAATGAAGAACATTTTATACATTGATGGATAAAGAGTAAAGAATGCACATATAGGGAAAGAGGCTAGACATTGCCTGATGACTAGTTTAGTGTCTATTGTCTTGCTTTATCCACTACTTTGAGCTGTCTTGTGTCCTCCATACCTCCCTGCTCCTAGTCCCTGCATTTGGAATTACAGTGATGTTAGTTAGAGCAGTGCTCTAAGCAATGAAGGTCTCTCACACTACATGTACTCAATAAATGTTACTCATTTTTGTTATTTACTCAAGTTGATTGAGTTTAGAGTGTTTTCAAACTGAAAGTGAAGTACATTTCTTATCTATCTTCTTTATATTGTATTCAATTGTATAAATAAAAAAATCAAAGAGATTAGAAGTTTTTAGTAACAAATTATTGCATTTATACAAGTGCATAAAATATGGAAAATATTTGGACAAATATTTCTAAAAAGTAATCTTTATTGATAAAAAAGTACATATTTGTCTCACACAAGCCGTGGGACTTAACTTGTTCAATGAAAATGAAGAACATTTTATACATTGATGGATAAAGAGTAAAGAACACACATTTAGGGAAAGAGGCCAGTCATTGCCTGAAGATTGTTTCGGTGTCTATTTTCTTGCTTTATCTCTAGCTTCAAGTTGTCTTGTGTCCTCCATAGCTCCTTGCTCCTAGCCCCTACATCTAGAAATTACAATGATGCTAGAGAAGTGCTCTAAGCAATAAAGGTCTCTCACACTACATGTACTCAAGAAATGTTACACTTTTTTGTTATTTACTCAAATTGATTGAGTTTAAAGTGTTTGCAAACTGAAAGTGAAGTACATTTCTTATCTATCTTCCCTATATTGTATTCAATTGTATAAACAAAAAAATAAAAGAGATTACAAGCTTTTAGTAATAGATTATTACATTTATAAAAGTGCATACAATATGGAAAATATTTGCACAAATCTTTTTGGAAAGCAATATTTATTGATACAAAAGTAAATAATTGTCTCACATAAGCCATGAGACTTAACTTATTCAATGAAAATGAACATTTTATACATTGATGGATAAAGAGTAAAGAATGCACATATAGGGAAAGATGAAGGTCATTTCTTGATGACTGGTTCAATGTCTATTGTCTTGCTTTATCTCCTGCTTCAAGCTATCTTGTGTCCTTCGTAACTCCCTGCTCCTAGTTCCTGCATCTAACAATTACAATGATGTTAGAGTAGTGCTCTAAGCAATGGAGGTCTCTCACACTACATGTACTCAATAAATGTTACTCATTTTTGTTATTTACTCAAGTTTATTGAGTTTAGAGTGTTTGAAAACTGAAAGTGAAGTACATTTCTTATCTATCTTCCCTCTATTGCATTCAATTGTATAGATCAAAAAATCAAAGAGATTACAAGTTTTTACTAACAGATTATTGCATTTATACAAGTGCATACAATATGGAAAATATTTGCACAAATCTTTTTGAAAAGTAATATTTATTAATACAAAATTACATATTTGTCTCACACAAGCCGTGAGACTTAACTTGTTCAATGAAAATGAAGAAAATTTTATACATTGATGGATAAAGAGTAAAGAATGCACATATAGGGAAAGAGGCCAGTCATTGCCTGATGACTGGTTCAATTTCTATTTTCTTGCTTTATCTCCTGCTTTGAGCTATCTTGTGTCCTTCGTAGCTCCCTTCTCCTAGTCCCTGCATTTGGAAATTACAGTGATGTTAGAGCAGTGCTCTAAGAAATGGTCTCTCACACTATATGTACTCAAGAAATGTTACTCATTTTTTTTATTTATTCAAGTTGATTGAGTTTAGAGTGTTTGCAAACTGAAATTGAAGTACATTTCGTATCTATCTTCCCTATATTGCATTCAATTGTATAAACAGAAAAATAAAAGAGATTACAAGTTTTTAGTAACAAATTATTGCATTTATACAAGTGCATACAATATGGAAAAGATTTGCACAATTTTTTTTGAAAAGTCATCTTTATTGATAAAAAAGTACATATTTGTCTCACACAAGCCATGACACTTAACTTGTTCAATGAAAATGAAGAAAATTTTATACATTGATGGATAAAGAGTAAAGAATGCACATATAGGGAAAGATGCTAGTCATTGGCTGATGACTGGTTCAATGTCTATTGTAGTGCTTTATCTCCTGCTTTAAGCTGTCTTGTGTCCTCCATCACTCCCTACTCCTATTCCCTGCATCTAGAAATTACAATGATGTTAGAGAAGTTCTCTAAGCAATGAAGGTCTCTCACACTACACATACTAAAGAAATTTTACTCATTTTTGTTATTTAATCAAGTTGATTGAGTCTAGAGTGTTTGCAAACTGAAAGTGAAGTACATTTCTTATCTATCTTCCCTATATTGCATTCAATTGTATAAATAGAAAAATCAAAGAGATTACAAGTTTTTAGTAACAAATTATTGCATTTATACAAGTGCATACAATATGGAAAAGATTTGCATTAATCTTTATGAAAGTAATCTTTATTGATACAAAAGTACATATTTGTGTCATACAAGCCATGAGACTTAACTTGTTCAATGAAAATAAAGAACATTTTATACATTGATGGATGAAGAGTAAATAATGCACATATAGGGAAAGAGGCCAATCATTGCTTGATGATTGTTTTAGTGTCTATTGTCTTGCTTTATCTCCTACTTCGAGCTATCTTGTGTCCTTCGTAGATCCCTGCTCCTAGTCCTTGCATCTGGAAATTGCAATGATGTTAGAGCAATGCTCTAAGCAATGAAGGTCTCTCACACTACATGTACTCAAGAAATGTTACTCATTTTTGTTATTTACTCAAGTTTATTGAGTTTAGAGTGTTTGCAAACTGAAAGTGAAGTACATTTCTTATATATCTTCCCTATATTGCATTCAATTGTATAAATAGAAAAATCAAAGAGATTACAAGTTTTTAGTAACAAATTATTACATTTATACAAGTGCATACAATATGGAAAATATTTGCACAAATCTTTTTGAAAAATAATCTTTATTGATACAAAAGTACATATTTGTCTTAGAGAAGCCGTGAGACTTAACTTGTTCAATGAAAATGAAGAAAAATTTATACATTGATGGATAATGAGTAAAGAATGCAAATATAGGGAAATACGCTAGTCATTTCCTGATGACTGGTTTAATGTCTATTGTCTCACTTTATCATCTGCTTCTAGTTGTCTTATGTCCTCCATAGCTCCCTCCTCCTAGTCCCGTCATATGGCAATTACAATGATGTTAGAGCATTTCTCTAAGCAATGAAGGTCTCTCACACTACATGTACATGCACCCATGAATGTATAAACTGCCCCTCAAATAAATTAAATAAGAATACAATTTGTACATGTTCAAATAAAGGAACAAGATCATCAAATACATCAGTCATATGCAAATGTTTTTTCTAACTTTTTTCTTTGATGTGCAGATACAAGAAAAGCAATGTTGTTTTATCAAACTTTAGCATGTGGGTTAAATGTGGCTCCCACAAGGGTTGTACCCAACATGCATATGAAGGTTAGCAGTAAAAAATGACCGTGACTTGCAGATTGACAATGTGCAATGTCATAATGAAATTCAAGATTATAGCCTTTTGAGTTAGCATGCTATTAAGTTTGTTTTGACAAGGTGCTGAACTAAGTTAATCACTTCATGATATACTTGAATAATTATACATCACCTATGGCAGTGTGTTATTGATCACTACCATAGAAGACATATCATCAAACAAGTAGATCATGGATGGTTTTCCCAACTCAATTGCAATCACAAGTTTTAGAGCCATGGTGATATTTTTAAAAGATAGCTACCTTATTAATAGATTTTCTCTCCTATTAACAAGGGCACTCCAATACTAAAATTAGCATGACATGAAAGCTAGTTAAAAAAAGTTCATGATGGTTTTGTAAAGTTCAGTGAGCACTGATCATGCATAAGGTGGTGGAATCTTTGATTAAAAATGCTATCATTTTGAGAATCATGAGGGACAACACACAAAAGACAAAACATTCACATGATAATGCATTGATAGGTTCCTCTAAGAATGCAATAGCAATGATAAAGTGTATTGAAGGGAGGTCTGTAATAGAGAATTGTAACGCAACAAGAAGAGATGAAAATCACTGTCAACAAAGCAACAATGTAGAAATGGAAGGAAATGACATGATATACTTATTATATGGGTATCATGGGTTGCTCAAAGCTTTGTGTTATAGATGGAGAGTTTAATAAAAAAGACAATGTGATTGCATGTTCATTTAGAGGATATAGAATGACACCTCATGAAACCAGTGACCAAGAGTTTCATGACAAGGAGGATTGTTATAGATAATCCAGTGAAAGGTTTTCTATGAAAATGACAAGCACAACCCATTAAGAGCAGCAAATTGACGGTGGGTTGAGGTCAGGTGTAGGAGAAGGTAATTTATTTTGATGTTACTAGGATCATATTCTATATGGCATTACCATTTCTCTTTAGTGCTTGAAGGATAGAAGGAGATTCATGACCAATCACAAACAACTCAGGAAATTGAAAAGAGGAAAATGGTAACCAGAAGGTAGTCACAGTCCACATGCTTTAAAGGGTATGGTAGCCATCATGAATGATAAAAGGACAAACAAAATTTAAGTCATCAAGGGGGAAGTCCCATAATAAGAGATTGAGAAAAATGAATAAATAATGGTGATAATATATAGTGATAGCCCATTTCTACAAATTCCATGTGCAATCTTGGGACATTGCCATTTTAGGAATAAGGGAGTGTATCTCAAATCACCAAATGATAAAATCAGTCTTCCTGTGAGTGTGAAATGAAATAAGGTATGGACAGTCACTCCTTAAAAGCATGGAAACACAAAATGAACAATAAAAAGGATACTTTTTCAACATTAAGGGCAATCTGAAGGGCATGTAGGCCTGTACACAATCATGTGAAATGAAAAATAATCAAGGAAGTGTAGGAAAGCCTTCATTTGAGAAAAGGACACTATAATAGTTTTTCTGATGCCTATAATTAGACGAGAAGCCAAGAATATGATGTCACAATCATTATCCTTGTAGGATATTCACATTTCATACGAAAGTATTGCTCATACAATGGTGATAGTAATGAATATAGATAGATATTCAATGTCATAAACATAGTCATGTTCTTAATCAGTATGACTATAAGTTATTAGGACACTGCAATAAGAGATATTTTAACTATGCAATTCATATCACAGATAAATGGAAATACTTGAAACAAAACTAGTATTTCTTCATGAAGATAGAATGTGAATACAGTTAGGAGGAGTATGTGCAGTGACAGTGAGTTAAGGGAAGAGATACAAGGAAATATGGTGAAAAGAACAGTGATAGAGGCACTCTTGAATGATTGTCTTTTGAAGAATACAAGGCAGATGTAGTCATCATATATACAAAGGATACTCGAATTTGACAACCACTCAGTCTACAATGAAGTGATCAAAGGATAGTAAAGACTCAATGAGCAAGTCACGAGGCCATCTAATGAAGGACAATGTTTTCTTTTGAGTCCCTAAGAGCCACTTTATGAGCATGACAGTCAGTAATGAAACATGTAGATCAGAAAAACTATCTGTCATAGGCAAAGAGACAAATGCAAATGACTAATTACATTTTTGGGTTTCGTGGTTGTGGACCTTGTACTTGTATTTTCTTCACATTCATTAAAACCCTCATGGAATTTATTTTAGAAATAAAAAATGCTGAAGAGAATGGGAGATTCAAGCTTATTCAAGTTTTGAATCTTTTAGAAATGAATAGTAATACACAACTTGAGTATGGAGACTCCTATACCTGTAGTATGTGGTCGTGACCATTTAAATAAAAACCCTCAAAAGATCTTAGAGGAGAAAAATCATAGAGGTCACTAAACCCTCAAAATATTCTAGTGAATTATGAGGGAGTTTCAAATTCTTGCAAACACAAAAGGAAGGATGCATAGAACCTTTGAATGATACCCACATTGTGTAATGCCATAGAATCATTTAGAAAACTATTTTCTTGGCATGGCATCGTTGGTAACATTCTATTTGTGAAAAGTTGACTGAAATATCTCTTGTTTCAACTGTTCTTTCTATCACGAATCTCATCCATATTATAGTTAGGCATGGTTTTATCATGGCAATGTTGGTTGCCATGTTTAGAAAACAACAAACACAGGGGTTGAGAGAAAGATCTGTAGGTTTCCTTGATACTTAACAAGAATGAAGTGAGGATTTTATATATATATGGAGGTGCAAAAGAGGGGAAAATAAAAAAGAGCCAACGAAAAAGGATTCAAACCCTCATTTGAAAAACAAGAAAATCAGAATAGCCACAACCTAATAACATTTTCTTTTGGGAAAATGGCTACAAAATGAAACTTTCATTTTCATTAAATAGAAGGAAGCCAAAGAATTTACAAAAAATATAACAAAAGCAAAACCCCATAGCTTGTGACCTAGGTTCTTTGTTTCTTTTCATAGAATAACAAAAAGACACTATAATGTGTAAAAATGAGCTTACTTTCTTCAATATTTCTTCTAATATTTTGCATAAAATCTTTGTATGAGTTTGTGTTCCAAAAACTTAGGTACAAACTCCATAGCGGCCAGGTGAATAAGAAATCACAGAGAACAAGAAACATGTAAAAATGAGTGGAAGAAACCACATAAGGCCGCATCCTATGAGGCCTTAAATCATTAATCTGAAGGTTTCTATCCAAAAATGCTTTCAGAAAATGTCTTACCTGCTAGTCAGTGTAGAGAATCAATAGATTTTTGTAGAAGATGCCTGGAGGATAACTTCAAAATCAACAAAGAAACCCTCATTGGTGGCAGTCAAGCTTCCTCCAGAAGCTTCATGGTAAGATGAAGTGGATGTTTTACATTTTTTCCTTTGGTTTTTAGGGTTTCATAATCCTAAAAGAGTGTGTTGATTAAAAGGTATTTTACCTTTTGTTTTTAAAGTTATATCAAGTGACTAATGCATACCCACAGGCTAAGACTTTTGGTCTTATTCCTTAGGGTTTTTTCATTCTATGGTGTAAGTATTTTAAGACTTATTTTTATTTTTTTCATTTTTGCATGACATCCAAAAATTTGTAAAGCACTAAGTCTTAAAGATGTCTTATAAATTATTTAGACTTAAGTCTTATTTTTAAAATCCAAAATTCTGGAGATTTTCAACACTCAGTTAGGGAGAGTTATGCTTTAAAAAAAAAAAGGATGGTATATAGGGAAGGTTATTCTTAGTTTACCAACATATGCCATGCATTCAGGAGCATTTATGCTTCTTATTGTGAAATTGTAGGAATCTAGAGGTGGTTTTGCATGAATTCATAATTTCATACACTTGCATACAGTGATTGGAAAAAACAACTTGCACAACTTTTTTCTGTGTGTTTTGCATTAGTATTTTATAAAGAGACCTTACTGCTTAAGCTCCTAGGAGGAAAAAGACTTCACAACTAAGAGCAACCTGCTTTCTTGACACAATTTATAACTTGCAACATCACACTTCTTTGCAAAAAGATACTAAAGTCATGAGAGAAAGTTAAAGGAAATGAATAGAATCTCACAATAAATCAATCAATCATGTAGAAATACATAATTATGCAGTAACAAGAAGGAAAAAGTAGACCATTCACTGATACCCAAGGTCTGCATTGTAGTTCATGTCCAAATGAGTTACAAAGTTTGCATGAAATTTGATAAAGGACTAAAAAAGTCTCTAAGTCTCAATTTTCATCCAAAGAACTAACTCACAAAAGAGTTACAAGAGTGAATATAATACTCGACTCCAAGTAGTTGCACCAGAATAGGGGCTAGCAACTAACTTGGGTCATATCCATCAAAATAGCTTAAAAATGAGGCATTAGTTTTCCCCAAAAACTACCTCCAACATGTAGGGAAGGTAGGTTTGACCATGCCAAACATCTAGGCATGCAAAACCACCCCTAGATTCCTGCAATTTCATGATAAGAAGCATAAATACTCCTAAATGCATGGCATATGTTGGTAAACTGAGAATAACCTTCCGTATATACCCTCCATTTTTTTTAAAGCATAACTCCCCCTAATTGAATGTTGAAAATATCCATCATTTTGCATTTTAAAAATAAGACTTAAGTCTAAATGATTTATAATACATCATTAAGAATGAGTGCTTTACAATTTTTCATATGCCATGCAAAAATGAAGAAATAAAAATAATTCTTAAAAGACTTACACCATAGAAAGAAAAAACCCTAAGGCATAAGACCAAAAGTATTAGCCCGTGGGTATGCATTAGTCACTTGATATAACTTTAAAAACAAAAGGTAAAATACCTTTTCATCAGCACACTCTTTTAGGATTATGAAACCCTAAAAACCAAAGGCAAAAAGGTAAAACATCCACTTCATTTTACCATGAAGCTTCTGGAGGAAGCTCGACTGTCACCAATGAGGTTTTCTCTATTGATTTTGAAGCTATCCTTCAGGCATCTTTTGCAAAAAATTGTCGATTCTCTACAATGACTGGTAGGTAAGACATTTTATGACAGCATTTTTAGATCAAAACCTTCATATTAATGGTTTAAGGCCTTATAGGCTACATAATTATGTTGTTTCTTCAACTCATTTTTACACATTTCTTGTTCTCTATGATTTCTTCTTCACCTGGCCACTATGGAGTTTGTATCTAAGCTTTTGGAACAAAAAATCATACAAAGATTTTATTCAAAATATTAGAAGAAAACTTGAAGAAGGTAAGCTCATTTTTACACATTATAGTATCTTTTTATTCTATGAAAAGAAACAAAGAACCTAGGCTGTGGGCTATGGGGTTTTGCTTCTGTTATATTTTCTGTAGCTTCTTTCGCTTCCTTCTATTTAATGAAAATGAAAGTATCATTCTGTAGCCATTTTCCCACAAGAAAATTTTATTAGGTCATGGCTATTCTAATTTTCTTGTTTTTCAAATGAGGGTTTGAACCCTTTTTCGTTGGCTCTTTCTGGTTTCTCCCTCTTTTGCACCTTCAGCTATATATAAAAGACCTAAATTAATTCCTAGTATGTATCAAGGAAACCTACATACCTTTCATTCAACCCCTGTGTTTTTTGTTTTCTAAACATGGCACATGGTAGCCAACATTGCCATGATAAAACCATGCCTAGCTGTAATATGGATGAGATTCGTGATAGAAAGAATAGTTGAAACAAGAGCTATTTCAGTCAACTTTTCACAAACAGAATGCTGCCAACACTGCCATGTAAAGAAAATAGTTTGCTAAATGATTTGATGCCATTACACAGTGTGGGTATCATTCAAAGGTTCTATGCATCCTTCCTTTTGTGTTTGCAGGAATTTGAAACTCCCTCATAATTCACTAGAATCTTTTGTGGGTTTAGTGACCTCTGTGAATTTTCTCCTCTAAGATCTTTTGAGGGTCTTTATTTAAATGTCCACGACCACATACTACAGGTATATGAGTCTCTTTAATTGAGATATGTATTACTATTCATTTTTGAAAGCTTCAAAACTTGAATAATCTTGAATCTCCCATTCTCTTTAGTGTTTTTGATTTTTGAAATAAATTCCAAGAGGGTTTTGATGAATGTGAAGAAAAGAAAAGTACTTAGGCCGCAACCAGGAAACCCAAAAATATAATTAGATGGCCTCATGACCTGCTTATTGAGTCTTTACTATCCTTTGATCGCTTCATTGTAGAATGAGTGACTGTCCCATTAGACTATCCTTTGTATATATGATGATTGCATCTACCTTGTATGCTTCAAAAGACAATTATTCAGGAGTGCCTCTACCATTGTTCTTTTCACCATATTTCCTTGTATCTCTTCCCTTAACTCACTGTCACTGCACATACTCCTACTAATTGTATTTACATTCTATTGTCATGAAGAAATACACCTTTTGTTTCAAGTATTTCCATTTATCTGTGATATGAATTGCATAGTTATAATATCTCTTATTGCAGTGTCTTGATAACTTATAGTCATACTGATTATGAACATGACTATGTTTATGATATTGAATATCTATCTATATTCATTACTATCACCATTGTATGAGCAATACTTTTGTATGAAATGTGAATATCTTGTAGGGATAATTATTATGACATCATATTCTTGGCTTCTCCTCTAATTATAAGCATCAAAAAAGCTGTTACGGTGTCCTTTTCTCCTATGAAGGCTTTCGTACATTGCCTTGATGATTTTTCATTTCACATGATTGTGTACAGGCCTATAGGTCCTTCAAACTGTCCTTAATGTTGAGAAAGCATCCTTTGTATTGTTCATTTTGTGTTGCCATGCTTTTAAGGAGTGATTGTCCATACCTCATTTTATTTCACACTCACATGAAGACTAATTTTATCATTTGGTGATTCGAGATACACTCCGTTATTCCTAAAATGGCATTGTCCCAAGATTGCACATGGCATTTGTAGAAATGGGCTATCACTATATATTATCACCATTATTTATTCATTTTTCTCAATCTATTATTATGGGACTTCCCCCCTAATGAATTAAATGTTGTTTGTCCTTTTATCGCTTATGATGGCTACCATACCCTTTAGAGCATGTGGATTGTGACTACCTTCTAGCTGCCATTTTCCTCTTTTCAATTTACTGAGTTGGCTGTGATTGTTCATGAATATTCGTCTATCCTTCTAGCACTAAAGAGTAATGGTAATACCATCTAGAATATGATCCTAGTAACATCAAAATAAATTACCTTCTCTTAAGCCTGACCTCAACCCATAGTCAATTTGCTTCCCTTAATGGGCTAAGCTTGTCATTTTCATTAAAAAACTTTCACTGGATTCACTATAACAATCCTCCTTGTCATGAAACTCTTGGTCACTGGTTTCATGAGGTGTTATTCTATATCCTCTAAATGAACATGCAATCACATTGTCTTTTTGATTAAACTCTCCATCTATAACACATAGCTTTGAGCAACCCATGATACCCATTATAATAAGTATATCATGTCATTTCCTCTCATTTATACACTGTTGCTTCATTGATAGTGATTGTCATCTCTTCTTGTTGCCTTACAATTATCTATGTTAGACCTCCCTTCACTGCACTTTAAAATTGGTATTGCATTCTTAGAGGAACCTATCAATGCATTATCATGTGAATGTTCTGTCTTTTGTGTGTTGTCCCTCATGGTTCCCAAAATGATAACATTTTTAATCAAAGATTACACCCCCTTATGGATGATCAGTTCTCATTGAACTTTATAAAACCATCATGAAATTTTGTTGACCAACTTTCATGTCATGCTCATATTAGTACTGGAGTTCCCTTGTTAATAGGAGATAATCTCTATTAATAAGGTAGCTATCTTTTAACAGTATCACCATGGCTCTAAAATTTGTGATTGCATTTTAGTTGGGACAACCATCCATGATCTACTTGTTTGATGATATGTCTTCTATGGAAGTGATCAACAACACACTACCATAGGTGATGTATAATTATTCAAGTATATCATGAGGTGATTAACTCAGTTCAATGCCAAGTAAAAAAAACTTGATAGCATGCTGACTCAAAAGGCTATAATCTTGAATTCCATTGTGACATTATACATTGTCAATCTGCAAGTTACAATCATTTTTGACTGCTAATCTTTATATGCACATTGGGTTCAACCCTTGTGGGAGCCACATTTAACCCATGTGCTGAAATTTGATAAAACAACATTGCTTTTCCTGTACCTGCACATGGAACAAACAAGTTAAAAAAACATGTGCATATGAGTGATGTATTTGATGATCCTGATCCTTTCTTTGAACATGTATAGTTTGTATGCTTATTTAATGTATTTGAGGGGCAATTTATACATTCATGGGTGCATGTACATGTAGTGTGAGATACCTTCATTGCTTAGAGCAATTCTCTAACATCATTGTAATTTTCATATGCAGGGACTAGAAGCAGGGAGCTGCAGAGGACACAAGACAACTCAAAGCAGGAGATAAAGTGAGACAATAGACACCAAACCAATCATCAGGGAATGAATGGCCTCTTTCCCTATATGTGCATTCTTTACTCTTTATCCATCAATGTATAAAATGTTCTTCCTTTTCATTGAACAAGTTAAGTCTCACAACTTGTGTGAGACAGATATGTACTTTTGTATCAATAAAGATTAATTTTCAGAAAGATTTATGCAAATATTTTCCACATTGTATGTACTTGTATAAATGCAATAATTTGTTACTAAAAACTTGTAATCTCTTTGATTTTTCTATTTATACAATTGAATGCAATATAGGGAAGATAGATAAGAAATGTACTTCACTTTCAGTTTGCAAACACTCTAGATTTAATCAACTTGAGTAAATAACAAAAATAATTAACGCCTATGCTCAAGGACCTTCTATAAAACATTGTAGATCTGCTTATTCACTCCTTCCTTACCCTCATTGTTAGATTTTTTTAACTCTTCCATCTCCTATCTAAGAATGCTCACTAGTTTAGTAGAAGAAATTTTTATATCAACTAGTGCAGCAGGAGGAGGCTATTATAATATTATTTCCTTGTTCTATGAGGGGCCTGCTCCTTTCAATTGTTCCTTCAACTTCACATTTTCCATGAAAAATTTATTGAATTTATCATTTAAATTTTTTTGTTCCTTTTCATACTCTCCCAATCTAGCTTCCATCTCCTTAACTGCAGCTCAGGTGAACATAGCTTAATGCATTTTCATGGTTGCAGCTTTTAGAGGAGATGTATCCTTTAATGTTTTCACCATAGCTATCCCTTTCATTTCATGCACTACATTTACTAACCTTGGTTTTTGTATACTTTTTTGTTTGTCCTAGAATACCAAGGTTTCAATCTTAGGGTTATACCTTATGCCACTTACCCCTTCATCTGAGTCAAACTTAGCAATTAGCATTGGGTCTTCTTGTGTTGTCACTTGATCAAGTAATTTTTTTTCTTTAATTCCATACCAGGGAGAATAAGTATATTACTTTTTAAAATAATCTCTTTAGCCTCTTGTGGGATGACATCAATATTATCAATCCTTAAGTCATTAAAATTTTGGGCTACTATCTAGTCATGCTAGGATTTCTCAGCTCCCATCTTATTTATTTCAACCCTCGCTTCAAACTCTCTCATTTTCATCCTAATCCAAAAGTCTTTAAATTCAGGGTTTTGATAAATTCATCATCTTCCAAGAACCTGAGAGTTGCAATTACCCTCTCATCCTCATGCATTTCTCTTTCTCCTTGTACCTAAATATTGGCTCTAGGTTTAGGCATGTGGTATTTATTTTTAGGAATAGGTTGTTCCACTTCAACATCATCCTTGAAATGTATTAACACATTAACTACTTCTTCTGTATCTCCAAGCTCCTCACTTATTTCATAGGAAATAAGTGGTTCATCTCTTGTGTCTTTTGCTTTTTAGAAGGTGGTTGTTCAAGAGGCTATCCTGGAGAAGCATGACATACTAAAACAATATCCAAAGTTGGTTCTATAATTACAATACCACTCCACCTTTTGGGAGACAAATTTGCAGGTCTCCCCATTCCCATCTCTGTTGCAGTATTATATAATTCATGAAAACTATCAATCATCATTTCAATCCTCTTGAGTGGATTTGCTTCATCCTTCTTTCTTCCTCAAGCTCTTTCATAATTTCCCATTTTATCTTCCTCTCATATACCTCTTGAGGAGTGAAACAATTTTTGATTACATCTTCTTCATAATCAATCTGGTGAGTAACCATAGCCTTGGTAAGGATGGTGTGTCTTACAAAATTCATGTGACCCTCAGGGTCAAAAGCTCTTTCCTTTCCAGACTCTAAAGAGTACCTTGTTTTTAGATAATTTTTCAACTCTTCAAGTGTATTAGATCCCACTAAGAGTTCCCCAAATGTTATCAAATTGGGTAGAAATGTACCCTTCCTTTATTTATGCATGACATCCTTTTCCATCCATAGAATCTGCCACATGAACTCTAAAAAGGATAATTGAAGGTGGAAAAACTTTGGCAGTATATGTGGGGCTTGTGGACATCCATAAATCCTGATTATTGTGATATTTGGTAGAAAAATCCAATCACCGAACTTATGAGTATGGCCTTGCTCAGGTTTCAAAGCCAAAGGTATTAACAATTGTAGCACAAGTGTGTTTAGTCTTGGTGGTTGGTGGCCACTAACTCATAATTTTATACACAAATTCATCATGGAATATCACATAATTTGAATGCTTACATCTGTTATCCCATATATAACACCATCATTGCACTGGTAGCAAATTCCCCTGCTGGTCAATCTTACCCAAACACATCCTTTTGCTCCATCTATCTTATTCTAGTACAATACCAAGTGGCATAGCAAAGAATATTGCTTGAATGCTATGGGGGCTCTATTTTCCTTAACTTGTAGAAATTTTTCATGCAATGCTTTCTCAAGATACGAGGAAAAATCATATTCAATATTTGTCTCAGGGTTTTGGATCCTCATAGCCATCATCATTAAACTAACCGGAATTCACTCTTGTGCATCTATCCCAAGTACTTGATAGAGAGCAAAGTAGGTTTTCTTGAAATAGAATTGGAAATATGTGACAACAAATGGTTCAGTAGCAGAAGGGAATATAGGAATCACCCTGTTGTTCACACCCATTTTCATGTAAATGGGGAGTTCATCACTTCTATATGTTATCCTCAATCTAGTATATTATTCTTCACTTCTTTCCAAATAGATTTTAGTTAGGGATTGTTTGTTTAGGTGAAAACATTCAATGATGGCCACTTTAGTCAACACAACTAATAGTGAACCATCTGGAAATCTCACAGACTTAGTAGTAAGATTATAACTTTGATCCAATACTCTGATGAAATCTACATCTGTATAAACATTTGAGACAATTAACTTGGCCAAATCTAATGCCCATGGATTTGACACCGGAATCCTATCCTCCCTTTTGTCATAAAAGTACCAAAACAATTCCCACCCAAAGATAGGGATAATGACATCTCTACAACCATGATCTACATCTTTAAAAACTTTCTTAAATCCTCCATCATTTGATTCAGGGAGTATATCTAGGATAGACTATTGTAAGGACCTCTTTTTAACCTTAGATTCTTCCTTTTTAGTTTCAAATTCTTTTTTCTTGAGTGACATGATGTCCTTTTTAGTTTTAGGTTCTTTCTTCTTGGGCGGCATGATATTTAACTATCTTACTTCTATACTTTTGAAATGTAGAATTCCAAACAATCTTGTACTTGTAAAATTTAATTCACAATGAGTTCAGTGCACTTACCCAGGCTACGATGGTTGCAAAGCTTAACCTCCTCGAACTCCCAGCTCCCCGCATGATAATTTTTTCAAATGAGTGCAAAGAGAATGTCAAATTATTGGTTTAATGGATTCTAAGCTCAGTCATGTCAACATTAATATCAACTTTATGCCAAATATTTTGCTCGTAGTTCAAGTTTGAACATGCACCATTGATTTTACAAGATCAAAGGGTTGATGTGATTCGTGCATTTAATACCACTTTATCACCACCCCTTTCTATAATTGCCATGGGATAGAGGAGTATAAACTGTTATACCGCATGCTTCTTTGCATTTCATTGTAGGGTAGTGGGATCCTTATCTCTATACTGCAAGCTTAACTTGTTTAACGCGTGGTACTATGGTTTACATTAATAGTCACATATGGCTTACTAACATATGACATGTTTCATCACATCCTTTTGTGGTAAAGCAGTTCGTACTGCCCTACCGCATGCCTTTATGATCTTCCTCACGGGATGGCAGGTTGCCTCACTATACCACATCCTTCATTTTTCCTTCTTATGGTATGGCAATTTATGATGTATTTAAATTATCTCATATTTCCCAATCGCGTCCTCATCATAATACTTTTGCGGTATGGCAATAAATATCTTCATGTTGTTTGTTACACATTGCCAGCCCACAAAGGGTTCAAATTACTACCAAGGGATCATGGTAACAAACTGTTAAGGGATTTGGAATGTTTTTAGCTAGATATATTTTTGCTTAAGTATATATGATGAATTTTTAGCTTTGTGTAGGTCTTTTGGTGTCAGTTAGACCTAAAAAATTTATATGTTTGTTTATAGTGGGGAGGCTCAATAAAAAATAAAAAGGAATATAAGGATCAGGGCTTAGGTCATGGAGCTCAAGGTTAATAGTGATGATGGAACTAGGAAATTTTTTAAGGTTGTAACACACCTCATGATGAACTAGACTATGTTTTTCCTTCATCCTACTTGTGTTATGTTTTTATGAGTTCTTTTCTTGTGAATATATCCCTAACGAAAATTTGTTTGATACCTATAATTGTAAACATCTTCTTGGTTTTTGACTGCAAATTCTTTTTAATCTATAAACTAAATTCTATTTTAATTTTCCATTTGCAGTTATTAGCGGATTGGAAAGTCAACAGTTATCAAATTATGAACTCAATAAAGTTTTACTAATTCAAGTTGCTGATTTATACATTATTGTTTATTTAGACTTCAGGAAATTAAGACAAGGATTTTAAGTGTCGAACCCCAATCCAAATACCTGTAAAACACAATAAACAAACATATTAAGAGATCATATGCAAGTAAGAAAAAATATTCCCCATGAAATCCATCAACAAAGCTTCAAATAGGAAATAAAACAAGAATGAAATGAAAGAACAAGAAAGTAAGCTAAATCCTATTGAAAGCAATGCAAACTTTTGATCCCATGAGGGAATTGGTGCCAATTTGATGTGAAAATTGGCCATTTCCCAACTCCAATGCTAGCTTTGATGATTTGATGAAGGTTATGATCCACTTTGATGAAGAATGATGAGTGCTTCAAGACAAAAATCTGCATAACCTAGCAACAATTTCAAAAATATGGATGAAGATTGCTAAATATTTGAGCATAGTAAGTTTACTCAAATTGTGGATGATAGAATAAGGAGATTAGCCTCTTATTTATAGGATGAGAAGATGAAAGAATGTCCAAAATGGAGCAATGTGGGAATAAGAATTAGCCAATGGAAAAGTGCCACTTGTCAACAAGTGAATGGATGGAGGATGTGCAAGTTTTGAAGAATGTGTCAATAAATGCATATATTTGAATTTTGAATTTGTTGAAATGACATGTAAGAGGGAAAGAAGGTGCATTGAATGCCACTTGGCTCAAGGAAAAATGACTTTGTAGGTGGAGTAAATGTCTTGTTGGAAGGACAAAGTCCACTTGGATTTTGAATTCAAACTTGAGGAATATTCCTTAAAAGATGCCTTGTTGAAGAAAATAGAGATTTAATAAATAAATCTATTTTCATGTACAAGTGTCAAAAGATGGAGGATGGGACATGAGAAGAGATTAAATTAATCAAGGTTAATTAATTTAATGAAGGGATTAAATGATGTGACCTATTTGACTTAAATTTGTGGATTTATTTAAATCAAATATGAGAAGAATATGATAAAGGATTAATTAAACAAGGACTTTTGATTTATTTAATTAAAAAAGATGATTAGATTAAATTAAATAAGGTTTTAATTTATGTAATTTAATAGATAGACTTTAGAGATTTAATCAAATAAAATTAATTATTTAATTAAATGAGGATAATTAGATTAGACTGGTTAATTTAATTATCGAGAAACAATGACTTAATTAGATAACTGATTTATTTAATTAAGAGAGGAATGTTAATGAATTTAATCACATAAAGGCATTTGATTAAATGGTTAGATCGAAGGATGATTCGGGATGAAACGATGTTAGTGGTTAGGATCAAATGTCCAATGTCAATCAGTACATTTTACATGTCTACAGTATGGCGCAAATTAGATGATAGTGATCATAATGTTGAAATTCTAGTGACAAAATATGAGTGTGCACGTAGTGAAAAAGTGGCCAAGGATAAAGAATATTTATTGAGTCTTGGTTTGACAAGTGGTCAAGTTGTAAATTCACTAAGTAGTATATTATTTGTTTAATAGTGTTTAATGGAATTTTATAGGCAAGAGCTTTATGTAAATAAGACATAATATGATTATTTTTTTGTTTTATAGGCAAAAAAAAGAGTGCAAAAAAAATGCAGAGAAAAAACAAAGGAAATAAAAGATACAATGCCGCCATCTCGTAGAAGCTAACACTTTTGTGATTCAACAAATGTAGTTGGTGAAAGCAATAGTTCTGATGATGTGCAACTTGGTATAGCACATGGTGATGTGTAGCCTAATATAGCACATGGTAATGTGCAACCTAATATAGCACATGGTGATGTGCAACTTGATATAGCACATGGTGATGTGCAACATTGTGATGATCTCTTAGAACTAAGTCTAAGAGAGATTATTGAAAAACATCAAGGTAAAGGAATAGTAGGTTTGTAGATGCTTTATTCAACATTAAGGGATGCACTTGATGTGAAATCTACGAAGACCGGTATTGATCTAGCTAATCATGCCACACCTAATGTGTCCAAGGAGCATGAAGTTTCGGTTAATGAAAGTCATGAAGAGAGATTGGTTGCATTTGTTGTGCCTCAGAGTGTACCTGTTGCATCTAGAAATTTTGATGGAACTAGTGGATCAGCCAAAAATACTGGTAGTGGTAATTTAATAGAAGATGTGGATGTTTTTGTCAAAAGAAAAAGATTGAGTCAAGATTTGTACAGATCTATAGAGAGGAATGAAAAGGAAATAAAATTAGAAGGCAAGAAGCCATTCCTGCTTGAGGTATCGAGAGATGGTGAGACCATTGGGCCAAATGCTGCAAAGTGGTCCACCGAGTTGGGTGTAGGGACCATTTGGATATTTGCAAATCAAGTTTTATAGAGAAAGATCCATGAGTTGTGGAAAATGTTATACAAAAAATGGAAAATTCTTTTGAGACTACTGATGAACAAATCTCAAGAAAATATTACAAAAAAAGGATGAGAAATTTGATGAACAATTATAGATACAGTTGTAGAAAAACAATCATAGAGGGAAAAGAGAGGTTAGAATCCACTCTATCTCCCAAAGAGTGGGAGGAATTGAGAGAAAGTATGTATTTTGAAAAATATTTGGCAAAGAGTAATAGAGGAAAGAGAGCAAGAGATAATGTGAGGGTTGGATATACATTTGGCCAAGGTGGGTTGCACACCAAAAAGGACAAATTTGCAATAAGTGTATGTATTTTTTGTTCAATTTACATTGTGTTATTCTTTCAATTTTTTATTGAACTGACTATATGTTGAATTTGACATTTTATTTTAGGTGGAAAACAGTAATAGAGAAGTAGGTGCAAAAAATATTGTCAATTATATGACAACACTAGATGCTAGTAAATCTAAGAGTAGGATGAAGTGAAAATCTAGTTTGTCAACAAAGATTTCACAACCATCTATTCAATGGCCAGTAGGAGCCTCTGTAGATCATGTCAACTCAAATGAACTAGGGTACCAAAAGGTAATGAGTTGCATATTTAGTCTCACTTAGCAAGTCATGTAGTTGGTTGAATCCGTTAACCCTATAGTTTCTGCATGGAATGAGCATAAACCCATGGATTCAAATGAGGTAAGAGGTTCTATTGATCTCATTTCTTCTTGTTTGGAAATTCTATATACAAATTCCTCTTAATATGTAGATTATTGAAATATGAGCGTAGGAGAATCCAACCCATTTTGTTTATTGTTGGAGTGATCCAAAAAATGTTCTTTTGGAAAAATTTATAGCTTGCATTTTTTACTTGACTATTGAATGCTTTGTATATTTTTTTGTACGATGGTTAAATCACATGCAGAGAAATTTTATCAAAGCAATAGGAAAAAAAACACCTTCATGATGTCAATAGAGTTGTCGATATTAATAGTGATGAAATGGACAAGAATGCGCCACACAGTCGTCTTAGTTGTCTTGAAGTTGAGGTAATTAATATAATAGTTGTCAGTTATTTGTCCCAATGTTTTTTCATTCTTCATGCTTAAAATGTTCTTTTGGACAAAAAATTATAGCTTTTAAATTCTTTAAGTTGTAAGTTAATTTGTCCCAATGTTTTGTCATTATTCTTTTGGACAAAAATTTAAAGCTTTTGCATTCTTTAAGTTGTAAGTTAATTTGTCCCAATGTTTTGTCATTCTTCATGCTTAAAATGTTCTTTTGGAAAATTTTTTATAGCTTTTGCATTCTTTACTTGACTTATATTAATTTTTGCATGATGATTAAACCAAATGATGCAGAGAAATTATATGAAAGCGGGACAAAAAGAAAAAGGCCTTGTCAACATAACTCTCTACAAAGCTGTACAACTTCATATTTGCAATGACGTTGATAGTGATTATGATGATGAACTCAATGAGCATGCACATGATATTCATAGTGGTAGTCGTGTTGAACTCGAGGTGAGTACTATGAAACCACATGCAAGTAAGTAATGGTTGTTTTATTATGTAAATAAGGGTAATCATTACCTATTTGATAGAAGCTGGTTAGAATAGTAGTGAAGTGTAACTAGCTAGTATACATAGATTATGGAAATAAGGGAGAACATATCACTTACATATGGAAGCTTAGAGCTTAGTTGTAATAGAATGTTCTATAAAAGCACATACAAAAGTTGATTTGTTCCAAGACATAAGACATTACATACAACTATCAAAAAAAATATAATGTGTGTTTTATATCTCAATATAATGTGTATTTTTTTTGTTTTTGTAGACATTTATTGATAAACTCCAAGAAGGGGATAAATTTGAGGTGTTGGTTCCGTTTGATGGTGCTGCTGTAGGCATTGGAAAAATTCACCCACTATCTATTGTACATGGAGTCAAATTGAAAGGAACATGAGATGCAAATGTAAGTTTTATATGTCACAAGTAACATACCCCTTCCTTATCTAGAAAAAAATAGATGGAGTTGTCCATCTGAAAGAGAAAGAATGGACCTTCACATGGTGGCTACTAAAATATTTGAAAAAAATGATAGAGTGTTAGTTGTAAGTGCAGAAGAGAAAAAGAAGGGTTAGCAACAATAGAGTTTGTAGAGTGAAGTTGCAGAAAAAGAATGTACTGAGCCTGAATAAGTTGTACCCAAATAAAAACTGGAGAATCTAATTTGGGTGTACATTTTGTGAGTAGAATAGAGAATGTTTTATTGTATTGTACATGTAATGTAAAAACCATTGATTATGTTTTTATGTTTTTCTTTGGGTTCTGCTCATTCAAACTAGTGCATTATAGAAGAGGGGATATGTTGTTGTGTAAGCAGTAGATGCAAAGAATATGGGTGTAGAAAAGAAGTAAATACAAAGTAGATAAATGTAAGGCAAATCAGATGTGGAAACAATTCTCCTAACATCAATACCTCAGAGAAGAATGTAGATATACTTTTAATTTATCAATTATAGTTCAACTAAGATGCACTATGAAGTAAATAACAGAAACAGAGTATTTGAAAATCACACAGGAACACCAGATATATGTGGGAAAACCCTTACAGGAGAAAAACCCACCACACCAAGAGAAATCACTTTGTATTATAGTAATGGAAATTACATACAAATGTCAGACTTATCTTTCTGCTGTCTGTTTCTAGCAACATTCACCATGAACAATCTTGTACAGTAGCCTTCAAGTTATAGTCTTTACTGATTAGATTACATTTACTGATCATACAACCACCCAACAATCTGTCGATGCAACCCACTAACCACAATATGCAATCACAAAGTATAACCATTTTGTTCCATGTTCATCGAGCTTCCTCACAGAACCATCACAATGAACTACCTTCTAACTATTTAGATTCAGCTTCTCCTATTCATCCACGAGACTCCACATTGGATGGTCAAACTATAAAAAGAGATTCAAGCTTTGTTGGCATCTCGATGAGACACTAACAGTGTCTCCCCGATGCCCAAAAGTTTCATAACGATGTCTCCAAGAATCGTTTCCATCGGCAAGAGGTTTCATCGAGCTTACAACTTGTATTGGCTTCAGTTTTCCTTTCGGCAAGACTATTGCTCTCACCAAGACATCCCAACGAATCTTCTTGTGTTACACCAAGTTCAAGAGACTATCGCTAAGACTTCCTTATGTCGCCAGGACCTCACACTAACGTTCTCCACATGTATCACTATCGCCCAGACTCATCACTTTCGGTGAGATGTTATATCGAAGCTCCGCAAGTCACATAGACTTAATTGTTCTCATCGGCCAGACAATCGGCTTTCGTTGAGACATCATACTAAGTCACCACGGGTTATACCGAAGTGGTATGTTATACTGAGCTCCAAAGAATAGTCGACAAGAAATATCACCTTTGTTGAGAGTTCTTATCGAACACATATATGTTACAACGATGACCACCATTCGCCAAGAGCTATACCGAAGACTTCTCATCATCGGCGAGACATTCCATTCTCACTGAGACTTCTCCCTGAAGCCCTTTGATTTACCTCGATGACTTTAAACCAAATGTTGTTGGTGAGACTTTAACACATTGCCCAGACTTCTTCCTAAACAAGCCTTTCAGCCAAGGGTCTCAATGATATATGATTGAATGGCCTGTCGGCCAAAGATCACCTCGAGCAGTAAGAGGTCACACCGAAAGCTTCTTGTCACAGTGATAGACTCCAAAGTGTAACCATTTGGTGAGACTCCTCTGAGGTCATAGCAACCTGAACAATACAATAAGATTAGAGCTGCTAGTCGGCTAGACATAAGAGCTGTCACACCGACTTGGCTCTAGCAAAGGTTTCATCCTATGATGATTGAGGCACACTTTTCCAACAATCTCCCACTTGACAAAGATCACACATGCACCTCCAGAGCATAACATAACTTACTGAAAATCATGGGCACTAAGGCCCATCGAACTGGCACACCACCCGAACTTGTCTGTGCTCACTGGCTTTGTTAATGAATCTACAACATTCTCTAGAGTATCAAACTTTTCCAAACGGACCTTTCCATCCTCCACCATATCTTGTACAAAGTGGTATTGTACATCAATATGTTTCGTCCTGGCATGGAAAGTTGGATTCTTTGCCAGAAAACTTGCAGTCTGACTGTCACAAAAAATAGTTATTTCCCCTGCATCGAAACCAATGTTAGAACACAAACGTTTCAACCAAACTGCTTCTTTACAAGCATGAGTAGCTACCATGTATTCAACCTCCATAGTGGACAAAGCGACTATAGCCTACCGCTTACTCATCCAACTCACTACACCATAATTCAACATGAAAATGTATCTACTGGTGGACCTCCTGTTGTCAATGTCCCCTACCCAATCAAAATATACATATCCATGAATGCTGAGAGTCCTCTGTGATTCAACCAAGTTCCCATGGTAACACAAAGCAAAATCTGAAGTTCCCTTCAAATATCTAAACACTCTCTTCACAACATCCCAATGCGTTCTTCCTGGATTAGCCATAAATCGACTAAGAACTCCCACTGCTTGGGCAATGTCTAGCCTTGTACAGACCATTGCATACATGAGACAACCAACCGCACTAGCATAGGGTACATTGGTCATGTCCTCCATCTGAATAGGAGATTTTAGACAGTCCTCAATAGATAGCTTTATTCCCTACAAGACTGGAACCACTAGCTGTTTGCAATCATTCATACAAAATGTCTCAAGAACAGTCCTGATATACTTACTCTGACTGAGCCATAGTTTTTTATTCTTCCTATCCCTGGTTATCTCCATCCCCAGAATATACCTTGCTGCACCAAGATCCTTCATTTCAAACCTAGCAGAAAATTAAGACTTAAGATCAGAAATCATTAGCATACTATTGCCTATGAACAACATATCATCAACATAGAGAGCAATAACAAGTACTCGATCACTTTCAACTTTATAATATACGTAGTGATCAGATTTTGATCTCACAAATCCCAAAGACAATACAAAAGTATCAAATTTATGGTACCACATTGTAGGTGACTGCTTTAACCCATACAAAAACTTCTTTAATTTGCATACTAGTTTTTCTTTACCTTTCTCAACAAAGTGCTCAAGCTGGGACATATAGATTTCTTCTTCAAGATCACCATGAAGAAATGTTGTCTTCACATCCATCTGTTCGACCTCTAAGTCATACGCTGCTACAAGTGACAAAAGAAATTTGATAGATGTCAGCTTTGCTATAGGAGAAAATATTTACCCATAATCGATTCCCTCTACCTGGGAATAACCCTTTGCAACCAGTCTTGCCTTGTACTTTTCTACACTGCCATCCAGACCAATTTTCTTCTTAAATACCCATTTGCAGCCAACAACCTTTCTGCCTTTAGGCAAGGGTACTAGACTCCAAGTTTCATTCTTTTCTAATGATGCCATCTCTTCATTCATGGCTTCCAACCAAGAATCTGAATCAAACATTTTAAATGCCTCCTTTACAGTCCTAGGCTCATCAGTGCTAGAAATTAAAGCATAGGCACAAGTAGAATCAATCAAAGAGAACCCATACCTATCTGGTTGTTTTCTTGCACGGGTTGACCTCCTCACTTGTTGAGGTGAGGTTCTTCTTCTTCAGAACTTTTAGAACTGCTTGAGCTCTCCTCAGTTTCAGGTACATTTTGAATTTTCAATTCCTCTTTCTCTAGTGTAGGAGGAATTAATGCTACATCCTTATTGTTTTTTGACTTTGTCTCTGACTACAGATCCAAAGTGGAAGGATTTCAACTCATGAAAGCTTACACTTCTACTATATACAACCTTCTCTGTATTAGGATTCCAAAGCTTGTATCCTTTTATGACAGCATCATAGCCAATAAAAATGCATTTAACAACCTTGTTCTCGAGTTTAGATCTTTTCACATCCGACACATGAGCATATGCCTCATAGCCAAAAACACGAACATGTCTAAGAGAGGGCTTTTTACCATACCACACTTCCAAAGGTGTTTTCTCAACAAGAGCAAATTTGGAGAACAATTAATTAGATAACATGCAGTAGATACAGCCTCAGCCCAGAACTTCTCCAAGCCAACACTATTGAGCATACTTCGTGCTCTCTCCATCACTGTCCTATTGAACCTTTCTGCAACTCCATTTTGCTGTGGAGTATAAGGTGTAGTCTTGTGTCTTTTAATTCCATGGTCTTTACAATATCTTTCAAATTCATCATAACAAAATTCACCACCATTATCAGTCCTTAAGCATTTTATTTTTCTACCAGTCTGATTTTCAACAAGATTTTTAAATTATTTAAACTGACTGAATACTTTTAATTTACTTTTTAGAAAATATACAAATGCTCTTCTTGAGTAATCATCAATAAATGACACATAGTATCTTGACTTAGACAAAGAAGGAACATCCACTGGACCAAATATATCCGAATAAATATAATCTAGCAAACCAAAATATTTATGAGGACTGGAATAAAAAGAAACATGGTGTTGCTTTCCATATAAACAATGCTCACAAAATTCAAATTCTAGTTTACAATCTTCAAGCCCCTCAACCAAATTTGTATTCTTCAAGGTTTTTAAACCTTTTTCTCCTATGTGGCCTAACCTATGGTGCTAGAGCATAGTCTTCTCTGCTAGAAGTTTTACTTCCATAGAGTTTACATAATTAGGGGTATTTCCCTCTTTACCTCCATGAGTAGCTTTCAGTGACTTTCCAGAGACATTGTTACATTGAACATCATGTGCATCCAGCTTGTACAGGGTACCAATTCAAGCACCTCTAGCCAGCACCATTGAACCTCTAGTCATCTTGCGGCCATTTCGATAGAACATGACTTGTACTCTAATATCATTCAACATACTTACAAAAAGTAAGTTTCAAGCTAGACCTGGTATATGCATTACATTATTGATTCCCTTCACTTTGCCATTGGGGAATTGTATTCTGACTCTTCCATGGCCAAAAATCTCTAAAGTTGAATCACTTGCCAAGTAGACCTTTCCACTATTTTATTCTTCATACTTCGTGAACCATTCTCTATGAGATGTCATGTGGAAAGATGCTCCAGAATCAATCAGCCAGACATCATCTGATGCTTGAGTAGCCAAGGCTGCAATGAAGGCGTCACCATCACTATGAGAAGAACCATTATCAGAAGAACCTTTCTTCTTCTTCTTTTTCTCCTCTTTACACTCATTTCAGACATGGCCAAGTTGCCCACAGTTCCAACACTTCACCTTGGACTTCTTGCCAGGAGACTTTGATCTCCCCTCTGATTTCGATTTGGACTTCTTGTCCTTCTTCTTGCCTTTCTCTTTCGGTCTTCCTCTGACAGCAAGAGCTTCCTTCGCCATCTCAGAAGATTTCATTCTCATCTCTTTTGATAGCAAAGAATCAACAAAATCTTCCATCTTGAAGCTGGATGTTGTACTCCCGATAGCCATCACTAGATGATCCCATGAGTCTGGAAAAGAACACAATAATAGCATATAGTGATCCTCTTCTTCAATTTTTACACCAACAAATGTCAATTGAGCAATCAACATATTAAATGCATTCAAATGATTAGCAATAGACCCTCCTTCCTGCATTCTCAAAGAATACACTTCTTCCTTAGGAACAATTTATTCACCAAAGACTTCCCCTGATAAATAGACGGCTGTCTCTTCCACAAAGAAGAGGCAGTCTTCTCCTCATGCACATTCAGAAGAACTGAGACTGCCAAACACAACCTTATTAGCCCCTTGGACTTCCTATCTGCAAGGTCCCAATCTTCTTGCTTCATGCCTGTAGGTTTAGTTCCAGACACGGCAAGCCATAGACCACGATCAACTAGAAGATCCTCCATCTTGAGTTTCCACAACTCAAAATTACTGTCGTTGAACTTCTCTATTTCAAACTTTCCAGACGTGCTAGCCATCTCAACCTATAAGCAAAAATAACAAACTCTACAAGACTCCCATTGAACATAATTGACTCAGAAAACCCAACGTACCCACAAGGATAACACAACTGGCCAGGCTCTGATACCACTTGTAAGGAAGATCAGATGTGGAAACAATTCTCCTAATATTAATACCTTAGAGAAGAATGTAGATATACTTTTAATTTTTCAATTATAGTTCAACTAAGATGCACTATGAAGTAAATAATAGAAACAGAGTATTTGAAAATCACACAGGAACACCAAATATATGTGGGAAAACCCTTACGGGAGAAAAACCCACCACACCAAGAGAAATCACTTTGTATTACAGTAATGGAAATTACATACAAATGTCAGACATATCTTTCTGGTGTTTGTTTCCAGTAGCATTCACCATGAACAATCTTGTACAAGAACCTTCAAGTTACAGTCTTTACAGATTAGATTACATTTACTGATCATACAACCACCCAGCAATCTATCGATGCAACCCACTAACCAATCACAGAGTATAACCATGTCATTCCATGTCCGTCGAGCTTCCTCACAGAACTGTCACAACAAACTACCTTCTAACTGTTCAGATTCAGATTCTCCTATTGGTCCACAAGACTCCAGATAGGATGGTCAAACTGTCAAAAGAGATTCAAGCTTTGTTGGCATCTCGGTGAGACACTAACAGTGTCTCCCCAATGCCCAAAAGCTTCATAACGATGTCGCCAAGAATCTTTTCCATTGGAAAGAGGTTTCACCGAGCTTACAACTTGTATCGGCTTCAGTTTTCCTTTCGACAAGACTATCGCTCTTGCCAAGACATCCCAACAAGCCTTCTTGTGTTACACTGAGTTCAGGAGACTATCGCTAAGACTTCCTTATGTCGCCAGGACCTCACACCGACATTCTCCACATGTATCATTATCGCCTAGACTCATCGCTTTCGGTGATACGTTATACCGAAGCTCTGCAAGTCACATAGACTTAAGTGTTCTCATCAGCCAGACAATCGGCTTTCACCGAGACATCATACCAAGTCACCACGGGTTATACCGAAGTGGTATGTTATACCGAGCTCCAAAGAATAGTCGGCAAGACATATCACCTTCGCTGAGAGTTCTTATCAAACACATATATGTTACACCGATGACCATCGTTCGCCAAGAGCTATACCAAAGACTTCTCATCATTGGTGAGACATTCCATTCTCGCTGAGACTTCTCTCCGAAGCCCTTTGAGTTACCATGATGACTTTAAACCAAATGCTGTCAGCGAGACTTTAACACATCGCCCAGACTTCTTCCCGAACAAGCCTTTCAGCCAAGGGTCTCAACAATATATGATTGAATGGCCTGTCGGCCAAAGATCACCTCGAGCGGTAAGAGGTCACACTGAAAGCTTCTTGTCACAGTGATAGACTCCAAAGTGTAACCGTTCGGTGAGACTCCTCCGAGGTCACAACGACCTAAACAATACAACAAGATTAGAGCTGCTAGTCGGCCAGACATAAGAGCTATCACACCGACTTGGATCCAGCAGAGGTTTCAGCTTGTGATGATTGAGGCACACTTTTCCAACAATAAAGAGGTGTAGAGAAGAGGAAAAGTTGCAGAGAGTGCAACATACATGTATGTGTAGTTGCAAATAAGTTGCAACATAGAATTGTCATCAAAATTGTAATATCTTGCATAAGCAAAAAAAAGGCATTGTAACTCAATTTCTCAGTCACAACACTAAGAAACACACTTTGTAATAGTACATTTTTCAAAGAAAAGATACATTTTGTCTTGTATTTGCTGTAAGAACATGTTTTCTCAATAAAATTTTAGTATTTTTCCTTCTTAATAACCGTTCCATTATGTGCGAATGAATGATTAATTATGTTTTTCTGTGTTTTTATATATTTAAACCTCAATTAAAGTATTGTCTCATTTCCAACACTTATAGGTAGAAATCAGTGAATAAAAATAATTAAATAAACTACCAATTGACTAAATATACTACCAACTATCAGAAATCAGTGAATAAATATGACTAAATATAATGATTATGCAATTAATAAACAATGTATCAATATAACTACCAGTTGACAGAAATCAGTGAACAAAAACAATTAAATAAACTACCAAATTGATCAAAATGACGATTAAAATTAATGACTAAATAAACTACCAATGGACAAAAATCAATGAATAAAAATGACTAATTAAGTGACCAATTAATAGCAATCAATGACTAAATTAATGAATAAATATAATAGTGAATAAAAAAATGACTGAATAAGTGACCAATTTAAAACAACCAATGACTAGATTAGCAATTAAGCACACTACCAAATCGATCAAATTAATGACTAAATTAACAACCAAATTGATCAATTAGACAACTAAATCAATGACCAAATCGATCAATCAAACGACTAAATCAACTACCAAATCGATCAATTAGATGACTAAATTAATGACCAAATTGATCAATCAAATGACTAAAAATGGTTTATTCATAAATTCGGTGGCATTATAAATTACTGGCAATAAGCTGCTACTAGTCACATGACCATGTTTAGTCATTTATAAGCAATTTTTAGTAGTTTTTTCAGTTGTTTATTATTGTTTCTATACTAGTGTTTCAACCATGAAGGTGAGCCAACCAAACTTGGATCTACATCTTTCAAAGTCTTGGTATGGATTGGGATTGATTGAAATTGATTAAAATAATTAGACTATATTCCCTAATATGATAAATACAATAATCTAACAACTGATAAACTAAAATAGTGAATTACAGGCAGATCTAGGAAGTGCAAAGTATTGTGTACCTATCCTGAAAATTTTCTATTTGTAATGCCCTCCCCAAGATTAAGTGAATAAAACACTACAAAGTAACTAAATAAGAGAAATAAGTAATTAAATAGAATAATTAAATATAAACTACTTAATTTAAATTATGGATTTAATAGCAATAATGATGAAGTCTTGCATCCTCCAAAAGAATATTTTTCAAGTTAGATACTTTCTCTACTAATCCAACAATTAAATTTATAAGAGGGAATGGTAATAATAATAAAAATAATAATGATAATGTCACCAAGGAATTTTGTAATCATTACTTTATGATGATTTCGATAATGTATACACACAATGTTAATACAAACAAAATGAATGACTTTTCATTTTTAAAATCAAACATTACTATTCCAAATTTACATTAATTGTCAACATCATTTGTATTCATTTAAACTACACATAAACATGGAACATATTTTGATAAGGTTAGTATTAAATCTTCACAATAACATTAAGTTAACCCCCAAAGGATTTTTTTTACCATTGAATCAAAGTCAAATAGGACATCTAAAATTGTTAGTGAAGGTAAAATCAAGATTACATAAAGGTTGAGATGTGTAATAGAATCAAATACTAAAGATGCATCGTAAGTGGTGAATCAACCTCAATCTATTTAATGCCTAATCATTAGAAATGAAGACAATAATTTAAAAAATGCTTTAAACCAATATTACAAGCATAAACCTACAAGAAATAAACTAATAAGAACTATACAATCTAATATTGAACACACTAACGTTATAGGACTAATAACTCAACAACTTGAGATTGATTATGTATATTTCCAGTATATACACACAACTAAACATACACACATAATTCATAACTATTTAGCTCGTTAACATTTGTTATTTCTTTACTTCATAAGTCTACCCAAATTGTTATTTTTCTTACAACAATTCTTAGGTAATTTCAATTACCAACTTTGCTTACGATACCTAAACTCTTCTATGATAAGTTGTTTGAATCACTTTAATATAAATTAAAATATTCATATTCTTGGATAAATGGAGATATTTTTCTTCCACTAATAAACCAAATAAATAATTAAATTCTCTGACAAGAACACAATCTTGAAAATAAGAAAATAAATAAAATCAATAATTTGGAACCAATATTTCTAAGCACCATACAATTAAGGCTCTTAATGGATAACTAGAAACTAATTTTTAAAAACTAACTTAAGAATCCATATAAGGGTTTTTTCTCATGTTTCTATCTTTCTTATTGAAGAGTTCTTTTAGATATTTCTCTTTCCTTCATGATACCCTAACTTGGTTTCAGTCAATTTTTTTTTGTTTTCAATTTATTATTTTAGTTTCAAAGTAGGAGATGATAATGTTTTAATCATAAATTTTATTTGGTTTACTCGGTTTCTCTAATTTTGGATATGTTTTACAAATATTTTATGGTTAGAAACCCTTTAAATTTTATCATCTAACTCTTTGTCTTTCATTCTGTGTGAACACATTTGTAAGACTATTTTATGACAGATTTTTATTGTGAATAAGAATGTCAACATTTTCTTAATAAATCATAATTGGTGATATGGGTTAATATAATTTTTTAATATGTTCTTCTGAGATTAATAGTAGAAAGATCCATTAAATTATATGCTTCAATAACATGTTTATAAGTTTTTATGATCAAATATGTGAAACTACTTTTAAACAGATTATTGTTTGGCATAGGGGCAACAATATTGTTACCTCAACAAAACTAACATGTTTCTCTCTTGAAATCTATTGGCTGAAAGTCCCAAGATATTCTTTCTTATTCAACACATGTACTTGAAATACAAAAATACACAAAGAAGAAAAATAATATGGCTAATGGTATCTCCACCCAACCATAGGATTGAGACTCAATCCACCCTTGAGCTAGGGTCACATAGCACTTCCACAAAATATTTTCCACATAAGATCCACAACCAAAGTGTAACATATAACATACAAATTACTAAAATTGCCACATTAAAGCCACTAATCACAAGGATTCCTAGACAATTTTACACTTTACACACTTTGCATATCACAACATCTTGCATTCATATTTATTTATTTTAACACACAAAAAGGGTATAAATGAAATTAAACTAAGCAAGGTGGAAGACTCAACCAATGCAAACCCCAACACACTACTTGCAGCCAAGCAATATATTCAACATCAAATTTCAAATAGATTTTTTATAAGTAAAATCAATATGACAACATACTCATAACGAATCAACAAAGATAGATAACTAAAAGGTTAGACATCACCAAGAAAATTTTATATCCAACTTGTGGAAAACTCTGTCCAAGCACTCTCTTTCATTGCTCCTTCCTCTTCACAAGTATGGAAAGAACTCAAAAATGAAGAATGAAAACCAAACATGAACTCAAGAACAATCCAAAAAGAAAAAGAGAGAAAACCCCCTCCTCCACACAAATAGAGAGAATAAATGGAAGGGGAAAAGTCAACCTCCTTTTCAACTTCCCAACAACCCTTTCAACTCCAATTTTCGTCACTTTTCATAAGTGAGTAATTAGAGTGGGTTTTAGACTTTATTAAAGGGGTTTTATGGAATAAAAATACCCCTACCCCATAAACCTATCACCTAGGAAACTTTTTAAACAATTACGACCACATAAGGACTTGATAAAACATAAAATAAGTGACCATAATAATAAAGCAACTCATGAGACTAATAAAATGACTCACATACACACAACCCATACCACACAAAACAAGGTTAAATCACATGCCCATGACAAGACTAATATTTCACAAGGATGCAATAAAGGAAATAGTTATGTGACCCCTTTATCAACATTAGCCAATTTTTACCTGTTTACTCAACCAAAAAAGTGTGTCAATATTACTCATGATTAATAATAATTAAAAAAAATGACTTATGAATTAAAAATTACAAGAATAATAATCAACTAGAAAATTAGATCCACTAATCTACACATTAACACTTCTTACTCATATGCTACCTGTTATAGAGTCAAGGAACAATTGAGTGAATACTATTTGTTATAAAAATATCACCACTGATGTCAGTAAAATATTTAACTTATAATGCATACCACTATAAGTAACATTGAATATCAATAATTATCTTCATAATCACACCCACTCACATCTATAATATGTAATCACCTAACATAATGTAATCCACTTAATATACATAATAATATTACCAATAATTGAACATCTTGATCATTGCATATTTACGTAGACAAAGAATGTAACTCATCTGACTATCACAAGAATTCACAACATCCATTAGATAGGATTCATTAAGAATATGAAAATCTTCATGGTGTAGCAACAACCATCACTCATGTTTACTATCCAACATAAAAGAATATAAAATATAACATATAAACCATCAACAACTAATAGGATCAATAAGGCCACAAGGGATAGGGTCTTACACCATTGGTCTGAATATAGGGATAGAGTTGCCCAGGGGTGTATGGGTCCCTATAGGGGTGTCTTGAAACTATTTTTGCAATCCTTTGATGATAGATCCGAGCTCTTGATTCCAAGTTGTAAAGTCCTTGGAAAGTAGTTAGATAATTTTTTAGAGGAGTTTTTTGTGAGTTGACAAGATGTAGGGATTCAATTCTAATAATGAAAAATTTGTCTTCAAGCTTCCTTCAATCCTCTTTAGTCCTAAAATCCATATATTCACAAAGAGAAGAAATGTTATGTCATTTAGGGGCTTGCCTTAGTTAAACCCCATGTTAGTATTTCCACTTCCACAATGGAAATGTCAATGGTGAAACAAATAAATGATAGGAAGGAATGATGAATCAAAAAAGCGTTGCAATTCACTACCCTTCAATGGATTCTTTGAAAGACTAAAGTCATGCACACCACTTCAAGGTCTTGGATCTTGCTTTCCTGATTGCTTGAATTTTCTTGGAGACTTACAACAAGGGTTATCCTTCATAGACAACGTTAATATAAACACATATGAATTCACATAAGATTTGACATGATGTTAGGATTTTGAATTGCTGCAATAAAACTTTGAAATGCTGCTCTTGATTTGCTTGATAGTGCTCTTGATATTAATTTCTTTGATAGTTTCCTAGATAGATTTGAAATTATGCAATAACTAGGTATTTATAGGCATTTTTAAAATTTCCCAAAAATTAAATCTCAAAAGTTGACATTTGCAACTTGAATTTTGAATGCTAAAATGTTGAAACTAACATATCCAAAATTGGTCCTTGGAAAAATAGGGGGACCCATACGCCCTAGGGCGAATTGTTCTTGACCCTATTTTCCAAGACATTAAGTGTCAGGGGTAAAATAACAATTAGATGCGTTTGCTCTATGCTTGCAATTTCTTGGAAAATGGTACAAATGGGCCCTAAAATGCATAATTTAGGAAATTAGGTGCTTAATTAGGTCCAGTAAATTAAGGGGGACAAAACATAAATTTAAATTGTCAGGGGTGACAATTTTTGATGGTACAGTAAGTTCCTAATATGTATGTATAATTCTTGTCATAAATTTTCACTGGAAAAAATAGTTCTCTTGAAATTACTCGTGAATTTAAAATAAAATTAAAAAAGAGAGAGATCTATGAAATTAATGAAGAAAAGGATATATATAATGTTTCTATATATATATATATAAACATTATGAAGAATACATTCAATATCAATTTCTTCAATTATTGATTATATGTTGTTTGAGTTGTGATGCATCTCATGCTATTGAGGACATCAACTAATTTACGAGGAGAGAAATGTTATGTCAATTTTTCCCCAAGAGAAGAGAAAAATATGAAATAACCCTTTAGAATTAAAAGAGAAAAATATTTCTTTAGAAAAAATGGCTCTACTAGCGAATTTTTTTGCAAACTATAGACTGTGAATACAAACTCACGAATAATAGATTTGGAAAAAACAAATGTGAGAAAAGAAGAACAAAGATACAAAAAACAAGAGGGTTGGAGAAAATCAGAATACAAAACAAACCATGAAGGTAGGGAGAAAAGAACATTACAAGGGAGACAAATATCAGAAGAAGACAAGCCAAGGATCGATTTTAAAGTTCCACATTAGACCTATTGACAATTCTAGAGGAATTGAATGCACAGTTAAGAGAGGAAGAAGAAGATTTATTCTTAGAGAACGAGAATGAAGACTTCAAATATTTGGACATAATAGAAAACAAGAACATCTCTCAGACAACACAAATATTGGCCCCAATTATATTGAAAGAGAAAAGGAAAAAGGGAAGGAAGAAAAACAGACAGAAAAGAGAAGAATTGGCCCAAGAAAAAGGAATAAAAGTATTCAAAACTTCCTTCAGAAAAAATTGGGAGAGGAGCACTCCCACAATGATGAACCATGAAGATTCTAACCTAGAATGTTAGGGGACTTAATGCCCCTAACAAAATACACTTGATAAAGTGCCAAATTGAAAAAATAGAAGCATACATCATACTATTACAAGAAACAAAGATTGAAGATGAAAACAAAAAGATATCACAGAAAAAGGATGGGAAACTATTTTGGAGAAATCATATGGATCTGCAGGAGGCTTGGAAATCCTTTAGAGAACTAACGTAGTTGCAGTAACACAATAGAAAAAGAAAATAATTGCATACTATGTGAAGTGAAAAAATTGAAAAATAATGTAAAATTCTATATCTTCAACATCTATGGACCAACAAGAAATAATGACAAATAAATTCTTTGGAACACTCTGAGCCAAAACATATCTAACTTAGGTGGTAAAAGGATCATTATGGGAGGAGATTTTAATGTAGTCCTAAGGATAGATGCAAATTTAGGTTGAAGGAAAACAATAACTCCATAAATGGAGGCATTCAGGCATTTTTTAGAACAAAATAATCTGGTGGAAGCACAAATAAGGAATGGAACCTACACATGGTCAAACAAAAGATCAAGAGAAGGGTGTATCAAAGAGAAGCTAGAAAGATTTATCTATTCCCAAGATTGGTTAGTTGAAAAATTAAAATTGGAAGCAACAATTATTCCACTACCTAGCTCAAATCATCTTCCAGTAAGATTAACCATTTCTGATGAAGAACCTAAAAATAAATCCTATTTTAAATGTGAGAAAATGTGGTTCTAGAAGGAAGGAATTGTGGAACAAATAGAAAATTGGTGGAAGACTACTCCAAGATATGGGGCAACTAGGAGTTTCAACTTTGCAAATAAGCTCAAATATATTAAAGGCAAGCTCCAAACATGAAATAAAGAAATATTCAAAAATGTTTTCTCTAAAAAAGAGTGTTTAGAAAAAGAGTTGGAAATTTTAAACAACAAAGTAATGGAAGCAAGAATGTATGAAAGAGATTACTTAAAATAAAAGGAACTTATGGCTGAATATAATGAGGTGTCGACGAGAGAGGAGGAGTATTGGAGAGATAAATCTAAGGAATTATTGCTAGCAGAAGGTGATCTACCAATACAAAATTCTTTTATAACACAAGAATAAAAAAACACACAGAAGAATTGCAAAAATTAAACTTGCAAATGAAAATACAACATAGGACCCAGAGGAAATAAAGAAGGAAGTAGTTAGATTCTATAAATAACTATTATCCCTAGAGGGGGATAATGATACTTTGGATGACAAAAGAATACTAGCAAATATACCAAAGTAAATCACTCCAAAGGAGAATGCAATGCTAATGGAACCCTTTTCAAAGGAAGAAATAAGGATTGCAACACATCAACTACATCTGGAAAAAGCACCGGGTCTAGATGGATTTCTAGCCTTTTTCTACCATAGATGTTGGAATTTCTTAGAAGAAGAAATCTGGGAAATATGTGAGGATTTTAGAAAGAAAAAGAAATTCGTCCAGGACGTAAATAACACAATGGTGGCCCTAATACCTAAAAAGGAAATTTTCTCAAACTTTTTGGATTACAGTCTGATACCTTTGTGCAATACCATATATAAGATAATATCCAAATCCATGGAAAATAGATTAAAGAAATTACTAGAAAAAATAATTTCACCAGCTCAAGGTGGCTTCACACCAGGAAGGGATATTGTGGATAGTATCATATTGGCAAGAGAAGATGTCCACACCATTAACAAGAAAAGAATATCAAGTATGATGATTAAGATTGATGTAAGTAAACCACATGACAAAGTAAGATAGATATTTTTGATGAGAATATTGGAAAAATTTGGCTTTAGCAAGGAATGGATCCAAATGGTTTATCAATGCATTTCTACAGCAAGGTACTCAATTCTTGTTAATGGGAGTCCATGTGAATTCTTTGAAAGTTCGAATGGAATAAGGCAGGGGGACCCTATCTCCCCATTTCAATTTGTTATAATGGTTGAAGTATTAAGTAGGCACATAAGCTTATACCAGATAGGAAAGCAATGGAAAGGAATCCAGGTAGCTCAAGGAATAGAAGAAATAACACATCAAAAATTTGTTGATGATACACTTCTATATGGGAAATCCTCTATAAAGGAAGCAAAAACAATAAGAGCATGTGTGGAGGAATACATAAACATATCAGGGCAACAAATAAATAAGGAAAAGTACAAGCTCTATTTCGTCAACACAAAGAAGATATTATAGAGAAGAATAGCCAAAATCCTTGGCTATACTATAGAAGAACTTCCATGCAAATTTTTGGGGGTACCACTATTTAAAGGACCCATAAGATCCTCCATATGGGAATAGGTTAAAGAAAAGTGTAGGGAAAAAGCACAGAGTTGGAGGGGCAAGTGGCTGACATTGGCATGAAGAATAACTATGATAAAATTAGTCCTAATGATGATCCCCACTTATTCAATGTCATGCATGCAGTTAACGAATAAAATAACATCATGAATAGAAGGTATTATAAAAAAAAATTATGGGAAGGCTCTAATGATGAACATAAAGTCCCCCTAATTCATTCAGAAGCAATGTGCAAATCCTAGTTGGAAGGAGGAGCAGGTATCAAAAATATCAAGGCACAAAATCTTGCTCTGGGAGAAAAACTGATATGGAAACTATATCAAAAGCCTACATTATTATGGTACAAAATAGTTTAGAGGAAGTATTTGGAAAATTTAGACCCAAAAAGAGTCTTAATAGTGGAAAATGTTTGGACTGGGTCTCACATATGGAATTTCATGTCAAACTAACAAACATTTAATAACATACCATTTAAATTGGCAAGTAAACAATGGGAAGAGGGCTGAATTTTGGTGTGACTTGTGGGGAGGCTACAAGCCACTTGCAGAATATCCAGAGCTAGCCCCCCATATTGCAAATTTAAGAAGCTTATATGGGGATGTTATCCAAAACTTTGTGAAAAGAGGGAACAAAGGGACAAATGAATGGATTAATTTTGAAAAAAATGCAGTAAGCAAAGAGATAAATGCTCGATTAAAAGAGATCCTATAGGATAGAAAGGTGTGCCTGAATAGAAAACCAGATAAGATCAGTTGGTGTGGAGCAAAATTAGGAAATTATACAACAAAACTGGGTTATCTAATCTAGTTAAAACAAGAAGAAAGAAAATGGATGAAAAGAATTTGTTGGGGAAAGTGGATCCTTCCAAAAGCTGGGGAAGTCACATGGGAAGCCCTACATGGAAGAATACTAACATGGGACAAACTAAAAAAATAGGTATTGAAGGACCACAATGGTGCATCATGTGTAAAAACAATACAAAAGATGCAGATCATCTATTGCTAAACTGTCCATATGCAACACAAGGATTGGACTAGTTACAAAATAGGCTAGGATGGGAGACACCAAGGAGCAACAAGCTTAAAGATTTCTTTTCCATCTAGCCCATTCAAAAGAAAAAAGGCCTTTTGGGGCCAAATATGGCAGGCATCCCCCTCAATTCTCATATGGAACATATGGAAAGAGTTTAATAGAATATTTTTTCAAGAAAAATATAAGGAAGAAGAAGAGGTATGGTAATTGGTAGAACACAATATTATTGAATGGATGAACACACATATAAAGATGCAAAGGAAAGCAAGGTTCACTCTATGGGACAATGAACTAATGAAAAGATGGAAAGATCTTGTAGTACCACCTTTCTTTCAATTAGCACCAAATTCAAAAGGAAAATGATTAAATGCAAAATGGAAGCCCCCCAATAGGGGAGAATGAAACTAAATACTGATGGTGCATCCATGGGAAACTCTGGATTGGTAGGAGTGGGATGTATTATAAGGAATGATGGGGGAGACTTAATATTAGCAGTATCAAAGAAATTATTGGCAGTTACTAATAATGTAGTTGAATTAGAAGGCCTATTTCAAGGGCTACAAGCTTGTAAAGAGAATGGAATAAGAAACATAGAGATTGAAAGTGATTCCACTGTTTACATAAACGCTTCCCCAAGTGGAAAAATCAAAGACTGGACATTACAGACCAAGCTGAATCAAATAAAGGAATGAATGGAGGAAGTGAAGACCCATAGTTTCAAACATATCTATCGAGAGGCTAACAAAGTAGCGGATCTGCTAGAAAACTAAGGGATTGAGTAGAAAAGTGAGTTCAAAATAAGAGACCAAGCAAGTTTATGGAATGGATTGGAAGAAATACTTAAAGTAGACAAAGAAGAAATCAAAAGCCAATCTCCAACAATCACATGAATAGAATGAGTGGTAAGAAGGCTTCAAGACTGAGGTATGTACCTAACCCTAATAAAACCAAAGGTACAAAACTCTTACCCTAATTTTTTCTTAAGGTTGCATTTTGATTCTGAATGGAAAAATGATAAAATAAGCTTATGAAAGTAATTTTGGTCAAATTAATTGTTGGTGGACCATTACATAAAGCAATAAAACTTAAATGGCCTTTGATACCCATGCAATAAAATGATTACAAACAACAAAGCACAACAAAAAATGCAAGAGGGCGAGGGAACCTTTAGTAATAAGGAAAACCCCATAAACCCCAAAAAGGGAGGATATTCCTTCTCCAAAGCAAAAAAGGGTATCAAAAACACTGAATGAATCTGAACAATAGGGCACAAAGATAGATAATGACTGTAATTGAAAATAATTCAACATTTGATACAACATCAATTTCGTTATAAAAGGAATATTAAGGTAATTACTCACTAAGAACAGATACTGAAAAAAATCCATATTAGAACTGCATCAAATAGGAAATAAATTGAATTCCAATTCTCTTAAAAAATTGTATTGCTTTAGTTTCAAAAGAGACATTATATGAAAGTAGAACATATGATAACCATTCATTATGAACAATAATAAGGAGAAATCATAATATGAAATCCAAGTTTGTATATTAAAGTATTTATTTATAACCTCAAATGAGAGAGTGGCAAAGCAAAAATTTTCAACAAAAGGTGGCACTTTTTTTTCCAAACAACAATATCAATGGGAAAAACCATAAACTTTATAGTTATATACAAACTAAGTCTTGTTTTCAAAATGGGACAAACCCATATGTATTTACCAATATCTATACTTGGAGAGAGGCTCTTATACTATATACCCAAGACTTAAAAAGAAACACTTCTATCATAAATCCTCATATAGGTGAAATTCATCTAGTGAGTCAAAATTTTTACAGGCTCATACTGGTAGAGTTTGCGGAGGAATTGGTAATCGTAGAGTGTGTGGTGGTGATGCAGAAGAAGCTCATACCCTTCAAGATCTAAAAGAAAAGGGATTAACGGGGCACCAACTTGTCCTAGGTCTTGAGGCTCCAACTCCAGGCTGAGCTACACCCAAGACCCTATCTAGATTGCCCAACAAATGTGGAAGGAAAAACTTGTGAACCATGCTCCCAACTACATCCTATGAAACACAAAGATCCAACAATGACGCAAAAAAATGAGCAAGAATATCATAATTAACTCGATAGCGCTCTTTGGAGTTAAGAAAACTTTCACCCAGAATAAGACGAATAGCCTTCATGGTAAGAACTCCCCATTCCTTAAGTACCAAATTCAACTTGTGCTCAGTAATATTTCCCATGAAAGACAATTGGCTCCTATCGCTGATAAGCATAATGGGAGTTTCCATAGCTATAGAAAAGTCAATATTTTTAGCAAAACACAAAGCGAGAGCCAGAGCCATACATAAAAAACTACACTCAAACATGAGAAATAATGAACAAAAAAGAGAAATCTTTGGATCAAATCTAAGTACTCCTTCACACAAGGCTCACATAAAGGAATGACAATCATTAAATGGAAAGGGTATCAGAGAATTAAAATTGGCACGAATAAAGTGAAGTAAGATGAAGTATAGGAGGGGGCGGAGCATGGGAAATGTCCCATCAAAACTAAACAATTTCCATTCCCAAGTCAAACTTGATGTAGGGGATTTCATTCATAAGGACACGTAAGTAGTAAGGTGGAAAAGCTAGCCTTTCCCAATGATCAATCGTACAAGTGACTAGACACATATCTAGCAGGTTGTGATTAGCAATTATTAAATGAAGTGGAATTGTCAGACCAAACAAATTAAAGGGACTTTACCATCCCATCAAAATGGTAAGCTAAATTTAGAAAAAAAAAAGAGATAAAAATAAAGGATACTATGATCATTTGGTTAAAAGAGAGATTAATAATGAATATGCATAAAACTCTTTAAAAAAGTGGAAGAATAAATATCTATTTAAATAATAATTAGAAGGAAACCTTTGTGAAAGGGTGTAATGGTTTGAAATCCAAATGAATTTATTCCCTTGATGTCCATCTTGAAGAGTTCATTTCCACACCATAGATTTCAAATTGTTTAGAACCTTGATCAATTTTGGGGAGGCAGTGGGGAGACTGATCCAAGATTTTCCTTCAATGTATTTCATAATATAATTGCTCACTTAGCTACCAAAGAGATGAACAAAATCATTGGTGAGAGTTCAAAATCCCTCCTCCACTTGTAGTGGTTATTCTAAGACGTTGATTGTATCCTAGAAGAGAAGGTGACTACCTTACCAACCTTCCACCTGAGGTCCCTAGCTACAAAATCACTACATATTCTTAAGAAGCTCCATATTTTAGACCCTTCTAAGAGGAAATGCTAGGTAAAGATCCTGCCATATACAACATAATAAATATATTTGGAGTGTAGGAATTGAATCTACAACCTAACCCTCTCCTTGTGCATTGTCCAAATCAACATCATCCCTAAGGCCTTGTTCATCCTTGACAATATTGAAATCCAATACCATATTCCTTTCTTCCTTACAATTGAGGTCATCCTTAATTAGGTTAAATTCCTACACTTATCTTCTATGATACTCCAAAGGAAATTTTGTTGAATTTCAAAGATTATCTCCACAATTTTATCAAGGATGACTAACACCACATAGGTAGGGATTGATGACAAACATGACTTGATCAATAAGTCCCACCTATCCAAATGATGTAAGTAGAAACCACCCCATCCACAAAATCACTCCAAGAGCTCTGATACCATTGGTGTAAGGACTCTTGCAACTCTCAACACACACTTTCAACATACAAGAAATTTTTTAAGAAATTGAATTTAATAACATAAAAAATCAACATGCATGCAATTTTCTATTGCTCAACAATCATTAGGATTACAAAGGATCCAAACTGAAATACAATCATGGAAGCCACTACAGCTAAATAGGAAAATAGTGCCTAAAATAGCATCGGATTTCAGTGTATTTCAGCCCACGAATTGGGCAAGTTGGTTGGCGCTAAACTCAGCGCAAACAGGCATGGTCATCTTGGCGCTGACTTTCATGCCAATTTTTGCGCTAGATGTAACATCGGAGTGTGCACTGTAATTAGCACCAGAAGAGCACAGTGCCCCTGTTAGCGCCTAAAATAGCGTAAAAAATAACACCTCTATTTACAACTAAAATAGTGCTAGGAAATAGCATCAGAAATAGCGCCTAAATTAGCGCCCAATTAGGCTTCTAGTTTTGCTTCTATATCTACTCCCATTTTTGCTTCTAGTTTTGTTTCCGGTTTTGCTTCCAAGTTTGCTTTCTATTTTTCTTCTGGTATTGCTTCCAATTTTGCTTCCAGTTTTTCTTCCGATTTTGCTTCCAATTTTGCTTCCACGTTTGCTTCTGGTTTTTCTTCCAAGATTGCTTCTAGTTTTGCTTCCATTGTTGCTTCCTTTTTTGCTTCTAAAAATGCTTCTTGTTTTGCTTCTAAAATTGCTTCTTGTTTTGCTTGCTTTTTTGCTTCAAAAAATGCTTCTTTTTTTGCTTCCCTTTTTTGCTTCTAAAAATGCTTCTTGTTTTGCTTCTAAAAATACTTCTTGTTTTGCTTCCTTTTTTGCTTCTAAAAATGCTTCTTGTTTCACTTCCTTTTATTAATTTAATATGTTTTATTTCAATTTAATTAATTAAATATATCATGCCTCTTAAATAACTCATATGATTATAGACTAGGTAAGTTAATTATTTAACTCATATGATTAAATAACAAGACAATTTTTTTTTGGGTCGGTAACAATTTTTTTTTGTATTGCTGGTAAAGATAAAAAAGTACATCTATTGTTCAGTGTCATTACCCACCAAAATTTCACAACAAACAACAAAAACCAGAGGCACCTTAACATGCAGAGTAAAACATTAAATATACCTTGTAACCCCTGTAATTGTTTACCAGTAAAATCCTTACAAAAAATAACCACCATTAATAGTGTTCAGAGGTACACTTTAATACAACAAAATCAGACACAGACAAACACAACCAGTCTTAACGAGCTCCACCCGGACCCAACAGACTCTTGGCTATCTCCTTCAGAGGCTTCTTTGACTTGTGCCACTTCCTTGACTTCTTCTTTTGGCACTTCCTTTTCACTTCCAATCCCTACATCTTTGCCTTTGCTTGTGCCAGAACTTCAACAACCTCCATGAGTTTGATGAAGAGTTTGAGCGCTTTCCATTCCAAACGTGTTTCCTCACAACAATGAGCTTTGTATTTTCCTTCGGGTCAACGAATAAAGGGTTTGATCCCTGGTCTCCCATAGAGCTCCTCAATTTCATCATCTACCAGTCCTTTAGAATAATCAAAACCTACACCTAGAACTGCCCATTCAAGAATGGACTCCATGCCTACCATAAAATATTCATGCACAATTTTTTGCATCACCATCCTCACCATTTCCACTGGTTCACCTAAATCCAAGCCCCACACCGCAATTAAGGAGTAAACATCCATGTTGGTTCAGTATCTATGTTTCAAAGAGCCGAAATCCTTTCCACAAATCATTTTTGCACACTGCACTAGCTGCTCGTCGTCAACAAGGAAAATTTCATCCAGTCATTTTCTGGACGTCTCTCCATAAAATGGGACCAAATATTTTCATGACTGGAAGGTGAAATTGGCTTCCATTTCTCCTAACAACTAGTGCCACCACCACCAAAGTTTGTTGCATATTTTTTCTCGACCCTTTCCAAATGCAATTAACGCATCTTAATTGAGAGCTTGCATTTAACACCATCTTGGATTGCCCACACTTTTTATTAATGAAGCACTACTTCACCACGGCCTACCACCCCTGCCTTCGCTTGTCATGTCAAACCTACTTCACTCGCTTCCCCACCTTGTTCATTTAAGGTGTTGTCCACTGACTTAACACCTAAAATCCTCCAACCTAAATTCCCCTGTTTCACCAAAATTTAAAGCCAATTTAGATAAGACATCTGCTTGCACATTACTACCTCTTTTAATGTGGCTCATTGCAAAACTTTCAATTATGTTCTAGAGGTGCCAAGCATTAATTTTCCCTTTCATCGCCACCTAAACTATTATTGTAACATGATCATCATCTATAATTAAAACAATTGAGTCAAATATCTATAATTTAATTGAATTTGAAAACATCTATCCTGAGCAGTAAATTAAAATCATCATACATAATAAATATCCATCCAAAAATCATCGACTGCTTTTAATATATATAAATTGACAAGTCAATACTGATAAGATCATCATCATATATAACTAAAACAAGTGAAAGTCAAATATGTCAGCACATCAAAAACATGTCAAAATGATACATGTCCAATAGTCGACATAAGTGAAAATGATACATGTCAATATGGTACAACTCAATAATATAGTATTGCAGGCTGTGAAAATGATACATATGATAGTATCCATGAAAAGAGTCCTCATAACGATATATCAATAATGATCCATGATGTAGTCTATATGATTAGGAATGTCATTGGTTACTATCACCAACTGTCTCATCATCATCACCATCATGATCAAGATCATGATCATCGTTGTCGTCATCGTCGTCATCATCATTGTCATCGGCCTTGGTGTCTTCCACATCATCCTTTGCCATGCGATCTATACCGACATAACCAATATTTTTTGGATCTATATCATGTTGAGGATCATCTTGATCTTCTCGAAGACCCGTGTTCTACAAAAAAAAACATTTAGAATGAAAATTTATTATTTATTTCATGCAATAATTTATTTTTTGTTATATATCTAATATTACAACATATGAGACGAAACCATAATCATATTACATCATATCAAAGTGCACATACGATAATAAAATTTCAAATTCCCTAGCTAATACTTGAGATTGAGATTGTTAACATTGAGAGAGTATGACTTGGGAAAAAGGAATTTGATATGGCTATTATTTTCAAAGACTTCAAGTAGGATGTACTCTGCATTGATACCATTCCTGAATCTTCACTTGATGGCATCAAGGAATGGTTGAACTCCATGGATATAAAGGATTATGAAAGCAGAATGAACTTGAACTGGCGGCCAATTTTGAAGAGTATTACTGATGATCCAGATAAATTTTTTGAAGATGGTGGTTTAGAATTTTTCAATATGGAAGCTAGTGATTCTGATTCTGATAATTCAGAAGAGCCAGATCAAGGATATGAACCCTCTGATGTAGAAGAGGAATAAGAATAAGATTTCATGTAGCCACCATCAAGAGTGTTACAAGCCAACAAGATGGAGGGAATTCTTATATAAGGATAATTTTCAATGTTTCAGGTACTGGCTTTAATGCCGACTACAATGGCAACATTGAAATTCCCTAGTAGTATTTATGTTAAGGAAATTTCCTTTAGATGCAAGGATTCAAAGAAAATCAACCATGTAGTACAGATGATTAGATCCTAGAGATGATTTGTAGCAATGGAAGAGTCTGAAAAGGAAGAGAGAGCTACATTGGTGACTCAAGAGAAACTTCAACTTTCAAAAACAAAGTGAATTAGGCTAGCAGATGTATGGATCAGGCCAACATTTGGTGGAAGAGGAAGAAAGATGACTGGAACTCTGGAGGCCCACCATATTGGATTTCAGTATTCAACCATGAGAGTAGAAGAGAGAGCTGATATCATGTATCAAAACATTAAGCATGCATTCTTCTAGCCAACAAAGAAGGAGATGATTACTTTGCTTCATTTTCATTTGCATAACCATATCACAGTGTGGGAACCAAGAAGACCAAGGATTTCAAGTTTTATGTGGAGGTAATGGATGTGGTCCAAACTTTAGGAGGGTCAAGAAGGTCAATGTATGATCCTAATGAAATTGAGGAAGAATAGCAAGAGAGGGATAGGAAAAATAAAATCAATACAGAGTCTAAAGGATTTGTCAAGCGAGTAAGAGAGCTTATATGGGAGCAACCTTATCTAAAATATTTTGAACTAGAGTTTGATATACCATTTAGAGAGCTTGGTTTCAATGGAGTTCCTTTCAAAGCCTATGCTTTTATTGTTACTATGGTAAACTGTTTGGTAGAGTTGTTGGAATTATCTTTCTTAGTAGTCACTATTAGTGAGATTGAGATTGTTAACCTTGAAAGTATGACTTGGGAAAAAGGCATTTGATATGGCTATTATTTTCAAAGACTTCAAGTGGGTTGTACTCCGCATGTATGCCATTCCTCAATCTTCACTTGATGGCATCAATGAATGGCTAAACTCCATGGATATAAAGTATTATGAAATTAGAATGAACTTGAACTGACGGCCAATTTTGAAGAGTATTACTGATGATCCAGATAAATATTTTGAAGATGTTGTCTGGGAATTTTTGAATATGGAAGCTAGTGATTTTGATTCTGAAAATTCAGAAGATTTAGATCAAGGATATGAACCCTTTGATGTAGAAGAGGAATCAGAACTAGATTTCATGTAGCCACCATCAAGAGTGTTACAAGCCAACAAGATGGAGGGAATTCTTATATAAGGACAATTTTCAATGTTGCAGGTATTGGCTTTAATTCCAACTACAATGACAACATTGAAATTCCATAGCAATATTTATGTTAAGGAAATTTCCTTTAGATGCATGGATTCAAAGCACATCAACCATGTGGTATAGATGATTAAATCCCAAAGACGATTTGTAGCAATGAAAGAGTCTGAAAAGGAAGAGATAGCTACATTGGTGACTCGGTAGAAACTTTAGCTTTAAAAAACAAAGCCAATTAGGCTGGCAGACATGTGGATCAAGCCAACATTTGGTGGAAGAGGAAGAAAGATGATTGGAACTCTAGAGGCCCACCATACTGGATTTCAGTATTCAACCTTGAGAGTAGAAGAGAGAGCTGATATCATGCATCAAAACATTAAGCATGCATACTTCTAGCCAGCGGAGAAGGTGATGATTACTTTGCTTCATTTTCATTTGCATAACCATATCACAGTGTGGGAACCAAGAAGACCAAAGACATCAAGTTTTATGTGGAGGTAATGGATGTAGTCCAAACTTTAGGAGGGGAAAAAAGTTCAATCTATAATCTTGATGAAATTAAGGAAGGACAACAAGAGAGGTGTTGTGCAGTTTTGCACACACGCCCCACTGAAAGTAGGGACCCTCTTTTTTCTCTGGCTTTTGGTGTCTTTTGGCCCCTTAATTTTATTGATTTGGTTGCCTTTGGAGGTCCTTAGATGTTCATCTTGCTTGCCCAGGCGATTTCCCCAGGTTGCACTTCGAAGAAACTAAGTTCTGAGAAAATCCGGGTTTTTACCCCAATCCGGGATTTTCCGGTCCGTCTGGATTTTCCCAGATTCTGCTTAACGTCCGGTTCTATGCGAGGTCCGGGTTTTTACCTGCGTCCGGGATTTTTCGCCTGACCCGGATTATCTCGGATTTCTTCAGTTTTCCGGGTATGTGCCGAAAGTACGAAATTTTATGCCATCGGCGGAATTCCGCCTGACCCGGATTTTCCTGGATTTTTCCATTTCCCCGGAGTATGATGAATTCCCAGAATCTCGAGCTGCCCGCGGAAATCCGTTCCACCCGGATTTTTCCTAATTTTTCGCCTGGCCCGGATTTTCCCGGATTCTGGTCTGGAGTCCGCCTGACCTGGATTTTCCCGGATTTTCCCCTTGGTCTTGTTTCCCGAAATGGAAATTTTTTCGAAAGTGATTTTTTTTTTCCAAAAATGGAAATTTAAAAAAGGGATCCTCACGAAAATGAAAATTTATTGAGATAAAAAATTGAAAATCTAAAATTTCCAAAATGGAAAAAATTGAAAATGGAAAGTTTCCTTATAAAAATGCAAGTTTTTCTTAAAGGTCAGAATTTTATTCGAATTTAATTTGGACATGTGGGCTATTAATGATGATATCTATTTTTTTAGGAATAAAGAAATATTAAAAGGGGGATTTGCATATGGATTCTATCTGGAAATGTCCAATTTATTTTTTTTCAAAGTGGGACATGCCTAAGAATCCGTGCCAAAACTGTCTACAGCTGGGGGACTTTCTGGAAGAAACGTGAATTTGATCTTGCTGGAGATCGTGGGCCGACATGGATAATATTCATGCATTTAATGCAGATCTTGTCCTATTTTGAAATTCTCCTGGCCGACCTGTTTGAGGCTAGTTATTATTGTAAAATCTAATTGGGCCTACATGTTTGAGGTTCTCTATAAATGACATTTGTGCCTCATTTGTAAGGGGAGATTTTTAGGAGTTTGATTAGGCCAGAATTTTGCTAAGTTAGAAGGCCAGAATTGGCAAGTAGTTTTCAGAATTAGCTGTAGGAGATGAGAGACTTGAAATTGTTATGTAATGTTGGATAATTAATGCAATTGGATTGTTGATTTGGCAAACTTTGTATTTATTTTCAACAGCTTTTATGGTTTCTTATTCTTGATTCTCAGTTATTAGATGTTAGATGTTAGATTTCAGCTCTTTTACAATGATGGTGAAATGTTAATGATGTTGATCGATTTATGGTCCATACTTTTAGCAATTTGCTAATTGTAGATTGATGTGTAAAGTTAGTATGGGCCTCACTTCTGTGCTAAGTTCAACTGTGAATGCTTGTTTACATTATGCTAGTAGTTGGGTATGTGAATGAATGTTCAAACCGAAAATCTTCGTATTTCCGTAAGATCGCACTATTTATGTGTAGTTGCAGTTTGTCTCACTGCCAGTAGATTGGTTTTATTGGGGATCCGCCCATTTGCAGCCTTTCATCATTATTGTGATTGATCTTAGCGCTTAGAATAGAATAGAATCTCTAAAACCGCTATCTCTCTTTTGGCCGTTTATTTTGAATCAAGGTTAGTTTTAGGATTGAAAGCACTGGCCCATATTGTTGTGTATCCGATGAAAATTCACTTCCAAAGATTAAGTTCATTGTATACCCCTTGTGATTACCAGCATTTTCACATATTATCTGAGTTGTTTATGCATTGTCATGACCTGACACCCGAGAGACCTTGGGGTGATTTTCAGTAATTTATTATTGAGGATTACCTTTCAAGAGAGATAGAATATTGCATTCTGTCTGAGTTGTTGCTGTGCAGGAAACACCATCAACAGATTGGCGCTAGAAGGAGGGCGAACAAGGTGACATTGCTGGAAGATTGAATGAGCCTCTATGTTGAAAATCTAAGATATGGCAGATCTCAAAATCCAAAAATTCAAGTTCTGAGTCAAGATGGAAAATCAGCGTTATATTTTTCATAATGGAAACAGTCTTCAGATCGACTTTTTTCAAATTTGTAAGTCATTGAATAAGAGGATAAATCAATGGAATGGCAAGGGTTTACATCATTGTGCATTTTCAGACAAGTGTAGGCTTCATAATACCTGTAGACACAATGAGTTTGAATGCTTGGCCTTTCTAGACAACATTGAGATGGCCTTGCAAAGGAACCTTTTTATGCAAAATTTGTCTGAACCATTAGCCACCTCAGATCTAGGGTTTATTGATGTTGCAGTTGAGGCATTTACACAGGTAGTCGAAGGTCAGCTTGTCGGTGGTAAGCGTTTGCAGGATTTCCTTTCATCGAAATGGTGCAGAGTCCATGATGCAGCCCATTCAGAGTTCACCTGTCGTTCGTGTGGGGACATTATCTTTAAAGTTGGAGAATATCTGGAGTGGAAGGGTGAGTTAAGCAAAGAATGCACTGCAGAAGGGCTGACTACTTCTGAATCCAGGGATGGCATTGCAACTGATGCTGACATGACTTTGGAAGGAACTGAGTGTCATGAAGGTGAATCTGAGGCATCAGAGATAACAGAGGAACATTCAAGTGAAGAATCACCTACGGAGATCAAGGAGGATGTTCTTGTTGAGGCTAGTCAAGTTCCTGAAAATATAGCGGAGGCTGAAAAAGAGGTTCATGTCCAAGACGAAGATGTGATACAAACCAGATACAAAGATTTTGTTGCCAGAATTATAAGAGATTGGTCAAGCCTAGGTTTTGGAGTCTACCTAGAGGAGCTGTTGTTACCAGCTTGGTGCAGGATACATGAGGAAGAGCATTCAGAATTCACCTGTTTCCAGTGCCAGACAGTCGTAAAGGAGGTGAAGGAGCAAGTACAGTTACTCTTACATGCAAATGATACACAGATAGATGCATCAGACAAGTCTCTGATTGAGGAATGTCAACCAGTTGCTGATGAATGTCTTGAAGAACATGAGGAAGCACTCGGTGAAGTGGTCAACGTTCCTGATGACTGTGATCAAGATTCCGAACTAGTGCCAACAGAAGATGAATTCAGGGACTCTTCTCATTTATCAAATTATGTTTTTCCTCAGCTTATTAATGAACTGCACAATGAAAACTTACAGATTCTATGCATTATTGATGGGGTGGCTGATGTGGTTCATGCTAATGTGCAGGAAAATATGAATGATGTTGAAAACATAAATGTTGCAGTTAGTATTGGTGAACATGCTCCAACTTCTCTAGGTGAGAATGTGCTGGAAGATCAATCTGTGATACCTTTAGATGAGCATCCTGCTGAGGAAATTTTTGTACAAGATAATGCCTCTGCATTTTCATTGTTGATCCCTCGTGGAAATACTCAAACAGGTGAAAAGTTCCATGTTCATAGTTCTGAAAGTCTTCGATATGAATTTCACTCTGCATCATGTAATGATTCCTCTAATTCTATCTTGCCTGTTTCAAATGCAAGTGGAATATTGCACCATCAATGGAGACCCCCTGATGACACTATGATCAACTCTTCACAAGTGCAGGATGATGAACACAACACTCAGTCTGCAGAAATGCAAAATCAGGTTGTTTCTTTCTTTGCTGGAAATTTTGAATCTTGTCAATTTGATTATGGAGATTTAGGAAAGACAACTTGCATATGGGTTAATCATGGTCCTAATGAGTTACCTCAGTTACTAGTTATTCCTAATCTTGACATGGAGTTTGAATGATGCAACGCAGAGATTTATTTTTCTGAATATAAAGACAGGTTTGCATTTCTGAGGACTGTTACCTTCACCTTATTGCTTGTCCATGCATTGATTAATCATATGGGGATGAGTCTCAGTTCATCCTGTCTGATCATGAGCCACTTTGAGTCTCTCTGTACATAGTGTTGATCTGAATAAATGCAGCTTGGTCTGCTTTTCTTTTACTTTTTTCTGTTTTGTTTTCTTTAGGATAGATTGCTTTAGTTTAGATGGCTTTTCCTTGCTTCTGTTTTGGCTAGTTTAGTTTGCTTTGGATTTCGGTTTGATTGTTTTGCTTCTCTAGCTTGGGTTTTCTATTTTCTGGTTGGGGAGGTGTCCTTCCTGTGCAATAATTCTTTATTATCTAAGATTTTTCTAAGTGTTTTATTGATGGACTTTAGTCATGTGTCTTGAATTAATGGTCAAAGATCTTTTGTTGGTGTCAAGCAATCTGAATGTCTGATTTAAAGAAAATGGGTCATTGGTCTGACTTGAATCTAAAGTATTCTGAAATCTTATATCCTTTATACATCTTAAGAATCTGAAGGTTGCAGTAGGGTCCTTGCAAGGTCTTGTTGGGTGAAAAATCATATTTCTGCTTCAGTGCCACTGTGGTTCTCAGCCCTGAGTGTGGACTTCACTGCTCACAGGTTGAAATGAAAAGTGAAAGAAAAGAAATATCAAAAAGGAAGAAGAAGAAGAAGAAGAGAAAATATTGAGAGTCAGAAGAATGATTTCAACTTATCAGGGGTATCCGAATATCTCTACCGAGGCTATGGACGCCTGGCTGGCAGTAGAGCTATGTTCAGGAGAGTCACAGCGATAACCTCGTCGGGGCTATGGACGCCTGACTGGCAGCGAGACTCTATCCAGGTTGCTTTTGGAGCTAGAACCTTTACGTAGCCTAACTTGGCTGAGCTTGGTTTCTACGGTAGCTTAACGAAGGAAATGGACTCACTTGCACACACTTGGATTTTCAGTCTCTGGAAGTTTCAGTCAGCCTTTGGTCTTGATTTTCTTTAGTCTTGCATTTTGATTTGTTTGCCTGATAGGGCGATCGAAACCAGGGATTCTGGGTTCATGATTCTTGTTCATCATCAAAATGCTCTGGAGCATTTTCCCAGCGGAGTCGCCATTTGTTGTGCAGTTTTGCACACACGCCCCACTGAAAGTAGGGACCCCTTTGCTCGCTGGGTGTCTTTTGGCCCCTCAATTTTATTGATTTGGTTGCCTTTGAGGTCCTTAGATGTTCATCTTGCTTGCCCAAGCGATTTCAGTTGCACTTCAAGAAACCAGAAAATCCGAAGCTACCCCAATCCGGATTTTTCGGGATTTTCCAGATTCCGCCAGTCCCGCCTATGCGAGGTCCGGGTTTTTACCTGCGTCCGGGATTTTCCGCCTGACCCGGATTATCCCGGATTTCTTCAGTTTTCCGGGTATGTGCCGAAAGTACAAAATTTTATGCCATCGGCGGAATTCACCGACCCGATTTTCCCGATTTTTTCCATTTCCGAGATGATGTGAATTCCTAATCTCGAGCTGCCTGCTGAAATCCGCTCCAACGATTTTCCGGATTGCCCGGCCCGATTTTCCGGACTCGTCCGGAGTCCACCGACCGATTTTCCTGATTTTCTCCCTTTTGGTCCGGTTTCCGAAATGGAAATTTTTTCGAAAGTGGTTTTTTTCCCAAAATGGAAATTTAAAAAAAGGGATCCCTAAAATGAATTTCTTTGAGATAAAAAAAATTGTTAAAAATTTCCAAAAATGGAAAAAATTCTGAAAATGGAAAGTTTCCTTTTAAAAATGTAAGTTTTCCTTAAAGGTCAAAATTTTATTCAAATTTAATTTGGACATGTGGGCTATTAATGATGATATCTATTTTTCAGGGCTAAACAAATATTAAAAAGGGGGATTTGCATATGGATTTGTGCCAAAGGAGGGAAATCTGGAAGTGTTCAATTTAAATTTTCAAAGGGACTCGCCAGAACTGTACAAACCCGTCTGGTTAAATCGAGGAGACTTTCTCGAAGAAACGGAATTTGATCTTGGCCGAGATCGTGGGCCGACATGGATATTCATGCATTTAATGCAGATCTTGTCCCATTTTGAGATTCTCCTGGCCGACCTGTTTGAGGCTAGTTATTATTGTAAAATCTAATTGGGCCGACATGTTTGAGGTTCTCTATAAATGGCATTTGTGCCTCATTTGTAAAGGGAGATTTTTAGGAGTTTGACTAGGCCAGAATTTTGCTAAGTTAGAAGGCCAGAATTGGCAAGCAGTTTTCAGAATTAGCTGTAGGAGATGAGAGACTTGAAATTGTTATGTAATGCTGGATAATTAACGCAATTGGATTGTTGATTTGGCAAACTTTGTATTTATTTTCAACAGCTTTTATGGTTTCTTGTTCTTGATTCTCAGCTATTAGATGTTAGATGTTAGATTTTAGCTCTTTTACAATGATGGTGAAATGTTAATGATGTTGATCGATCTCCGGTCCATACTTTTAGCAATTTGCTGATTGTAGATTGGCCGTAGTTAGTCCGCCTCACTATGGGGTTGTTCAACCGTAGCTGTTTGCGCCGTGCTAGCTTGGGTATGTGAATGAATGTTCAAAGTCCGAAAATCTTCAGATTTCCCGTAAGATTGCAAATTATTTGTGTAGCTGCAGGTTTGTCCTTGATCAAGGTAGATTGGTTTATTGGGGACTGCCTCCCATTTGCAAAATTTTCATCATTATTGCATTGATCTAGAATAGAAGTAGAATCTCTCAAACTTTATCTCTTTATTGCTTATTTGAATCTGGGTTAGTTTTAGGATTGAAAGCATCACCATATTGTTGCATCCGATGGAAAATTCACTTCCAAAGATTGTTCATTGTAAGGCCCTGCATTACCAAAAAGATTATATTATCCTGTGCTGTTTATGCATTGTCGCACCTCGACACCCGAGAGACCTTGGGGTGATTTTCTGTAATTTATTACGAGGATTACCTTCAAGAGAGATAGAATATTGCATTCCTCGTCTCGAGTTGTTGCCGCAAGAAAACACCATCAAATGTATTTTGGCTAGAAGGAGCTTAACAAGGTGACATTGCCGAAGATTGGAATGAGTTTCTTTTGAAAATCTAAGATATGGCAGATCTCAAAATCTGAAAATTCAAGTTCTGAGTCAAGATGGAAAAGAAGCGTTATGTTTTCCATAATGGAAACAGTCTTCAGATCGACTTTTTTCAAATTTGTAAGTCATTGAATAGGAGGATAAATCAATGGAATGGTAAGGGTTTACATCATTGTGCATTTTCAGACAAGTGTAGGCTTCATAATACCTGTAGACACAATGAGTTTGAATGCTTGGCCTTTCTAGACAATATTGAGAGGGTTTTGCAAAGGAACCTTTTCATGCAAAACTTGTCTGAACCACTAGCCTCCTTAGATCTGGGGTTTATTGATGTTGCAGTTGAGGCATTTACACAGATAGTTGAAGGTCAATTTGCTAGTGGTAAGTGCTTGCAGGATTTCCTTTCATCAAAATGGTGCAGAGTCCATGATGCAGCCCATTCAGAGTTCATCTGTCGTTCGTGTGGGGACATTATCTTTAAAGTTGGAGAATACCTGGAGTGGAAAGGTGAGTTAAGCAAAGAATGCACTGCAGAAGGGCTGACTACTTCTGAATCCAGGGACGGCATTGCAACTGATGTTGACGTGACTTTGGAAGGAACTGAGTGTCATGAAGATGAATCTGAGGCATCAGAGTTACCAGAGGAACATTCAAGTGAAGAATCACCTACGGAGATCAAGGAGGATGTTCTTGTTGAGGCTAGTCAAGTTCCTGAAAATATAGTGGAGGCTGAAAAAGAGGTTCATGTCCAAGACGAAGATGTGATACAGACCAGATACAAAGATTTTGTTGCCAGAATTATAAGAGATTGGTCAAGCCTAGGTTTTGGAGTCTACCTAGAAGAGTTGTTGTTACCAGCTTGGTGCAGGATACATGAGGAAGAGCATTCAGAATTCACCTGCTTCCAGTGCCAGACAGTCATAAAGGAGGTGAAGGAACAAGTACAGCTACTCTTACATGCAAATGATACACAGATAGGTACATCAAACGAGTCTCAAACTGAGGAATGTCAACCAGTTGCTGATGAATGTCTTGAAGAACATGGGGAGGCACTCGGTGAAGTGGTCAATGTTCCTGATGATTGTGATAAAGAATCCGAACTAGTGCCAACAGAAGATGAATTCAGGGAGTCTTCTCATTTATCAAATTATGTTTTTCCTCAGCTTATTGATGAACTGCACAATGAAAACTCACAGATTCTATGCATTATTGATGGGGTAGCTGATGTGGTTCATGCTAATGTGCAGGAAAATATGAATGATGTTGAAAACAGAAATGTTGCAGTCAGTATTGGTGAACATGCTCCAACTTCTCTAGGTGAGAATGTGCTGGAAGATCAATCTGTGATACCTTCAGATGAGCATCCTGCTGAGGAAATTTTTGTACAAGATAATGCCTCTGCATTTTCATTGTTGATCCCTCATGGAAATACTCAAACAGGTGAAAAGTTCCATGTTCATAGTTCTGAAAGTCTTCGATATGAATTTCACTCTGCATCATGTAATGATTCCTCTAATTCTATCTTGCCTGTTTCAAATGCAAGTGGAATATTGCACCATCAATGGAGACCCCCTGATGACACTATGATCAACTCTTCACAAGTGTAGGATGATGAACACAACATTCGGTCTGCAGAAATACAAAATCAGGTTGTTTCTTTCTTTTGTAGAAATTCCGAATCTTGTCAATTTGATTATGGAGATTTAGGAAAGACAACTTGCATATGGGTTAATCATGGTCCTAATGAGTTACCTTAGTTACTAGTTATTCCTAATCTTGACATGGAGTTTGAATGCTACAACGCAGATATTTATTTTTCTGAATATAAAGATAGGTTTGCATTTCTGAGGACTGTTACCTTCACTTTATTGCTTGTCCATGCATTGATTAATCATATGGGGATGAGTCCCAGTTCATCCTATCTGATCATGAGCCACTTTGAGTCTCTCTGTACATAGTGTCGATTTGAATAAATGCAGCTTGGTCTGCTTTTCTTTTACTTTTTTCTGTTTTGTTTTGTTTAGGATAGATTGCTTTAGTTTAGATTGCTTTTTTTTCTGTTTTGGCTAGTTTAGTTTGCTTTGGGTTTCGGTTTGGTTGTTGTTTCGCTTCTCTGGCTTGGGCTTTCTGTTTTCTAGTTGGGGAGGTGTCCTTCCTGTGCAATAATTCTTTATTATCTGGGATTGTTCTAAGTGTTTTATTGATGGACTTTAGTCACGTGTCTTGAATTAATGGTCAAAGATCTTTTGTTGGTGTCAAACGATCTGAATGTCTGATTTAAAGAGAATGGGTCATTGGTCCGACTTGAAACTGAAGTATTCTGAAATCTTATATCCTTCATACATCTTAAGAATCTAAGGGTTGCAGTAGGGTCCTTGCGAGGTCTTGTTGGGTGAAAAATCATATTTCTGCTTTAGTGCCACTGTGGTTCTCAGCCTTGAGTGTGGACTTCACTGTTCACAGGTTGAAATGAAAAAGTGAAAAAGAAAAGAAATATCAAAAAAGGAAGAAAGAAAGAAAGAAAGAAAGAAAGAAGAAAGAATATTGAGAGTCAGAAGAATGATTTCAACTCATCAGGGGTATCTGAATATCTCTACCGGGGCTATGGACGCCTGGCTGGCAGTAGAGCTATGTTCAGGAGAGTCACAGCGATAACCTCGTCGGGGCTATGGATGCTGACTGGCAGCGAGGCTCTATCCAGGTTGCTTTTGGAGCTAGAACCTTTACGTAGCCTAACTTGACTGAGCTTGGTTTCTACGGTAGCTTAACGAAGGAAATGGACTCACTTGCACACACTTGGATTTTCAGTCTCTAGAAGTTTCAGTCAGCCTTTGGTCTTGATTTTCTTTAGTCTTGCATTTTGATTTGTTTGCTTGATAGGGCGATCGAAACCAGGGATTCTGGGTTCATGATTCTTATTCATCATCAAAATGCTCTGGAGCATTTTCCCAGCGGAGTCGCCATTTGTTGTGCAGTTTTGCACACACGCCCCACTGAAAGTAGGGACCCCCTTTTTGCTCTGGCTTTTGGTGTCTTTTGGCCCCTTAATTTTATTGATTTGGTTGCCTTTGGAGGTCCTTAGATGTTCATCTTGCTTGCCCAGGCGATTTCCCCAGGTTGCACTTCGAAGAAACTAAGTTCTGAGAAAATCCGGGTTTTTACCCCAATCCGGGATTTTCCGGTCCGTCCGGATTTTCCCAGATTCTGCTTAAAGTCCGGTTCTATGCGAGGTCCGGGTTTTTACCTGCGTCCGGGATTTTCCGCCTGACCCGGATTATCCCGGATTTCCTCAGTTTTCTGGGTATGTGCCGAAAGTACGAAATTTTATGCCATCGGCGGAATTCCGCCTGACCCGGATTTTCCCGGATTTTTCCATTTCCCCGGAGTATGATGAATTCCCGGAATCTCGAGCTGCCCGCGGAAATCCGTTCCACCCGGATTTTTCCGATTTTCTGCCTGGCCCGGATTTTCCCGGATTCTGGTCTGGAGTCCGCCTGACCTGGATTTTCCCGGATTTTCCCCTTGGTCTGGTTTCCCGAAATGGAAATTTTTTCGAAAGTGATTTTTTTTCCAAAATGGAAATTTAAAAAAAGGGATCCCGAAAATGAAAATTTTTGAGATAAAAAAAATTGAAAATAAAATTTCCAAAATGGAAAAATTATGAAAATGGAAAGTTTCCTTTTAAAAATGTAAGTTTTTCTTAAGGTCAAAATTTTATTCAAATTTAATTTGGACATGTGGGCTATTAATGATGATATCTGTTTTTCAGGACTAAACAAATATTAAAAGGGGGACTTGCATATGGATTCGTGCCAAATAGGGAAATCTGGAAATGTTCAGTTTAAATTTTCAAAGTGGGACCTGCCTAAGAATCCGTGCCAAAACTGTCTACAGCTGGAGGACTTTCTGGAAGAAACGTGAATTTGATCTTGCTGGAGATCGTGGGCCGACATGGATAATATTCATGCATTTAATGCAGATCTTGTCCCATTTTGAGATTCTCCTGGCCGACCTGTTTGAGGCTAGTTATTATTGTAAAATCTAATTGGGCCGACATGTTTGAGGTTCTCTATAAATGGCATTTGTGCCTCATTTGTAAAGGGAGATTTTTAGGAGTTTGACTAGGCCAGAATTTTGCTAAGTTAGAAGGCCAGAATTGGCAAGCAGTTTTCAGAATTAGCTGTAGGAGATGAGAGACTTGAAATTGTTATGTAATGCTGGATAATTAACGCAATTGGATTGTAAATTTGGCAAACTTTGTATTTATTTTCAACAGCTTTTATGGTTTCTTGTTCTTGATTCTCAACTATTAGATGTTAGATGTTAGATTTTAGCTCTTTTACAATGATGGTGAAATGTTAATGATGTTGATCGATCTCCGGTCCATACTTTTAGCAATTTGCTGATTGTAGATTGCTGTGTAAAGTTAGTCTGAGCCTCACTTCTGTGCTAAGTTCAACTGTGAATGCTTGTTTACATTGCGCCAGCAGTTGGGTATGTGAATGAATGTTCAAAGTCTGAAAATCTTTAGATTTCCCCAGAAGATCGCACCATTTCTGTGTAGTTGCAGGTTTGTCCTTGATCAAGCAGAGATTGGTTTTATTAGGGATATGTCCATTTGCAGCTTTCATCATTATTGTGATTGATCTTAGCAGTTAGAATAGAATAGAATCTCTCTAAACCCTTATCTCTTTTGCTATTTATTTTGAATCTGGGTTAGTTTTAGGATTGAAAGCATACCATATTGTTGCATCGATGAAAATTCACTTCCAGCATTGTTCATTTGTAAGGCCCCTTGTGATTACCAGCATTTTCACATATTATCTGAGTTGTTTATGCATTGTCATGACCTGACACCCGAGAGACCTTGGGGTGATTTTCAGTAATTTATTATTGAGGATTACCTTTCAAGAGAGATAGAATATTGCATTCTGTCTGAGTTGTTGCTGTGCAGAAAACACCATCAACAAGAGGGACAGGAAAAATAAAATCGATACAGAGTTTCAATGACTTTTCAAGTGAGTAAGAAAGCTTATATGGGAGTAGCCTTATCTAAAATATTTTGAACTAGAGTTTGATATACCATTTAGAGAGCTTGGTTTTCATGGAATTCATTTCAAAGCCTCTACTTTTATTGTTACTATGGAAAACTATTTGGTAGAGTTGGTGGAATTACCTTTCTTAGTAATCGCTATTAGTGAGATTGAGATTGTTAACCTTGAGAGAGTAGGAGTTTGGAAAAAGGCATTTGATATGGCTATTATTTTCAAAGACTTCAAGAGATATGTACTCTGCATTGATGCCATTCCTCAATCTCCCCTTGATGGCATCAAGGAATGGCTAAACTCCATGGATATAAAGTATTATGAAAGCATAATGAACTTGAATTGGTGGCCAATTTTGAAGAGTATTACTGATGATCTAGATAAATATTTTGAAGATGGTGGTTGGGAATTTTTGAATATGGAAGCTAGTGATTCTGATTCTGATAATTCAGAAGAGTCAGATCAAGGATATGAACCCCTTGATGTAGAAGAGGAATCAGAATCATATTTCATGTAGCCACCATCAAGAGTGTTACAAGACAACAAGATGGAGGGAATTCTTATATAAGGATAATTTTCAATGTTGCAGGTACTGGCTTTAATGCCAACTACAATGGAAACATTTAAATTCCCTAGCAGTATTTATGTTAAGGAAATTTCCTTTAGATGCAAGGATTCAAAGCACATCAACCATGTGGTACATATGATTAAATCCTAGAGACGATCTGTAGCAATGAAAGAGTCTGAAAAGGAAGAGAGAGCTACATTGGTGACTTAGGAGAAACTTTAGATTTCAAAAATAAAGCCAATTAGGCTGGTAGATGTGTGGATCAGGCCAAAATTTGGTGGAAGAGGAAGAAAGATGACTGAAACTCTAGAGGCCCACCATACTGGATTTCGGTATTCAACCATGAGAGTAGAAGAGAGAGTTGATATCATGTATCAAAACATTAAGCATGCATTCTTCCAGCCAGTGGAGAAGGAGATGATTACTTTGCTTCATTTTCATTTGCATAACCATATCATGGTGTGGGAACCAAGAAGACAAATGATGTCAAGTTTTATGTGGAGGTAATGGATGTGGTCCAAACTTTAGGAGGGTCAAGAAGGTCAATGTATGATCCTAATTAAATTGCGGAAGGACAACAAGAGAGGGACATGAAAAATAAAATCAATACAAAGTTTCAAGGATTTTTCAAGCGAGTAAGAGAGCTTATATGGGAGTAGCCTCATCTAAAATATTTTGAACTATAGTTTGATATACCATTTAGAGAACTTGGTTTTCATGGAGTTACTTTCAAAGTCTGTGCTTTTATTGTTCCTATGGTAAATTGTTTGGTAGAGTTGGTGGAATTATCTTTCTTAGTAATCCCTATTAGTGAGGTTGAGATTGTTAACCTTGAGAGAGTAGGAGTTTGGAAAAAGGCATTTGATATTGCTATTGTTTTCAAAGACTTCAAGAAAGATGTACTCCACATGTATGCCATTCCTCAATCTTCACTTGATGGCATCAAGGAATGGCTGAACTCCATGGATATAAAGTATTATGAAAGCAGAATGAACTTGAACTGGATTTTTTTTTGAAGAGTATTACTGATGATCCAGATAAATTTATTGAAGATGTTGGTTGGGAATTTTTGAATATGGAAGCTAGTTATTCTAATTCTAATAATTCAGAAAAGTCAGATCAAGGATATGACCCCTCTGATGTAGAAGAGGAATCAAAATCAGATGAGGAAGGTTTAGAAGATGAATCTCTTGTGGAGTCAGAGGAGGACAAAGAAGAAGAAGATTTTGAAGAGGAGGAAGGTAAAACATGGGATGAATTAGAATCCAAAGCCAAAAATGCATATAAGGAAAAAGGAGATGAGTCTCATAGTGAAGAGGAAAGGTGGCAACAGAAGGTAAAAGCTACAAGAAGTCTCAGGTACCTGATATTAGAGATTCAAGAGGAATGTCTGCCAAGAGGCATAAATTCAAATGAATTGAGTTCATCTACATCCTTCTACTATTTATTCATGCACATAAACCATCATGTTGTAATCATAAAATTTGAGCTCTATTTACTCATCCTAGGCATCAATAAACAACTCAACACAAGAGATACAAATTGACATATTAACACAACAATATCCAACTAAGTTATTGAAACTTAACTATTGATACCTCTTTCTCCATCCAAATTACAAAATTGTTCCACTTTTTGTTTTGTAACATATTCTTTTCAAATTGATTTGGATGGTGGCCATATTTCTCCTCCTATCAAAACATGGAACATGGACTAGTTAGAATAATTAATATGCAATCATTTACTTTTTCAAAAAAATAAAAAATCATTTAACATATTAAATAAACTTACAAATGTATAGATCAAGGCCTGCAAACCTTTTTGTCCACTGCGATGTGTGGCACAAAGTTTCTCAAGCTTAGCCTTGGAGGCCTTGTCCTAAAACATATACTAATTCAATTTAATTATGCACAAAATAAAATTTAAATATCGTTTAATAAATTTGATATAATCTTATGAGAAAATTCAAATACCTGTGTACTCTCCTTACCAGAATTCCTCTATGCATCAAACTTCTCATATGCTTTTACAAGCTCTCTCCATACTTTCACACTTACATCAATTGGCCTTTTTTTCTGCCTTAGCTTAGGAGGGATTTTTTTTATCTTCTTTGTTTGGTTGCACTAAAATCTGTTGCAGTTTTGAGACATTCATATTTTTATCTTCTTTAGAGACCAACCTGTGCCAAAATCAGTCTCCATGTCATGGATAACTACTTTTTTCAGGTGCATGGGTATCTTTGAGAATGGAAAATGTAGATGGTCTTTGAACCGTTGAAGGAATGATTCCTTCAAACTATTCACAAATGTTTTCCTAGTATCCATCATTTAGACTTCCCCTGAAATCACCTCATATTCTATCTTCGTATTGTAGCTATCAATGTAAGATTGAAAAAATGGCATGGTGGAACTCTGTGTCCCAGTAGTGGAAGTCTTTGCTCCCTATTCCACATTCTTAGAGTTTACTATCACTGATTTGATCCAGGACTGGTTGGGGAATCAATTGATTCCCTTTGAAATAATTGATTTGTTTGCAATGTTTGACAGGAATTAATAGATTGTTTTTCTATGTATCTGGTAAGTGTTGTCCAGTCCACATTAACCAATTTGTTCACTGCCTCTACCCCCAATATGGAAGCCAATTCATCTTTATCTTTCTTAGTATCATGTTCCTATATATATATATATTTTAAATTATATTTCTTCTTTTAAATTTAGAAATAAAAAAGTAAAAAGTAAAATTCAAAGAAACAATGGAAACATTCACAAATCTATAAATTGACAATGAATTACCTCATTGTGGCCAGAGTTTGTTGTCAATGCTCGCTTCCCTCCATTGCTTGACATTTTGAGGTGACCTAGGGAAAATTGTTTTTGTCCAGTCTATGGAGGAAAACGAAGTACACATTGTCAGGTATGAAATTTTTCATCCAGTTTGTGGTATGAAAGTTTTGTTTTGTGGGAAAATATGTTCACTGGGTTTGCTTAGTGTTGATAATCTAGGGAAAATATGTTCGCTTGGTTTGCTTAGTGTTGATAACCTTATCATGAAAAATATTTCATAAAGCAATCTTGCACGAATTTGTCATGGCATCGATGACTATGGCACGGCTGGCCAAAAGCAAGCCGTTTCTGCATTTATTTTTAGTTGCTCAGTAGTGATCAACCCAATTCCCAAATTTGAAAGGAAATTCACTATTTCCTTGATACCCAATTTAGGGAAAGAATATAGAGGCATCCTCACTTCGTGCTATAATATTTTGAGCCAAAGCTCAAATGGGTAGGGTAAAATTTTTTGTTGGTTTCTCAAAGGTTTTGCAATTTATAATGATGGGACAATTTAGAGGTTTACTAGACTAGTTAGGCCACAAACTAGTAAACAATCATGAATTCAAATGCAATACAAAGAGCAGTAAACAATCATGAATTCAAGCAAGAAAAAAAAAATTGTAACCTTACCTATGGTGTCACAAACAAAATCGAATTTCTCATAAAAATTCAACTTAAAGGCTGACAATCTACATGAGTTATTTGAGGAGGAGAAGATCAACAAGACAACTAGTTTTTTGGTCAAAATTCATAAAAGAAGGTCCAACATGGAAAAGAGTTGGGATATTCTTTAGCTTTTTGGTTCTCAGTCCCTCAGGCTACTTGGTCGCGTGGACGTCATTAAAATCTCTCATTCATTCATTCATTCGTTCATCAATTGTTGGTAGCACCCTGCTCTCTTCCTTCACGTGGCGTTTTTCCCTTTTTTGTCGTCTAATTTCTTCCTTCACGTGGGAAAGTTTTAAATTTTTATTTTGATTCATTAGTCTCTCTTTAGTTGGCGTTAGTTAACACCAACTTTAGTGCTGAATTTTGACTGTTAATTTAATTTGTTTGGGACGTATAAGGCAGTGTCAAGTGCACCTAATTTAGTGCCTATTATAGCTATATAGTGACTATTTTCATTGTTGTGTATCATAGGACCTAGAGTGTTGGAAATAATTCTAATTCCTGCCTTGTTTTTGTGACCACTGTTGTCCCGTGGCTCCTTCATCAGCTCGGTGTAGTAGAGTGGTTTTTACCGTGGTCCTACAAGGTGCTTCATCCTTCTTGGTGGTAGTGCAGTGAAAGCTTCTGTGGCGGCACGCGAGTCTTCCTTCTATTCCTGGTGGTGTTTCGGTGACTCTTACAGTCCCACAAGTCTTCTACCATTGGCATGCGGTAACCACCACTATCCCGTGGCTCCTTCATTAGCTCGGTGCAGTAGAGTGGTTTTTACTACGGTCCCGCAAGTTTCTTTTTCCTTTTCGGTGGTAGTGCAGTGAAATATTTTGTGGTGGCATTTTTATTCATAGAGGAGGCTATGGAGAGAGGACGTGGATGGCATGGAGATACTAAATCACTGAGAGTAAAGTGGGTGGAAATAGATGAGACAATGGAATATATAGATACAATAGAGTTAAGAAGAGAAAGCAACCTCAACCAAAGGAGGAAGGTGTTTATGACTTAACTTAGGAAAAAAATGATCTAATGGTATTTTGTGATACATCCATCTTTTTTCATAGTATTATTGAAATTTATAATGTATTATCCAATCTTGACATAAATTAATGCATGTTGTTGATAATTTTAGATGGAGATTGGAGCAAATGCAGAGCCTAAGTATTCAACTAGCAAAAGAACAAGATATGTACGTGGACGTGGACATAAAAATGTTAAATCATGTAGATGACAGTGGGTGGAAGAGGATTTGACAATGGATATTGTAGACACAACAAATGATTGCATTGAAGAAGAGGTAGGTCAGGACTATAGTACATGGGATGAATACTTTGAGAAAATTGTTGTTTGTGGATGTTCTGTATGTCATGGAAAGAAATAATTCAAACGAGTGATTGTACAAAGAAATTACATATATGATGAGCTTCCAGTCGGTAGTATGCCTCCTACAATCGATTCAAATCCAATAGGAATTGTGGTGAGGAATTTTCTAATTTGATATAAATAACATGTATACTTTGTTTAAACATTGTTTTATATTATTTAAATAACTAATTTTTTCTTAATGGATACTTGCAGGATAAAGTTCTTGGTTTAAAGTTTCTTGGATCACCGACTTCCAGCCTAGAGGGAAATGATCATTTATCAGATGATACATCTAACAAAAATATGTGCCAATATACCAGCTTAGAAGATGAGGAATTTACGAAAACAAGTAACAGAACAAGAACTGGTGTGAAGATGCATAATTTGCTTAAAGACAAGGGGAAGGTGGACTACATACCCTATGAGAATAAAAGTGATGGGGATGATGACTTTCCCCTGAGTTTGAGATCAATTTAAAAAGAGACATTTGATCGTCGACTATATTGTGCTTGGCCTAGTGATCAACAACTACCTAGAGTGTACGAGGTGTTTCAATTTTGGGGATACAACTACATGATACGACCCTCCAATATTCATGGAGTGAATCTAGGCCTCTTTATTGTCCAAAATGTTCATGTGGTATCCAAACATAGAAACAATTCAGAACAAACCACTAGGAGATTAATGCCATATTATGGTCCATCATATTATAGTGGCGAATGGTGAAGGCTAGCAGAATATAAGCCTAACATGTCAACATATGGCCTAAATTTGAATATGTATACACATCATCTCCAATTGGAAAGTGGAAAATAAATGAATAGAGGTCATCTTATGTATATAGATGGACGTGCATACACACACAAAAATATTGCAGGATTTATAAATAGTAGTAAGGGAAGGGACCCTAATGTAAGACCAAATTGTCAATTTGTTGAGGTTATAAATGATAAAAATGGGGATATGGAAAGAGAGGTTGATAGATTGATAATGGTTGAGGCCATTATGGACCCTACCATTGGGGATGAGTTATTGATTGATTACCCCTTCTTAAAATGCACTCATGTGTGAAAGAAGAGGGAAGAACAAGGTCTCCCTAAGGATGTTCTTAAGGGAAGAAAACCAAAGAATAATAAATGACTGTGGATTGATGCTTTCTAAACTATGTTTTCAAAATTGTGTTTTATAGAAATTATTGTATAAAAAAGGTAGTCTATGAACAGGATATGAAAAGTGTGGAAAATGATGGTGCTGAAATTGAAAACCCTGATTCTGATGATATTACTATTTCATGTCATTTGAGATAAAGAGCACATACAATTTTATATACATAGCAAATGAAGATTTGAAACTAGTAAACTGAAAATGTAAACACTGTAATATTTTTCCTTAAACAATAATTCACATACTCACTTACAAAAAAGGGTGAAGCATTTTTTATTCAAACTTTGTTTTATTTAATAGACATAATAGTAAAAGAATATTTACAAGTACAAGAATATATATGCTATTTCATAGAAAATAAGGAATGTTTCATAGAATATACAAGTACAAGAATATATCATCATCATCATATCCTTAATTAATACCTATTACAATATCCTTAAATTGTTCAATCTTTGGTATGAATTGTTGGCAAAAAAAATTAGGATTACTTCGATGCTTCTTCCATTAATTTTGTATCAACATATGTTCGTGAAGACACAAAAGTTAATAAAATATTAATGCACTTAACTCACAATTATTTAAATAAGCAACATTGTTAACTTTATTATTTTTAAATAGTTTCCATTTTTATGTTGAACATGTAACAAGGCAAAATAAGCTCAAATTTTCAAATTTTTTAGCAGCTCTACCAACATCCACAATAAATGTTTTATTGTATCAACATATTCATTCACATAAACACAATATTGAGGCTTAATAACTAATATTCATTCAAATATAAGAAGAAATAAGTATGGAAAACATAAGAAAAATACAAAATGATAACACAGTCATGGAGAATCTTTGATAATAAGATGTTCTCCATTATATTGCTTCAATTGATATATATTAATAACAAAAGTCTTCAAAATGGAAATGATATATGATGATGATAATTTAAAAATAGGCCTTGGTTTCCTATTTATATAGGAAGCAACAAGCTACATGCCTTTTACAACAAAGAAATGACCTTTCATAACTACTTCTTTTACTAACTATTTAATTAGCATAATTAAGGAAATAACAAGACTTCAGAAATTTTGATATATGGTTCCATTATTCAATGTAGAAGACTCGTGATCATTGATCTGGAAAAGTATTCCTCTCCATGATGAACGTCCAATTGCTCTCGCTTGAGTGTCCTATTCTTCTAAAACCAAATACTTTTCCACCCACTGATACACCGTAAAATATGATGACCACTTATATTCTTGGATCTTTTGCATGTTTGCAAGATGAGTTTTCCATCGAATATCTATTAATGCCTTTGTATCATTGACAAACTTTAGGTATCCCGCATCAAGAACAATCAACCCATCCATGATCTGATTTAGCCTAGGAAGACTGGTATCATCATCCTCTTGTATATGAGTTACACACTTATGAACAACCTAACTGAATTCTTTCTTCCACTTATCCAAGTCCTCCAACTAATCACCATCTCTCATGATTTTAGGTATATACCACTGTTTGCAGGTATGGAATAAATCCACTCATGTTACAATCTTTTTATCAAACCCTTGTACATACTAAAATTCATCAATAATCATCTTCATAGTTTGTTGAATTGGCTTTAATGTTGTGGGTGCATTAGGACTTCTTTGTAGAACTTTTCATAACTTAGCCAAAGTGTGATGAATAGGCTGCCACCTTTTGAACAAAGGATCTAATACAAGCATATGTGTCTTTATTTGATCCATTTCCTGCTGAAGTGTTTTATAACTATCATTCACATTCTCTAGTTTATCCATAAATTATTTTATCTTGTGCTCAAGAATCTTTTCCATAACTTCACAAATTTGTCTTTTCACTTCATCTTGGGTTTGATTGCTGACCTTCTTTACATCATCCACTTCCTTCTTTGGAGTTTTTACTTTTTTGTAGAAATGTTCTTCACAATATCCATTGGAGCAATAGGAGGCATGTATAACACCATCTCCTTGCTTTGTGAGGGTCCTGCTCCTCTTAATTGTTCTTTCAATTTGACATTCTCCATGAATAGTTTATTAACTTCATCATTTAGGAACCTTTGTTCCTTTTCATACTCCTTCAATCTTTCTTCTAATCCCTTAACAGTTGCTTGAGTGAACATGGCCGAATGCATGGTCATTGTGGCTGCCTCCAAAGGGGTGGTATCTTGTATTGTCCTTACCATCACAGCTCCTTTCATCCCTTGAATTACATCCAATAATTTTGGCTTCTGTGTATTTTTTTGTTTGATCCATATGGCCAAGGTTTCAATCTTTGGGTTATACCCAGTTCCACTCACACCTTCATCGGAGTCAAATTCTGCAACTAGCATTGGATCTTCTTGAGCCTGCACTTGATCAAGCATAAACAGTTTTTTTAATTCCAAGCCAGGGAAAATGAGAATATTGCTCTTCAAGACCATTTCTCTAGCCTTCTGGGGGCTAATGTCAATGTTTTCAACTCTTAATTCCTAGAAAGTTTGTGCTACCATTTCATTTTTCTCTGATTCTTCAATTCTTGCTTGAGTTGATTCAATCCTCTCTTGAAATTATTTTATCTTCATCTTCACACATAAATCCTTAAACTCAGGAGTCTTAATTAATTCATCATCTTCTATGAATCTCCTAGTCGCAATTTCCCTTTCATCTTCATGTACCTTTGTACTTGTTTTTTCTTCATCACCAATCCTTTCCTCATGTTTATGGGAATTGGTCTCAAGGATGGGCTGATCAACTTCAATATCACCTTTCAATGATTGTAGTATTGTAGCCACTTCCTTAGTATCGCCCACCTCTTCAGTATCCTCATAAGGTACTAACTGTTCAATGCTTCTTGTCTTCTATATTTTGGGAGGTAACTGCTCCATGGGAGGCTTAAAGGTGGGTATACTCTACAGTTGCACCACTATGATGTTCTTCAAGATATGCTTCCTTCTTTCCATGCAATTCTTCAAATCTACCAATTATCAATTTTATCCTCTTGATGGGGTCCTTTTCCTCAACAAAGTATCCTAGGAAATCCTTGGACCTCTGCTTCGTCCTTTCTTCAACCTTCTTCATATATTCCCATTTTTTCCTTCTACTAAATACATCATTATAAGTAATGCAGCTCATTATGACATCTTCAAAATCCACTTGGTGTGGCACTGTCATTTTGGTAAGAAGATTGTGCCTTATGTTGTTCATGTGATTTTTAGGGTCAAAGGCTCTTTCTTTTCTAGATTTCAATGCATATCTTGTCTTCAAATAATATTGTAACTCCTCTCATGTGTCTGAGCCTACAATCCAATCTTCACACTTGGTTTGGTTTGGCAAGAAAGTGCCTTTCTTCTGCTTGTGCATTACATCTTTCTCCATCCACATCATTTTCCACATAAATTCAAGAAATGCTAATTTGAGGGGCACAAATTTTGGCAGTATGTGTGGAGCAACAGGGCATCCATAAACTCTTATTATTGTAACTTCTGAGAGGAAGAACCAATCTCCAAAATTGTGTGTATGACCCTGCTCTAGTCTTAAAGCCAAAGGTCTCACTAGTTACAACATTTTGGTTGGAAATCTTGGTATTGCATACCCAAGAACTTGAAGGATTTTGTGTACAAAGTCTTTGTAGAATACAACAAAGCTTAAATTCTTGCACCGATTGTCCCAAATATAGCACCATTTATGGAAAGGTGTGGGATTCCCTTGCTCATCCATTGTAGCCAAGTCCATTCTTTTAGTCCACTGGTCCCTATTTTGGTACAATATTAGATGACATAGTAGGGAATAGTGTTTGAATGTAATCGGTGCTCTATCCTCTATAACTTGGGAGAATTCATCATCTAACGCCTTCTCAGGGTATGAAGCAAAGTCATATTCAATATTAGTTTCAGGGTTTTGAATTCTCATGGCCATCATCATTAGGCCTATTGGAATTTTATCTTGAGCATCTATCCCCAACACTTGGAAAAGAGCTAAGTATGTATTCACAAAGTAATACTAAAAATTTGTCACATTAAATGGTTTACTAGTGGTAGTAGAGATGGGGAATGTTCTGTTACCAATGCCTCTTTTCATATATAGGGGCACCTCATCACTTCTATAAGTCTTTTTTAACCTAGCATAATCCTCCTCACTTTTCTATAGGTTTATCTTGGTCAGAGCCTACTTGATTAAGCCAAAACACTCAATGATGGCTTTTCTAGTTACTTCTACCAATACTATGTCTTTGGAAACCTTACTGTTTTGGTAGCTAAGTGATAGTGTTTGGCTAGCAGTCTGATAAATTCTACATGAAAAAACACATTTGGGACAATCAACCTTGTTATATCCAACATCCAAGCATTTGACATTGGAATCTTCTCATTTCTCTTATTGTAAAATACCAAAATAGGTCCCATCCAGATTTGGAAATGAGGGTATCCCTACAACTTTGTGCGGTGTCCACAAGAAACTTCTTATTACCCTCTTTAGTAGACCCTAGAAGTATATCTAATATGGACTGATGGAGTGGTCTCTTCTCTACTTTAGGTTCTTCATCTTTAATTTTAGGCTGACTTTCTTTTACTTCTAATTGTTTTCTTTTAGGAGGCATGTTTTAATTTTCTCTACTATGGCTTCAGATGACAAAACCTTGAAAGATTTTTTATATTAACAGAGCTCTTTCAAAGAGTTTTCATGCACTTACTCGAGTATTTCATGCTTGTAGGACTTCTTCTTCTCATAACCTTAGCTCCTTTCATGCTAGTGCATTGCAATTGAGTGTGATATTGGGAAAGCACATTTATCTTTGGATGGTGTGGTATTCAGTCATATTAGTTTTGGCAACCCTTAATAATTTAATAGCATTTAATTTTAGCAACTGATGTGATTTGTAATGATGCCACATTTATTGCACTACTGCCTTGCTCAAGGCTTCTTGTTGTGGGGTTGTGGTGTATACCGCTCTACCACATATGTTGCTCACCTTCTCAGTGGTATAGCAATGTATGCTTTTGATCATTACTTGAAGAGTGTCGATGAGACAATCTTATTTGTCTTACCGATATCTCAATGTCTCATCAACATTAGATCTTATGTTCCTTTGATGTTGGTTGTTGGTGTCGATGAGACAAGTTAATATCTCTTGTCGATATGCCACTGTCCCATCCATATTTTCCTTCGGCGGTATTTCTTTATATATCGGTGTAACTTTTCCATGTTTGGGAGACTTGTAATTATCACTGTGGTATAGTGGTGTTTTTCCCTTCACTTCTATTGTTTACCGCACTCTTGCCTTGCTCAAGGCTTCTTGTTGCAGGGTTGCAGTGTATACCACTCTACCACATATTGCTCACCTTCCCCACGGTATAGCAGTGTATGCTTTTGATCATTACTTGAAGAGTGTCGATGAGACAATCTTATTTGTCTTACCGATATCTCAATGTCTCATCGACATTACTTCGTTATATCCAAGAGTTGTGTTTTGCCGAGCACTTGTAGATATACCTTGTCGATGTGACATAAGTGATTCCCTCCTTGATATGCCCGTATCTTGTTGACATTTCACTATTTTACATTGTTGATGAGACATATAAATAAGTCTCTTTGACATAGGGGTGTCTAAATTGGCATTAAACTCAGAGCTAAAAGTGGCACTACACTCGAAGCTAATATTAGTGCTAAATACAACGTTATTTTAGGCACTAATTAGTGCCAACTTGTACTAATCAGCGAATAAACACCAAAAATTGCATTATCTTGATAAATAACGTTGACGTTTTCAAAAAATTACCAAAAAATACATTAAAACAATGGGTGGAAGCAAAAAATGGAGCAAAAAGTGGAGCAAATCATAGGGATTTGTTGTACTGATCCCTTTGGATTGATGTGAAACAACTCTAAATCAGACTTAGAAGTCTGAAATAAACAACAAAATCAACCACTGGTATGCCTTCTTCAATTCCTCTTCATCTTGCAACTGTATTCTGCAAGATTGAACCACACCTCATCCAAAGTTATTTTCTACTCATTAACACCTCCAACATGCAACCACAAGGTTTGAAACCTCTTCGTAGGAAAGGCTACACCCCCTTTCCTCACCTCCCCAAATTTGGAACCAAAATCAAAACAACCAAGTCTAAAATAAATTTACTCTCTTCCCACTAACTCTTGCAACTAGAAACTTCTTCCACCCATGCCCCTACCTAGAAAATAATTAATCTTCATAAATTACACATTTGACTCCCTAATGCATGTTTTCACAACCTCCAAGAAGGCAAGCCTCCACCGGCTGACACATTTAATCTTGCATTTTAGAAATTAGAATTCAAATTTAAATTGCTAGGCAATCATATCATGGGCGTTCTATTCATGCCTGAAACATTAACACAAATTAAATAAAATCTAAAAATATATAACCTCCAAGAATCTCATGCCCATGTTTGATTTTTGACAATTTGGCAATTAAAATACAATTTACGGTATGCTTCCCAATGCAACTTGTAACCCAAAATTGTCCAATTATTTAATTCTAATTTTTGGATAATAAAATCATTTAAATACACTAAAACATCAAAAAAAAACATTACACTCCAAAATTAAAAAAAAATGTTGATGCAAGATTACTAGTACCCCTGAATGCTCCGACATCACCAAAGAGAGTCATTTTCCCTTCCAATAGGGGATCTTGTTTTGCACTTAGTCTACTAATGATTTCCAATCCTCAATTGTGAATTTACTCTCAAAGAGTGACATATAAAGGTATGAGGTTTTAAGAGTCCTTCTATTAAAATAAAAGATTAATTGAATCCTCACAATGATCTTTGAGAAAGTAGAATTTTGATGTGTTCTTATTAATTCTATGACCAATTGCATTTTCAAAGATATTTGTCACCTTGTTAATAAATTTAACTTTTCTTGTTGAAGCTTCCTCAAATGGTAGGAGTTGTCCACAAATTGTAAATGAATGATGTTCTTGATTTTGGAGGAAATTTGAAGGCCCTTAAGGTTGCCTATGAGGGATTCAATCTATAATGATTGACCTAGTGCTTCAAACATAGTTTTGAATATAAAAGGTGAGAGGGGATCACCTTGTCTAGGTGCCCATTGCACATCAAAGAATTTCCACACTTGAGGATATACAATTATCAACTCACTTCTTTCAAACACCACAAAACTGTTTTCATATTGTCCTTTCAAGTAATGGAGTGAATGGCTTCATGATCAATAATAGTCCCATCTAGAATTTGTCTACTAGTTGAAAAACCACCATATTCATCTAAAATAATATTGTTGATACAAAGCTTTAGCCTTTAGTCAATATCCTTAATAATATTATTATAATTTTTATTGCACACCAAAATTGGTTAGAGAAAAATAATTCAAGGATTTAGATTTAGTGATAGGAGAAAAATGGTAGCATTCCAAACTTTCAACATCACTTTCCTTGATTTCCAACCACACATCTTTTCCCATGATATGCTAGTTTTTGAAAGAACCTTGCTTGAAACCTATTTGGCCTTGTGTCCTTTTTAAATCCTAAAGAAAATATGTCCAATTTGACTAAGTTCATAAAGATAGGTTTCAATAAATTGGAATTTTAATCAAGATGGTATATCCTTGAATAGAAAGTCTTCCGTGTCCCTATCATCCTTTGGTGGTGTTACAAATAAATCCTTGTAAAAATGCATGCTCTCCTTTTGAATGGGCTCCAAATTTGAGATACTTTTCCCCTCTTAAACCTTCATTAAACAAATTTTGTTATACTATCTCTTGATGTTCATAGATAGATGAAATAATTTAGTATTGCAATCTCCCTCCAACCACTTTACTTTATATTTCTACATTAGAATGTATACACCATCCTTGAATTATGTTGAGTTCCTCTATTAATAAGGATTCCTTAAATTGTAATTCCTCTAACATCCCTTTAGTACCAACTTTGTATTCCACTTCTCAGATCTCCAAATCTGCCCTATTCTTGTGAGAAAAAATATCACCCACTACCTCTTTGTTCCACTTATGAGCCTTATATTTTATATGCCATAATTTCTTTTGAAGAATGTGACACCTACACCCCTTAATATCTATTTTCCAAAACAAGTTTCTCTTCAAATTCTAGAAGTTCAGACCACATGAACTCTATTTTGAATGGGAACCTTGTTGATTTCACATCATTTAAAATATCTAGTCTAATTGGCTAGTGGTTACAACCCACATGAGATATAACCATTGTAGAGAAGGTATTCAGGCAAAGGGTCCACTTTTAGTAGATCATAAAATTGTCTAATCTAATTTGAATGACAACTACATTAATATTTTTGTTGTTCCAAGTGAATCATCCTTGAGTATTTTTAGTGTTGACCAACACTTCCTTTGAGAAAAAATATTTAAATTCGGTAGAGCTATCATTCATAAGATAACTACCATTTATTTTCTATTCAATACAACAAATGGAGTTAAAGTCACCTCTTAACATCCATGCTTCATGCATACAATTTTTTGACCTTGCTTAATTCTTCCCATAAGATGATTGAATTTGCCTCTATCAAAGGACTAGAAATACTTGATTAGATGAATTTTGAATTCTACCTAGGACTAGATATACACATGTGAATGGTATTGTGTGTGGTGAACAAAAAATCACTCTTACTACTTCTATCATCCCATATAGAAACCAAGCCTCTTGCAACACCATTAACTTAAGATGCCAAGCCTAAGTTTCCAACCCATAATATTTTGAGCATTCTTTTCATGGATGCTTGAATCATCATATTTTCTTGTAATAATAGGATAGTTAGAGCATATATTTCCACTACTTTCTTCACTAGTGTCAAAGACATTGAATCTCTTGACATTCCAACTTAAAAGAATCATGATTGGTTAGTGGAGGGGGCTTCCCCTCCACTTCCCTTGCAATTGCTAAGGGATTTTTGGGCCCCATTTATAATATAACTCTTTGCCTTTGATCTAGTTGTACTAGCTTCTATTGGAACGTTCTAGTTGTTTTTGAGAAATTTAGTAGGGTTTTAGTATTTTTGGTTCGTAAGGGTTTTCCTTTATGACTATTTGCTAAATCTCCAGTCCTTATGAGTTAGTCTTTTGTATATGTTGTATTTTTTCTATTCTAACATTGATTGGTTTTTCTAGTTTTTTTATTTGTTTGCAACTTGACCCCCTTGAGAATCATAGTCTTATTGGATCCTTCTTTCATTAGATGGTGTTTGCTTGTGCATGCATTATTCCTATTATTATTTGATTGCATTCACATTGCAACTTTAAGTCCTTGCTAGTATTCCATTTGTTGATTTCCTATTGCATCATAAAGGGTCCTTTACATCATAATTTTCATATTAAATATTTTGCTAAAACCATAAGCCAAAAACTTCATGTAACATTTTTTTGAGTTAAGAGTCATACCCGCTAGTTTATATACAATGTTGTATTATCCCCATATTGAGTTGATAGTTTATGATTGACCCATTAATGCTTATGAGTACACTTTTAAGAGTAATTAAAAAATGACATCATTAATGCCTAGATTGGATGCCATAATGACTCCAAAAGGATTTCTCTAACTTAAAAGCATAGTTCAAATTCTAAGGGGAATAATTTCACATGCATTTGTATTTCTAGAGAATGATGGACATGCTTCATTAATGTGGTGGTTGCATCTTTTGATACCTTTAGCCTTCACATTTATCCAAGTCATTATTCTGGTGGGATCTATTACTAGCCATTGATATGGATGATATAAAGAGTGAACACATCCATTCAAGGAATCATTGTGCATATTCTACACAAAAACCCTTGCTGAAATTGTTCTAAACCCTTGTGTTTGAGCAACTAAATTTGAAGCCAAAAGCCCTCTAGTTTTTGAGAGACTAGAGAATGATCACCCTTTGATTTTGTGGATCAAAGGATGAAACCTTTTTGACTATGTATGATAATCTCAACAAGGGTTTATGAATGAGCTTCATAGTGGTGGGTCATAACTCTACCCCATTTATAATTGGTTGTGGTCTTTAGCCTCATCCAATCTATATGATTTGCAGTGTCATGGGTGGAAGCATTGTATCTTTAGTTTTCTATTGTGGATGTGCAACCATTATTTTTATTATTTCTATAACCATTGTCTATTAGTTTGTTAGAGATATTATAATAGCATATTATAATATATATTTAGACTTATTTAATGTAAGAAAAGGTTATGGAGTTTATTCTTTCTTGTTGGATTTATTTATGATTTGGGTTTTGAATGTTAATGTAAATTTGAAGGAAAAATTTGGGATTTTACATTATTTAGTTAAATTTTATAAATCTAAAAGTTATTTTCCTAAAATAATTAGTTTAATACGTTATAGTAGTATTGGAGCTAGTTTTCTTTCCAGCCTATGAATTGTGGGGGCATTCTTTTTAGTCACTAATGTATGGTAGAATGAGCTCTTTATGAGTCAATAGTAATGAGAATAAAGACTTAGTCAAAGAAGGAAAATTTATGACACCAAAAGAGGAGATTGCCTAAACTTTTGAGGAACATCAATGTTAATTAGAAGCTTTCAAAGCTACATGCCCTTTGATACATACTTAACATCTAAGAGAGCTATATGTTTGTATAAGAAGTTTAAGGAAGGAAAAGACAAAATCAAAAAGTTTCTAAAGAGTAGGAATCAAAGAAAATATTTTTACAAAAAGAATAATTAAAATCAAGGCCTCAAGAGGCTATCAAACAAACTACAATAGTAGAGTAGTTAGTTCCCAAGAACAAATTTCATTATAAGATAACCACTTTTATTTGTGAACACAAGAGGAGATCCCCTATTGCAAGAAAAGAATATTATAGAAAACATGGACTTAAAAGACTAAAAACTTTTCTTCTCATGTAAATAATTATGGGAACCAAGCCACCGATGTTAGAGAATGAAGAGGTGAAATCAAAGAAATTCGATAAAGTTCCAAAAAAGATGGTGATAAATACCTTTGATCCACAAATTGAAGACATATATTTATCTAACTTCTAACAATTATGATTACCATCATAATAGTGGATGGAATCAAGGGATAAATTATGAAGGTAAAACATGAGAAGAACAATTGGAGTTGCAAGGGAAGGAGAAGAAACAAACCATGGAGGAGTCCACCAAGAAGATAGAAATTATTGATCCATGTTTAGAAAGTGATAACTTCTTGATTTCCATAGTGTAATGTCAAAACAAAATTGATTTTTATAAAGTTAATGAGAAGTGAAAATTTCATGTTGAAGATAAAACAATTGAAGAGAAGGCTCTAATGATTCTTCACAGTGTCTAAAATATACCTACTAAAATTTCAAATCTTGAAAAGGATGAATTGTTGTCATATGAAATGCATCTACAAAATAGTACAGGTGATGAGCCTAGATTTGTGAAAGATGTTGATCCTTGTCCCACTAATCTTCGTTTTGAAAGCTTAAGTCACAAGAAGGGTCATGATATTTTGAATATTTTGAGAATTTCCAATCAACAACAAAATGTAAGAACTTTGATGATCTATTTTATAAAAAGGCTAGTTGTGGCAATTATTTATTACACAAGTCTCATACCATATTATTTCAAAACTTTTTTATATGAGAAGTACTCTAATAGTGATGAAAAGATGAAGGGTACAAAATGAAAAGGGAATCCTTTCTCTAAATTTCATAATTGATCAAGCATGATGATGTGGGATCCATGTGTTATACACAAAGAACCCCAAATAAAAGAAATGGTGTAGTACATGAAGGTTGAATTACTTGAAGGGTTCAATATCATTGCCCCTAACAAACCTATCAAACCCCACACATCCAATCACTTGTAGCCATGGGTGAGGATAAGTTATGTGATGCATTATATGTTATGGGGACTAAAATGTCTATGGGTGTACATTGGATGAATTCCACTAGTAATTTTCTTCATATTCATCAAAGTAGGGAGATCAAGTTTACATTCGAAAGAAAAGATGTGACACTTGGAGGTGTCTCTAACAAACCTCTAGGAGGAGTCACAAATAAGAAGATGACTTGTAAGGGATGAGATAATTGGGAATAAAGTTTCCTAGTGGTGGAAAGCATGCATATCCTCTTATTTTATGGTAAGAAACATAGTATTTATTTTGATATTCATTTTTTTTCTAAATCAACATAGTATGGTGCTCCACAAAATGTTCCCAAGATAACACTATTAGATAAATAACTCCAATAGGGTATAGAGTTACTTGTGAGAAAGTTACCATTAGATTATTGCTTGAAGGGAATATGTTCAACTTTTAAATGCCTTGTTGGACACATTAAGTTCTTGTTAGACCATTCGATATAATACAAGAGCTACTTTAAAAATCAAAGTGAATCAAGTATTCAATGTTCAAACCAGACAATTTGTTTTGAAATCTTTTGATGATATTTTGATATGTAGAAAAATATGGAAGGATCATATGAAGCATCTACATTTTATAGTTGGGATTCTAGAGCAACATGCTCAATTTGCAAAATAAATTGAGTTTGGGCTCACAAATATTTTATAGTTGGTCCATGTCATTACTTCTCAAGGCATACAGGTGGATCAAAAAATGACTCAATCTTTTTTAGTTTGGACATCCCCTACCGCACTAACTCTATGGAGAAGATTTTTTATTTTATGTAGTCATGATAGAATGATTATTAAGGGTTTTTCATATACACCCTTAAACAATATGAAAAATAAAGGAGCCCATGCATGAATGGATATAACACCAAGAGTTTTTGAAAAGCCTACAAACAACTCATATCTTATCTTTTCCATTTTATATTTCTTGCATCCATGTGTTGTAGAATGTTGTGTTTTAGGAGAAAGTATTAGGGTTGTATAAAAGAAAGGAACTTCATAAAAATTGAGAGCACGAAGTTCAAATATTCATAAATGGTTCCTCTATGTATGATGAGGAGGTATTTTCCATCATTCATATTTAAAAATAAAATAAAATCAAACATTTGGATGATTGTAGACATATCATGGAGGCATTTTATATTGAGACCCTTTTTGGATTAACACAATCTAAAAGATGAGCATAAAAATGGGTGAGGAAAATACAAGTTTATGATCTTGATATAGAATACATGAAGGGAAAAAAAGAGAGTTGTTGATGCCTTCTCTATGATGTTTCATCCTTTCTCTATTTATGTCATTTTTTATGATAGGAAGATTTGTGTCACTAGAGAATATTCCCAAGATATATTTTTTACTATCATCCTAGAAGGAAATGTGAAGGGTGACAAGTATGTGGTAGTAGACAATCTCATTTTATATATGGGTAGAATCTCTCTAGTGCTCAAATCTAAAATGAACTTGAAGGTTTTAAATTTTTTTGTGTAATTACATCATGGTGGGACACTTTAGTTCCTACAAAACTTTTAGCGAATAAAGAGGGAGATTCTTGTGGAGGCACTTCAAGGAGGATGATATTGAGCATATCAATGAGCCCACTACCCATGACCATAAGAATGAAGGAATGCCATTCCTCCAAGTATATTGTAGCCTTTGATCATTTCCTATCAAGATTGGGAAAGTGTGTTCATGGAATCCATCATAAGATTTCCTAATTAGATGCACGGTAAAGGTTGTATTTATGTTGTGGAAAGGCTAAACAACTATTCATACTTCTTTTCCATTTATTTTAAATTCCCGGTGCACATCATATGGTAGAATTAATTTCTAGGGAGATGATTAGGCTACATGGGTTGCCTAATAATATTTTTCAGTGAAGGAAATACTAGCTTTGTCAATTGATTTTGGTAGGAACTATTTCACTTCACAAGTGTAAAACTCACTCCTAGCCTAAGTTATTAGCTACAAGTAATCAGACAAACAAAAATGGTGAATAAGTGGGTTGAAGGATACTTGAGGGAATACATTTTTGAACATAAATCAAATGGTTGAACCTTTGAGATTGCTACTTTAATGTCACTTATCAAAAGCTCATTGATATGCCTCCACTTAATGCATCATGTGTTTGAGATTCACAAATTTTATGGCTTGACATTCTTAAAAAGTAGGGTGTCATTCACATGGATATGTTGCAATAATATTCATAGTATGCTTAATCATAATGAAGCTCTCAAGAATGAGAAAAAAAATATTGTGTGGGTGGTAGTTGATGGCTCAATTTATGATGCTTGGAAAGAAATAAAACTTCCAAGTAATGCAATCACTATTGGGGAACATATCAAGGGATAGCATTTTAGAATTCTCCAAGAATAATTTAAAATACTTGTATTTGTACATAGTTTCAGTCAAGATGAGATGGAGACATGAATTTGTATTGTTTGAGGGCAAGTGATTTTTGGGAAGGGAAGACTTGTAATGTCCCCTCTTCATATTAATTTGTCTTTGGACCAAATGCCTATTTCCCATTTCAAGCATCTCATTTGGTCAAAGTTTGCAAACATGTTCTCCCTCTTCTTTTCCCACAAGTTCACTAGGTTTGGAAGGTTCTGAGGAATCTGTTTTATCAAATTTTTAGAGTTTACCTTCCAAGAGTGCTTTTCCACCAAAAACACTAACCATTTCCTTAAGTTTCCTTTTGTTGCTGAAGTTTTGGCATTCCCCTTACTTGCGTACCTTGTAATGGTCATCCTTAACTCTCAACACCCAACTCAATATTATTCTTCACTTTACTGGAGTTAGAGTTGTAGCCTTACTTCTACTTGGGTACTTGCTCCTTATGTTTTTGAACCTCAAACTTCATTTCCTTCATACATCTTTTTAGAGTCAAATTTTTCTCTTCCCCTTACCCAAGTACATTTTCTTGAGCATCTCCAAACCTTGATGCATAATAAAATCCCTTGATACATCCCATTGGAGTCATAAGTGCGGGTATACTCTAAATTTGGTACAAGATGAGTCATCCCCAAACTCCAATTCCCAACACTTCTACTATCTTATCTCATCAAAATTGCTAGTTTGGAGTTACCTTTATTTGTATACCTTAATATATGATTTCCTTGGCACTCTTGAAACTTGATTCTCGATAATTGAAAGTGCATGAGATATTCTTTACTCTTGAACTCCAAAACTCCTAAGCTTTTCTTTTTGTACACTTACTTACCTCCTTGCATGACCTAGGATACTATCATTTGTGGTGTTATTTAGGTGAATGAAAACCATGCTTCATTAAAGTGGTGGTTGCATCTTCCACTCTCTTTAGTCCTTGCATTTATCCAAGTCATTATTTTGGTGGGATTTATTACTATTTATTGTATGGATGATACAAAGAGTTAACACATCTATTCAAGGCATCATTGTGCATATTCTACACCAAAACCCTAGTTGAAATTATTTTGAACTATCATGTTTGAGCAACTAAATTTTAGGAGGAAAACCTTCAAGTTCATCATATATCAAAGGATGAAAACCCTTTAATCTTATGGATTAGAGGATGAAACCCCTTTGGTATTGTACGACAATCTCAACCAAGGATTGTTAATGAGATTCTTAATGGCATATCATAGCTCCACCCTATTCACAAAATATGTAGTTTACCATAGCCTTCAACATCATCTCATATGCATGATTTGCAATTCCATGGTGTAATCATTGTACATTCAGTTTGTTATTATGTCTATGTATCTAATGTTTTTATTATTAATGCACATCTTGATAGAATGTCTTAGATACAATAACATATCTACAAATGGCATACTCTTATTTCTGATTTACTTTATGGCCCAATCCCAACCCATCTTAATTTAACCTTATTTTACTCATCATTATTGCACCATTGTTTACATTTACTTGCATGTATTCTCTCTACCTTGATATTACTATTTTAGTTCCAATGTTTATTTCCATACCACTCAAGATTGACCTATGTCAATCTCAAGGCATGTGAAAACAACCATAAAATTCAAAATATTCACATTCAAATTTTGACTTTCATGACCATGTCTATTAATCATTATGAGCCAACTTAGTTCGTGTTGTCATGCAAATGTTAAAATTTTAATATAAAATTAATTTTATAAGGTGTTGGAACATTACAAGGAAAATTCATTAGAACATATTTCAATTTCTAAGGATACAAATATTCAAATGCACATGATATACATATAAGTTTGCATCATGTTGATTGTTGCCTTCAATATTTCTCATTGTCATTAATCTAGCCCACCTATAAAGTTGACAAACTTCTGATTTTTGTTAATTTGACACATTCAACTACAAGGAAGACAAAGAGTGTGGAAGCTTTTAATGCATGTTTTGTCAAATCATTCTTACACCACATATTAGTTTTGTATGTCAAAATGAATTTGTACCACTTGAGATTGACTCAATAACACTTGTCAAAAGGTCCACCTATCCACTCCTTATATTCTATTTTTGAAGGCTAACATCTACCTTTCTCCACTCAAAAGTCTAAGGCAATTTTTGTAAGTTTTTCTTGCCTTGTTGACTCCAAGGCCAAACAATTTTACCTACCCAATTGATTCTTAGGCCAAATAATCCTAGAGAGAAAGCCATAAACCACAAAATAAATTAGGATAGTATACTTCTTAACACACTCATGAAATCAAGGGCATTAATTTTTGGAGAACAATGAGCAAATTTAATATTACATTAAATGTTTATCCACCATTGACTTTAAAACTAAGTATCCCTATTTATCATATTTACTCATTACAATTGTCATTAATTTGAAATTGAGCCATAAGAAAATTTAAAACTACACAAATATTTTACATGTTCATTAGACCAAATACATTTTTTTTTGGACAACATTAAATGAATTCATTACATCAACAATATTTCTATATCATGAATTCTAATACTAAATACCCCTCTCTATCATATTTAATATTCATACTTATTATAATTAACAATCCCAACTCTATTTATCTAAGTTAATAAGTACTTATTAATTACATGTATTTAATTAATCTAAATTATTTATGTTAAACATTCTATTTCTAACCAAAAAAAATTAGCAATTTTTTTAAAATAAAATATTATATTATTATTATTTTTAAATAATATACTAAATTATTGTAAATAGATGGAAAAAACAAAAAATCTAACAGTTAAAACAATGAAAATAGAATGTTATGCTTCTGTCAAAAAAATCAATAAAAAAATCATTACACATGAAAATAGAATGTAGATTTTTATTTTTCTTTTATTCTGTAAAAGACAAGAAATAGATTAAACAGTTTGATAACAAACTTTTTAACCCTTTAAAACAGCTGATAATGCAGCTTTTTAAGCCTTTAAATCTGTGACTCAAATTGGCAACATTTAAATATAGATGCACATTTATATGTAAACATAACGAAATGTTTTTCCAATTTCACCAGACGAATTTCGCACCTCAGCACAGGCATTTTCGCAGGAAGGCGCAGTTTAAAAAGTACCAATGCATCAGGTTCATTCTATTAGCATCATTTTAATTTGTAAAACTATGCAAACAATATGATTTAGTGATTTTAATTGGAAGAAAGTGAATACAAAAATTTCACACTTCTGTACAAATCTCTGATACAGTTTGCTAACAACCGTGTATGATTAGCACTCACAGTTCCTCGTCTATTCATTTTGAGTTGAGCATTTCAATGTTTGCTTCTTAATTTTCAAAGGAATCAGATAAATTATTAGTTGATAGGTTTTTTCTGTGAATTTGTAAGTTCAAAATTGATCAGTAAATTTGTCTCATCTGGAAAAAAGATTTACTAACTGTTAAACTACTGTTTAGTTGTCGGAAAACAAGTTTGAGCTGCTTATAAATCAGCTGCCATTTAATAGTAAAATGGTCCAAAATATCATGTGAAATCCTAAAAAAAACCAAAATCAAATAATACTTAATTTCTGTAAAAAAAAAATCTAGATTTATCTTAGTGGAAAAAATCTATGGGCATAATCATCGAACCTCTTTTAGGTGAAGTGATAGTAAACACATGCAAATGAAAATGTAATGTCTTTATAGAGGGTATAGGTATAATAAATGTGGTGGTGTTGTTCTTCCCATCAAGGTTCATTTGGGGTGTTATTGTTGAGTGTTTGTGTTGATGATCCAATTTGTGATCTCATTGATTCATAGCTTTGAGCAAAAACATTTACCCTCTAAAAATAAAAGAAAAAAAATGTAAAACCTTTGTAAATCTCAATTTATAACTTGCATCCCAGTCTTTGAATTTAAGTTTTAAATGTATAAGCAATGCCCAGTCAATCCCATACAACAAAATTCTTTATAAATTACGTCTACTCCTTCAGTAAGAATAATTTGTTATGGGGAAAAAGAGCTGTAATGAACTATGGCATGAGAGGTAGGAAGAACCAGTTTTTTAATTTTTGGAAGGAACGGAGAAATCCTGGGAGGAGCTTTTCACTCTTCCTCCATATGCAACACAAGGGAATCCTCTTTTTGTTTGGCAGATTCTCCTGCCATGGGAGCGAATGGGATTCCGCTTGTTGTAGCTAGTGAGAGATATGGAAGGCTGCTTAGGCAAACGACAAGACGAACTAATTCTTTGGCTTTGTCAATACCGGTTCCCACGGTCGTAATTTCTAGACAATATGTTTGCAATACAGAGATTCTCGCATTCCCAATTAGCTGTGGTTGGTTCTACCAAAAGGTCGTATAGTTTTTGTTGCTTCTCGTCATGCCTAGGCATCTTTTTTTTTTCTTCCATGGGGCTCCTTTACAGTAAAGTTTGCCAATCATACCCATCAAGTAGAGCTGCTCAAATCTTCTTATGTTGAGATAGGAGCCTCAGTGATGTTTAAATCTTGAACCCCTAACCTGACCTGTGAATTATGTCCTTAAAAATTTGTAGATGTTTGGGTCCAGCTTTACAACATTCTGCTCCAGTGAGGTGTTACCATATGCAACTATAAACCCGATTGCTTACAACCATTTAATTCAGTGATACACTGACTTATACAACCAGTCACAGCTAACAATACAAAACAAGTGCCTTCATCCTTCCAATCTGATGTAACGCCAGTAAAAAGGGATCTGTTGATGTCTACTCAATCCTCATGCAAGGCACCATCATTCTTATGAAGACCAAACACGCCACCATCTTCATATCTTAAACTTTTGCTTACAAAAGAGATCTGATTTCTATAGTGCTCAGAACATCCTATACCAACATCATGATAACACCTTTTCAAGTAGTTGCACTAAGAAAGTTTTAAGGGTATCAAAGGAACTATGGCAACATATCCTATAGTGCTCAGAACATTATATACCAACATCATGATATTAAAAGCTCACACATTTTGATTCAGCTGCTCTTCATCAAATACAAATACATCGGCCCTCCTCAAGATATCAAATCATTCCTCGCTCGAGAAAACCTTGAAAACCAGTTTATTTTGTTGCAGGAAAAATCAGAGCAGAACAATGTCCAAATTACATTTTACAGACTTCAAAGTGAAAAAAAACAGAAAAAATGAGATAATATAAGATAGTGACCCATAGAAGCATAAATCTGCAAAAAATCCCGATTAATTGCGATTTTTAAAAAATCTGCAGGCTGGACGATTTTTTCCCCGATTTTTTGAAAAAATCGTTGACCTTCTGGTCAACGATTTCTTCCCGTTTAAAACTGCAAAATAGCCAAAAAACGTGTTTAAAAACCTGCAAAAAAACGCGAATAACATCATGCTGATTTTCGTGCAAGAAAAAAATCATGAGACTATAGCTTGTTGCTTACTATTATTCTTTGATAGAATTTTTCCAAGCATCCATAGCTTGTTCCAAAGCACCTGTTTTAGGCTTTCAGCCATAGCAGCAAGACAGTTAACTGTTTGAAAAAATGCCTCAAAGAAATGTGGTCTCATGGTGATGGAATACCATGATAAATTGCTATGGATTGTCATGGCATTCGATCACCATGAGACAACATTTCTTTGAGGCATTTTTTCAAACAGTTCACTTTCTTGTCTATGCTATTGCTTACTATTATGCTTTGATATATTTTTTCCAAGCATCCATAGCTTGTTCAAAAAAATGCCTAACAAAAATGTGGTTTCATGGTGATGGAATACCGTGACAATCCATATAGTAGCAAGGCAGCAATATGGATTGTCATGGCATTTCATCACCATGTGACCACATTTCTTTGAGGCATTTTTTCAAACAGTTCACTCTCTTGTCTATGCTATTGCTTACTATTATGCTTTGATATATTTTTTCCAAGCGTCCACAGCTTGTTCGAAAGCACCCGTTTTAGGCTTTTAGCCATAGCAGCAAGGCAGTGAACTGTTTGATAAAATGCTTTGGTAGACATGTATGAAAAATGTGTTAGCATAGACAAGGCAGTGAACTGTTCGAAAAATGTGGTAGCATAGACAAGAAGCTTCATCATCGGGAGCTTTTGCCCTCTAGCATGTGATTTGCTACAATTGATTTTTTTTGGAACTTTGTACTTAGTTTATAGGTTGACTTTGTACAAAGTCACAAACTATATTGTAATAGACATTTTGACAACTGTCACCATCTGATATTTATGCAGTTGTAGTATGTTTTGTGCAATGTAATCAGCGATATGAATATAACCAACGAAAATCTCTTTTCTATAATTCATGGATTGAACTTTGTATTTTATTTGCTCTCAATGTCTGTATACTATGGAAATGCCATTAAATTTTTTAAAAAAGTAGTTTGACTGTTTTTCTTTAAAAAAATTGCATTTTTTTGTAAATCCGATTTTTCCCCATTTTTTCCCCTTTTTTTAAAAAAAATCCTGAACTTTTGGTTTGCCGATTTTTTCCCCAAACGATTAATGCTGCTATCACTAAATTAAAGATACTATCAGAAAATATCGGACAACATCAGAAAAATCGAATGATATCAGACAATTTCAGTTACCACAGTGGTCAAACAATATACGGTTACAATAGTGGTCAACAATTTCCCTTTTTTTAATATTACAAAATCGTTATGGAAATATCAGTCTGAATTCTGTAATCCACTATTTTCCAAGATATAAAGAATCTACTTCTATGCTGGAAATCCAAACTATGCATATACTCTGAATTTCATATGTCATACTAAAAGCAACCATCTAAGCTTCATCTAATTACAAGTTGAACTTTGCATTTCACATGCCTTACCCTCGTCTTACAGAGTCATACAAGAAACAACATTCTAAACTTCATAATCACGAGCCATCCTAGAAATAGCGATCTAATTTTTTCTTGTCAATCACAGAAACAACCTTTTTTTAACAATGGCTGGATTTAGGATCGTTGAATTTCCAACAAAACTAGCACTTTAGAAGTTGTTTTGAAAGGTTTCCATATCATGTGGATTTGTTTCCAAAAATGCTTACACTTCCCCTGATCCCATGTCTCAATTCCAAAGTTACATTCTGCAGTTTTATAATAAATCAGCCAAAAATTAAGAGCTTTTCACGTAAGTGAATATATTTTCCGAGCATTTTTCATAAATACTTACCATATAGCATCTTTCATTTCCTGACCTTAGCACCCCATCATAGCTTATATTTTAAAAATTTTGGTGCAACATAAAAACATTGTAGAAATTGGCATATCAAAACTAAAATAACGAACCCAAGGAAAAACTGTAGAAGTCAGGATGAAGGAAAACACCGATAAGAATAATCTAAATTTATTTATTAGACATCTAAACAGTGACAAACTGTTGTCACTAATCCGAAAACACTTAAAGTTATATAAAAGAGACATTGAAGTATAGTCAACAGCACACTAAGGCCTACAGGTACAACCGCGAAGATTTTGCAATCACAGCCAGTGCATATTAAAACTTAAAAGAAGTCCAGTAGGAGACATAAATACAAGAGAAATCAGGATGAAAGCGAACGTCCATTAGAGTAATCATCTAGGTATTTTTGTATATTGTATAAATTGACTTCTAGGCTTCTAGCCAATGAAAGGAAAATAGAAGGACAACCAACTTAGACATGGAAAATACAGCATTTATTTGCAAATCCATCTAACCACCCCCAAATCACTAGACAATGAAAGAAGCAAGAATATCACAGTTGCACTCAAATGAATTTTTTTACTCACTAAAAGTAAACAACCCATTAAAGCGAAGAATGGCCAATAGCAACCATCTTCATTAAGGAGAGAATAATTAAGTCCCCTCGAGAGATGAAGATATTTCACAGGTAAGCCATTTCAAATCAGAGTATATCAGCAAACGAATAAGGGTGCACAACTATGTTAAATCAAATCGCAGGCAGTAACCAGAAACGTGGATGTGGGGTTGAGATGTTCGCTACTAGACAGGACTTCTGTGGTGACAATCGACAAGATAAATTTCAGAGATAACACAGATCAGAAATCAGAAATCATGCCAATCCAATAGGAGAGGTAAGAACTCCCCACCAAAGTTATGCTAATGCCAACACGACAGAATTGGCCAAGAACTCCTCACTGGACTGTACCAACCCCCAGAGCCCAAGCCTGCATGATACGGGAGGAATCCCTGCTAGACTATGCCACTTCCAACCCTAACCCAGCAAGATAGAGTTAGGGAAGTCCCCACTGGACTATGCCAATTCCTACCCTAACCTGACAGAATAGGGCAAGAACTCCCACCACAACCCCAACCCAGCAGGATAGCGCGTGAATTTTCATACCAAACCCTAGTCTAGTAGGATTTTCATAAACTTCAACAAAATCACCCATTTCCACTAAAATCAAATGTTGTAAAGAGACTAAAATTTATAAATAAATACAAAAGACAGCGTATTCTTCAAATTTATAAAATCCACAGAATACAGTTAAGCCAATATAAATCAATATAATCGTAGAGACTCAAAATAAGCCCAATTCAGGGCACCACAATTATTGTAATTATACACGCAAATACAGAACACAGATATCACCAACCTAGAAGATGAAGTACAAAATTTCATTATGTAATTTGGTAGATCTTATTAGAAATCACCGCCACCAAAAGCTCCTCCATCACCAAACCCTCCATCGAAGCCATCGCCAATCATGTCACCAATCAACAGCCCTCCAAGGGCGCCACCAAGAAGCCCGGCGCCCAGTCCCAATCCCATCTTGTTCTTCTTCGGCCGCTGCGGTTGCTGCTGAGCGACGGGGTAACCCTGGTTGTAAGGAGGGTAACCACCCTGGTTGTAGGGAGGGTAACCACCCTGATTGTAGGGAGGGTAACCACCTTGGTTGTAAGGAGGGTAAGGCGGAGGCGGAGGATACTGACCGCCAGGCGGAGGGTAATGCGGATAGCCTGCAGGAGGAGGCGGCGGCGGCGGGTAGCCGGCAGGGGGCGGGTAGGAAAACGAAGAAGAGCCGGGCAGCGGGTGGGCTGGGTAGGCCGTCACGGGCTCGTTGTTGCCGTCCTTATGCTCTGGGGCGGTGGCACCATATGCTGGGGCGGTGGCACCATATGCTGAGGCGGCGACACCGTATGCAGGGGCGGCGGCACCGTATGCTGGGGCGGCACTGCCCTTCGGTGGGTAGACACTGCCATTTGCTGGGTACTGAAAGGTAGTTGGCTCGTACACCGGCTGTTTAACTTCCCCTTTGTTGTTCATCTTGACTGAGATATTGAGCGTCCCCTTGGCCTTCCCAGAGGGTTTGCGCACCTGATAACTCACGAAATCTACGCCGCCGCTGGGCTTCTTACCGACGAATTCCTTCATAGGGATGGACACGCGGCCTACCTCCTTGTCGCCGAATGTCCCTTCGGTGCGTATCTCCACTTCTAAGATGAGGCGTCCCTGCTGAAGCGCCGCCTCGTCGACTGTGAAGGACATGGGCTTGTTCCAGGTCGGGTTTGTGCCGTTCTCTTTGTCCGACGTCGTTCTTTGCTTCGTGGGTCGTGGATCGCCTTTCATCCATGCCACCGCGTAGAGCACCGGTTTGGTGAACAAGTTCACATCCTGTATATCGCGGGCGGATATCAAAGTTATTTCTATCGTCCGGGTCTCCATTGTTGGCAAACAAAATCGATCCTGTACAGATCCGCTGTTGAAATTGCAGAAGATATAAAAAGAAACGGAATATACAAAGTTCTACAAAATGAAATTTGAGGAAGGCGTGATGTGTGTTTATAGGGTTGGTTTGAGTCGTCACTGTGTTCGAGGGGGTTTCCTATCCACGGGCTACGTCATGCACACGGTATGACTGGACCGGCATTATTGGTCAGGTCAACCTTGGTTATATCTACCAGGGTTTTATACAGCTGCTCAGAAAGCAGTTCCTTCCAAATCCTGAAAAAAATTACCTATTGGAAGGTATATCAGGAAATCTCCCGGTTTTTAAGGAGCGATGGTCATTGCAGCTAATGAAGTTAAATTTGGACCAATCATTTTGTCGATGGAGGGAATCTTCTTTTTGTTTTATTTATTCTTTACGTGCAAGTTTCTGGAGAGCTTGGTCTCCAGTCTAGTATTTTTTTAAATTTTTTTAATAACGACGACTTTGTGACAGAGATCACCTTGCGTTGCCATGGGTTGGGTCATTGCTTCAATAGCTTAGAATTGTTCATTTCATGAGTGATGGAATAGGATAGATTAAGTGTGTTGAATTAGATTAGTTTTTTATTTCAATCTCACATTTGATCTTGATTTCTATGTTTATTTATGCTAAAGTTCCATGTTATTAAGTGTAGTTTGTTCACAATGGTAACTATTTTCCTAATTTCTTGTGTAATTTAGTAGTTAGGTGTTGGTTTTTCATGGAATTTCATTTGTGGTTCATCTTCAATGTGTTACAGCCTTCAAAATTCTTATTGATTATAATGATGAAGAAGGGCAAGCATTTTATAAGTCGGACCAATTTTTTCATGCATTGTAGTTTTTTTAATTGTTCAAACATTTGCATAACTTTTTCTTGCTTGGAGGTGCATATGTGTGATCAAGTTTTGCAAGGAACATCTTCTGATAATATTTATATTGTTCATTATTTTAATGAGGACAATCCTTAAATTTTGCATGTATTAGTACTCTAGTCAATGTGCCTTCTTGTTGTAGGTTTTCTTAAAAAGTTATTAGGAATAAAATGTTCATATTTGATTGAGTTGCAAGTCAAATGTATAAATTGATGTGTATTACTTTGAAGTCTTAAAATATTGGAGGGGAAAAAAAATAGTGTCTCAAAATGATCAAAATGCATAGTATATAAAGTATGTTCCTAAGAAATTTTGACACCTTAAAATTCAAAGACTTGTGTTATGTTATTCGTATATGCATTAATAAATCTAATCGTAATGGTAGAAAATGTTAAAAATGACAATAAAAAGTTGTGCCACCATTTACACACTTCATTTTTTCTTTTGTTAAATCTAGTGGGTTGTCATTCACATTTTGATCACAATTTACAAATAATGTATACTATAGATTTAAATAGATTAATGATTAATCCAAATTTACTTTTATAAGTACTTGTATCTATTTGTTTAGATCACAGTGCATTATCGTGTTTTTTATTTTCCAGTTTAATCAAATACACAACTTAAGGTGATAATTAAAATATTGGTTTGGATCTCCCAAATATTTGTTAAATATAAAAGTAATCTTACAAGGTACTTTATTTGATAGTCTTCCTCTATTTTTTATTTGGGAGAAAAAGGATTTAAACAGTCAATAGCACAAGATTTATAATATTGCTCCCTAACCTGTTGCCATGAAACCATTATTCCCTATTAGAACTTGGTTATGCCACTAGTAAATCTACTAAGAGTTTATTTTTCTCTTAAGAACCATAATTGCAAGAGATTTTGACTTAGTTTGGACTTTTAGAACATTGTTCTCTATTAATGGTTAATCTAGTAGAATAACTATAAGAGTTTGGTCCTAAATAGGGTTAGAATGGAACAAATGATGAAGTACATTAAGAAGCATCGAGCATGTGTTCAACAACTTCTACTAAAGGAGGTTGCATATATTCTTGAGAATGAACAACTAATGTACGAGATGGATCAACATAGAACAAAACAAGAAGCAACTGGTATGTATTGTTTCTATCTTTTTCTTATAATATGGAAGCAACTTCTTAGGTTGGAAGCAAAAAAAGTAACTTTATGGGTTGGTTTATTTCTGATATTTCTAAAACTATTTTTGGTAACCTTATTAACCAACCATATGCAAAATGTCTAAGTGAAAGGTATGGATTTAAAGGGCACTCAACATGGAAATCACCTTAGCCAATTATCTAGAGTGTATTATATTCTTTGCCTAAGTAATGATAGTAATAGGATTTGTGTTCTTGTATTAGTTATTGATGAAAATTCATGTTTAGATATTTGTACTTGTAGTGCTCTAGGTGGTTAACATAAAAATAACCATTGCCAATTGGGTATTATATTCAATCCCAATGCTTTTACAAAATTCAAAAGTAGAACCACCCTTGACATGGTAGATACTACCTTACTTCAATGAAACATAATGAGTGTAAGTTGAAATTTAGATGAGATTGTTTTGCATTTGAAGAAGTTGATATTTTGTCCTCACCAAATAAAGATATGTGTGGGAATGTAATCACAATGTGAAATGCAAAAGCAACCATAAAGTTGTAACAAAGCATACACAACAAGGTAATTCCAAAAACAAGAAGCAATAAAAAATAGTTTTTTTATCATTGAAACTAAACATAGGTTATCTAGGATGGAATGTGAAAAGGAGTGAAGGCAGCGTAAACTAAATTTTGTACAGTCACGATTCTTTTATTTTTTAAAAAGCATTACTATGCATTTACATGTTAGGCAACAAATTGTAATGAGAATAAGCACACCTTGCAATCATTGATCTAATGCATGAGATTCTTTCTCCAAATAGAGATAATAAACGTTTTTACAAACTTACTCTTTTCTCATCTGGAACTACTACTCCTACCACTTTGTAAACTTAGTGAACTTATGCTCTTATTTAAAAAATGGGCATTGCAAACTCTATTACAAGGTGCTAAAGAGAAAGTAGATGGTGAGAAGATAGATGTTGCAGAATGTAGCCAGAGGCTTGATAAGAATGAAAAAATTGTAGATGCACTTGTCTTATTATTATCTTCTAGTTACTACATGGAAGGTATCCAATGGAGGAGACAAAAATGATGGCGTATAGCATGACCAACAATATTTTTCAAGTTTTGTTGGGTCATATACATTTTTATTACATATACAGTAGGACAAAATGACTTATTCAATATAGTTGACATTTGGTCCAATGAATTAAATGCATTCAAATATATAATTGATTTTATTTGCACTGATTATTTTTGATAATATAAGGTGTTGCATTTACAGGGTGCAAAATACCTAACACAAAAAAGCCACAAGGGCCATAGCTCACCAGATTAGATTAAAGTAGTAAAAAATAGTAGTGACAATATACTAACATAACCACAAAAACAACAAAAACCAAAAACCCCTAGGGGGAGATGACATGCCACAAACCACTACTTTGCAATGTTCTCCCATTCCCCCATGAAGAATTTGAAAACATCCACTTTAGACAAGTTGGAGCTGGGATCATTCTCAGGCACATTATTCTTGAGTTCCTCTTTTAGCAATGAAGCAAGAGTCACAACAGAGTGATGGATGACCTTGACGGTAAAGCAAGCATGAGTTTGTTCAGTTTCTTCTTGAGAGTTTTGACACGAGCCACCAGTGCCTTGTAGTCTTCATCGAGACCTTGACCAGGTGCACTAGCTGCCTCATTCCCTAAATGATGGTTGGAGGAGTTTGGGTTGGACTCCTCTAACAACATCTGATTGAGTTCAGGGAAATGGCTAGGGCCATCCACATAGTCTTCTGCTTCCTCCATAATCTTGTGCTTGTTGTCCTCCTACTTATTCACCTATTTAAAACTGCTAGACTCAATAATGAATTCAAGTTTCTATTTAGCCAGATAATTAGATTGCCTAACATTGGAAGGTTCCACACTAACATCCACATCCATAGCCATCGTGCTCTCCTCCTCCCCTAAGCCTTTTGTGTCATCATCTCCCTTATCATTATCCGAGATGGGTTCTTCCACATAGAAGGAGATAGATTTTTTCTTCTTTGGTTCTAGGTTAGACTTGTTGGGTTCTTTGCCAACCCTCTTGGCAGGAGTATTCTTTAATTCACATAACCTAACCACAATATTCTTCTAAGAATGAAAAAGGCTAACTTTTTTCATTTTTCTAGTCTGTTTGGGATTAGTTTCAGGGGTGGCTTAAATGGCAGACAGGGAAAGTTTGAGCTTAGATCTAGGAGCAGTAGCAAGGGAGGGTTTCTTGGGGTAGGGGGCTCCAACCCATTAGCAACCCTAGTAGCACGAATGGGCTTCAAGGGACATAAATCCAAATGGAAATGATACAGATGCAATACCAAGCCTTGGCATAAGGGGAGGAGAGGTTTGTTAGGGTTTTCAATAGCTAGATCAATGGTTTCCTTCATTGAACTTTCCATGGAGGAAAGGAGGAAGAAAGGGAAACTGATGCATAGATTATGTTTAAAATGGTGAAACAAGGGCATTTGATAATAGTAGTAGCATTTAAAATGACCTTCTAAAGTAACATACTTCATTAGAACAAGACACACCTGATCCTAGGGAGGTGAGAGCTTTCTTCTGTTATAACCCATGTGGAGCTTGGATGGTTGCTCATTTTCTTTGAAAAATTGTTGCATATTGTTCACGTCTTAGACTTTGGTGTGCTTTTTTAAATTCTGCGTAGAACATGAAAGCCCAATACCCTTGGCAATGAAATCCTCACTGACTTCAAATGAAATGCCACCAAGAGTCACTTTTCGATCACTCCAACTGTTAGAAAATTAGATCAAGATATTTTCATCGTTCCCTTTAAGATTCTCCATTAACGGGGCCAAGCCCCCTTCAACACAAATGTGCCAAACTAGAGCATCACTATGAAACTCTTCACAAGAACCAGGCTTGGATGTAACCCTATCACCACCCATCTTGCATAGAATTTTACATAGACAACCAAGGGAGCCGAGAGACAAGAAGAGTTTGCAAATACATAGAAGGAATTACAAAACTTTTCCCAAGATAAACAATAGGAAAAAATATTCATACCATTCCAATTTAATATGATAATATCATCCCACACATGAACTATCTTTTCCAAAGGGCCGAAGTTGGAAAAAAAAGACTGGAGGCCTCTAGAGTACATTGAGTCGAGAGATTTAGTAATAATAACCCCATAGGTCATTAATATGATTCCATGATGAAACTTAAGGGTTAAGGGCTAGAATATCAAATCACAAATTTGACAACTTGGATTTATCAAAGAATCATTAATGTAAGGCTAAGTAGTTTTGTGCTAATCGAAAAAGCAAAAATCTTTTTTATGCCATGTGTTACAAATCTAGCAAGGCAAAACATATTGGTTGAAACTAGTCAAAATAGTCCACACGTTCTTATCTAACTCATCATTTCTAAACCACCACATCAAACCAATATTGATGGTAAGAGAATACATATCAAACCCTAATAAGAAGAATTCAACATTAATCATGAGAGATATATATTTTTTGTTTGCTAAGGATTAATCCTTTCACCAAGGTGGACAGAGCATCAAGTTTTCTCCAACACCTAGTAAATGTCCAAAGAGTCCCAACATTGGCCAAAGCATCTGCCACCTTATTTCCTTCTCTGTTCATATATGCAAAAGACTTTTTCCCTTCAAATTTACTGAGAATGTGATGAATATCAATCATAACATCCTTAACAGTCCATGCTTGAAGGAGGTTGTTAGTGATCTATAATCAATCATAGATTTAGAAACACTTTAATATGCAGATACTTGATCCCTATGTAAAGAGAGAAAATTTTACCCCACTTAGAAAGGCCCTAGCTTTAGCTATCATAGAATATTTCACCCCTATACCTCTTGCATAACCAACTATGACATTCCTTCATGATCTTTGATGATACCACCAATACTAGCGGGGTCAAGAATACCTTTTGCAACCCCATGAAATTTGAGTTTGTGCCAACCTTGTAAAGGATGCCTCCATTTGGTATTAAGTCTAGCCATCGCTTTAGATTTATCATAAGAATTGAGGTTTAGAGGTCGATTCTAATTACTAGTAATGGTGACCTCCAAGTCACTAGGGGGTTTTCTTGGAGGTTTCCAAGAAAAGAGAGTTATGTTCTAAGTGAGGAGCCTAAAACAAATACTGAAAAACCTGCTTGGGGATCTTTTCCTCATTATGAAAGATCCTATTGTTCCTTTCTTTCCATATGCACCAGCAGATGAATGGAGAGGCCTCTTGCAAAATTTCTTTTGGTAAAGGATGGGAATAGGGACAAATCTAGTTCTCCACAAAACTTATGATGTTACCATTCATGGTCCAAGAGGCCCAAGTTTTTGCAAAGTAGAAGACCAAACCTCAACAACAAAGGGACAATGGAGTAATAGGTGAGGAATAAACTCCTCATCACTCTTGCAAAGCAGACATCTATTAGGGATTTGGAACCCCCTTTTTCTTAGGTTGTCCTAGGTGAGGATTCTATTCTGGATTGTAGTCCACCAAAATAAATTAATTTTTGGAATAAGGTGTTTGTTCCAAATCAACTCCACAAAATACCACAGGTTTCCTACATAGACAATAGTTTGTAAGCTGATTTGACAGTGAGATTACCCTTTCTTTCCCCAGACCAAAAGAACTCATCAGCTTGGGTGGAAATAGGAATTCTAGTCAAGGAGAGAGATTCCTAAAGAGACCTAGCTGAGTGGCATAGATTCTGAGAGTTATGACAACAATTTTCCAAAAAATTCCACTTTTGAGTGCCCTATTGAATAGAAATGTAGTCCTCAACTAGTCGACTAAAGTAGCCAAAAGCAGGTTCCATCACATTCTTGAAATTAGATTGGCTAAGGGGAAGCTTGAGTAACTGGGATCTTTTGAGAAGTTGATACTGCAACCATCACCAAGTTTCCATGGATTTGAGGCCAAATTGCAACAACTATTTGAATTTATTGATATTATTCCAAATTAGGGAGCCATGGGGGTGACCATTGGAAATGTATTTGAAGAGGGAAGTGTTATTGAGATAATTGGAATTTAGAATAGTGCACTAGTCCTTGTTTCTTCACAAGTCCCAACCAACCTTAGCTTAGAGAGCTTTGTTGGAAGTTTGGATTTTCCTAATACCAAGCCCTCCACTGAACTTGGGAAGACAAATAATATCCCAACTAAGCAAGGCCAACTTCTCCTCGGTACCAAAATAGAGAAAGTTTCTTTGGATTATTTCAAGTTTCTTAGCAATGTATCTTAGAATTTTAAATAGGGAAAGGAAATACGCAGGGATCCCTTGTAGAACAACAATAAGGAGTTGCAGCTTACTAGCATGACTCAACATACCCTTTCCACCCAACCAATTTTCTCTGCATTCTTTCCAACACTGAGTTCCAAAAGTTTGGGGTGACATCCTTGACAGTTGAAGGGAGACCCAGATACATAATAGGAAGAGTAGCACTCTCATAGCCTAGGATGGTAGTCACTTTGTCTTGAAGGTTTTGAGAGATGTTAAAGAAGTATATCATACTCTTGTTGTAGTTGATGCATTGCCCAAAGTTTAAAGTGTAATTATTAAGACAACACTTCCATTTCCTAGCTTCCACAACCAAGGATTTCTCATAGAGGATGGTGTCATCCAAAAACTTTTGTATAGTAGAGGGGTCCAAAGAGGTAGTTGGTTTAACCCCTTTGATAGTGCTTTCATTTAGTAATTTAGAAATATTGCGACTTAACACATCAACAACCATAGCGAAAAGATAAGGAGAGAGGTGTCCCCTTGTCTAATCTCTTTTCTAGCCTTGAAAAACCAATATGATATCCCATTAACTAGAGTGGAAATGCATTCATTAATGAGATTAATGACGAATTGATTGAACCCAAACTTATTAAGCACTTTGAGAAGAAACTTCCAAAAGACCTTATCACAAGCTTTAGAGACATCAAGTTTAAAGGCCATACCTGCATGGTTACATTTATCCATGGAATGAAGAATTTCATAAGTGGAGATGGCAACATCCAGAATTTGGCATCTGGGGACAAAGTCTTTCAAACAAGGGTTGATCAACTTATCTAGGAGGGGTTTCAGCCAATTGAAAAGGATTTTGGAGAAGATTTTGTAGATAGAATTGCATAAGCTAATGGGCCTAAAATCAACCATAGTTTGAGGGTCAATATTTTTGGGAATAAGAGCTATAAAAGTATGATTCAATTGTTTCAAGAGTTTGCTAGTATTGAAGAAATCTTTAGTAGCAAGGAAGACATCTTCACCCACTATATCCCAAAATTCTTGGAAGAAGGGTAGTGGAAAGCCATTCGAACCAAGGGATTTGAACACCTCTATACTAAAGGAAACCATCTTGAATTAATTAGGAGTGATAGGCCCAAAAATTAAAAAAAAATTATTATTATCAATTAAAATGGAGGGGGTTTTGTTCAATAGTTGATCATCCAAAGCAATAGAGGGATTGACAATAGATGCAACAAAAGACTATTGAAAGTAGGTAGAGGCCATTAACCCAATCTGAGATGAGGTAGTTCCTTTAGTCCCAAAGTCATATTTAAGATTATTTATCTGATTCCTTTTTCTATGTTTAAGAGTTGAGATATGGAAGGAGGATTTATGATCCCCTTCTTTTAGCCATTGTATTTTGGACTTTTGTTTCTAGAATAATTCTTCCTCTTTAGAACATTAGCCCAATCAATGTGGTAGTCCTTCTCAATTTGGAAAGTCTGGTCACCCACATCACCATTCACCATTCTAACCTAGATGTCCTTGAGTTTAGCCATCGGATCTCTCTTCTAGTGAAAAAAACTCCAAAAACTCACCTGTTCCATCCTTTCACTATATTTTTGATATTTTTGAGTTTTTGAGAAACATGATACATAAGGGAACCATGAATGGGAATATTCCACCAAGTAGAAATTTTGTCCTTAAATTCTAGGTCAGAGATCCACATGATCTCATATTTGAAAGGGTAATGACCAACAACAAAGTTGCCATCCCAAAAAAATAGGATACCTGGTTATGATTTGACATAGTTTGAGGAATAGCCTACAAGTTGGAGCCATTGAGGGTTGTCTAGTTGGGGGAAAAAAGGAAGTGGTCAAGTCTCACTTTTATAAGATTTCCCCCAAGCCTTCTATTAGTCCAAGTGAAGGGTTGGCCTTGAAGGTCTATATCAATTAGCCCACTAGTATTTAGAAGATTAGCCAAATCAACTATATTGTCAATATAATCCATCAACCCCCCACACTTCTCAGCGGGGTAGAGGGGGGAGTTGAAATCCCCAACAACCAGCCAACTAGCCTCTTTATTACCAAGGATCCAATCACAAAGCTCAAGCCAAAGGCTTTTCCTAGCATTCCTAACATTAGGAGCATATATATTGATGATTATCCAAGAAAACCGAGTGGTAGAGAATTGAACACCCAAGTTGTGCCTAGTTTGGAATAGTTCAGAGCCACACAATATTTTCAGATTCCACATAATTGCAACACCCCTGAGGCACTAGAGGCATCATTGACCAAGAAGTGGGCATTGGGCAAAAGATTCTTAGCTATTAAATCAAAGTTGGTTTTTTTCATCTTAACTTCTTGTAAAAGTAGAATTTCAATCTTGTGCTCCCAAATATAGTTTTTAAGATCCAACTACTTGTGTGGGCTGTTGAGACCTCTAACATTCCAAGAGAGGAACTTCATTTAGAAATATTTTTTGAGGACACTTGCAATTTCCCCTATTTTCCAATAGCGATCTCCTTAGTTGTTTCCTTGTTCCTGGTCTACCTTTGGGAAGGTCTACCCACTTTGATCTCAACCCCCACATCTACCTTTTTTTTCTTACCTTTTTTCTTGGGAGTTAACCAATCATTTGGATGCTATTTTGTTGGCTATTAGTCTAAGTGTCATCTACTATTTTAGTCAGCTTGGTTCTTACAAAGTCTACAGGAGACCCCTCACCTATATTGAGATTGGAAATTTTCCCATCCTCAAGATCCAATTTTTCCAAAGTAGTTTGTAGATCTTGAGCAACCAGAGGAGTGGGCATTTGGGAAACCATACAATATGGGGAAATAAAGGCATTGGGGGATGCCATTTGAGAACCATTCATAAAATATTTTTAGAAAAGAGGCCTGAACTAGACACCAAACTAATAGGAGCTACTAGGTGAATAATTAAGCCAAAACAAGCCTCAGGCATAGTTTTGGGCGGGGACTTGAGGATATTTTAGATATAAGCTTTAAAGAGATAGTTACCCATGGGATCCTCTTAACAAACAACATGTTCCTTGGGTTTTTGTTGGCTCATGATCATGGAATTAAAGTTAGAAATAAGGTGCTTAGGTTTGGAGCATTTCTGGCAATAAACAACAACATTCTCATAGCAAACTTGTTGGGATCAAATCCTAAACTTGGACCTCAAAGTCATAGAGTTAGGGAAAGTTTTATTAATATCAATATTGATACAAAAGCAGGCAAACACTAACTTGGACCTCATTCTGGTAATGATGTCGGTAGTTATGAAGTGGTTGATCGAGTCCCCAATGCATTGAAAGATCGACTCATCCCAGTAATCAAGCGTTAGTCCCGACAGGTGGGATCCAAACATGAGCTGACTTGTGGAGATTGATGACCGGGTCGAAGCTAGGCTTCCAACGATAGAGAGAAATGCTATGTTTTCCATAAACCCACAGACTAGAGGAGAGAATCAGAAGCAAATCCTTCAATGAAGTAAACTTGAAGAGAAATAATCCTCCCACCATTATGCTAACATCCACACTACATTTCAAGTACCATTTAGGTTTTGCCTAGTAGTGAACCACGTCAATGGAATGTCAGAAAGGGATTTTTTTTTTACTAAAGTGTTTTTCATTGACAAAAAAATTCTATCCACCATTAAGTCTGGGGGAGAGATTTCAGTCCCAAAGATAGATTCCAAGATCACCAATCGATAGTGACCACTTTTTACAGGAGTAAGAGGAGAGTTGAGAAGCACACTCTTCCAACCCTTGGGCCCTAGATTGGCAGGAATCATAGGCACATCATTAGTCCCCTCAAAGTGAGGAGGGACCCCTAAGGAAAGTGAGGAATCATGAGTGAGGTGTAGGGTTAGGTTAGGAAGGGACAGGGGAGGGGGACTGTGGGGTACCCCCAAGGGAACATCCACCTTGCACATAGAGAGTTCAAAATCAAAGTGGGAAAATTTTGTGTCTATTATTTTTGTTAAGGATGGTTTTCAATATGGACCAAAAGAAAAAATATACATTTTTACAATAATTTAAAATAAAAAATTAAATATTGACCATAGGATTTTTCTCAAAAAATTAATTCTATGTGATGATTGGCTAAATTGATGAAAGAAATTGAATGCAATGGATGCATAAATATTAACAATGATTCAAATTACATTGGTTTGTATTATTTTTATTGAAATTCATACAACCTTGTGGAAGAGTGTATTAGTTATTTTGATTGACAAATGTTAAATGAAGAAAATGTTAATTATTTATTTAATGGAAGAAGATTCAAGATATATTGGCATATCTATCTTAATATATCTAGATAAATTACATTGAGATAAATCCTTGTCAAGGTGCCTATTTATATTGCTTATGGTATGTGCTAGGTTAATAGGTGCCTTGACAAGGATAAATCTTGACGTAACTTATCTAGATATATTTAAATATGCTAGTAGAGGAGTAGGTGGAACAATGAAGATATTAATTAATTTGTCATCGATATTATTATTATTTTATATTATATTATATTAACTATATTATATTAATTATATATTCATATATTAAAAGTATATTATTATATATATTTAGACACAAGAATTGAGTAGCCCCCCTTTGTGACCTCTTGCCTACAACACGATGCTTTAACCAATCGAAAAGGTTCCCACCCCATATGATTTATGTATTAAATATATATAATAATATGTACAATATTAATTGTATTGATTATAATAAATTATTTTCATTATATTATATTATATTATATTATATTATATTATATTATATTATATTATATTAATTATAGTATATTAACTACATTATTTTAGTTATACAATATATAATATATAAATAATATATTAATAATAGTATATATATTTTTTATTGAAATTACATACTAGAATTATATAGAATTATGTTAATTATATTAATCACAAAGAATGGAGGAATATTTTTAAAGTATCTATGTTAAGTAAGTTATTTTGAATTCATTAATAGTAATTGTAGATACTAATAAAAAAAACATAATAAACTAATTATTTTATTTTATTAAATTTTAATAATAAATAAATAATAGAAACAAATATAAGCAGACTAAATTATTGTGAGTATTGAATTGTGAATTCGTTTGAAGTGTTATTTAGTATTTATACAAGTGGTAACCACATGAGGATTTTAATAATATGTGTTACACCAATTGATTTTGAGGACATTAAGCCTATTTCTTCTTGCAACTTGTTTTCCCTTTTTCATTTTTCATATTTGTTGTATACAAATTATGTTGACATAATTCTTAATCCTTTTAAAGATTTTATGCAAGGAATTGTCACAAATGTCAGTCTACTTATTTCAATCAGTATTCTATCAATAATGGTTTTTTGAAGAGTCAATCCTTCTCATTTGTGTAAAGTCTAAATCAATCTTAATTATGCAGAGAGGCATAACTCTACAATAACAACAAGCCAACACACATCTGTCAAAGAAAAGCATGAAAAAAACTAAAATGTAGAATGCAAATTGGATAAGGAAGGGAATTACGCCTCTTAGAGGTAACATTTTGTATCATATAAATGGTTCATATCTGCATTGATTTAAAACAAAATGCTTATGTTTTCTTTCTACGAACTATGCCTCTTAGAAGAGGCAAGTTTCTATATCCACTGATTTCTATCTCCAATTTTGGCAATTTTTTTTAAATAGTTCACATGTACAATTTTATTTAAACAAGATGAAGGCCAAACAAAAATAAATTCTATTTTTCTTACTTTGATAATTGTTCATCTTTCTATGCCGATAAGGGTGTGGTTCGGTGGGCAAGTCACTTGGTTGTAGTGATGACCACTAGGGTTCAAACCCTCATTAGGCCAATAAGCCCGCATGCCTTGTACTTTCGCTAGGCCATTGTGCTCACGGGTTTGGTTGTTTCTTGTGGTTTCTTGTACCCAGTTTATAGCTCCAATAAAAAAATGTTTACCCCTAATAATATGGGTGCATTGCACCTTTAAAAAAAATAAAAATATTCATCTTTCTATCATGCTCTTCAGTCATGTTGATTGCAATCGTTCTACTCCTCCTCTCCCCGTTGTGGAAGACATCACTTGCTATTAGGAGCACATTGTAAGTATTTCAAACTAACATGAATTCAAGTTTTTAATTCTTTGTTTACAGTTCTCATATGTTTCATCATTACCTTCATTAGGCTTGTAGTCTGTGCTTTCTCAGTTGTTAGCAGCATCTCAGGTTCCATTATCACCCAAGTCTCCTAGCTGCCTCTTCCCTCACTTGGTTCTTTGTTCTCCTTCCCACCGCTTACCCACCTTCCCTCCACTTCATTTTATAGGAAATTTATTTTCTCTTTATCTCTTAATTACATTCTTTCAATGCTATAATTTTTTTGAATATTCTCCTTGTAAATCTCCTATTTTTTGTACTATTTTCTTATGATGAACTGAGTATGGAAATAAGGTGATATAGCATGGATTTATTCCAACCAAAGCAATTCTACAAACACTTTTTTTTTTAGGTAGGTTAAGAATAATTTGAGATTTAGAATTATTCTTTTTCAGAATTTCGATGGCTTAACATATTCTTAGTTCACATCTGTAATAAGAAATTCAATTTGACATGATCATGGTAGGTTGACATCTTAACAGTTATATATATCAACACTATTATATATTAATTGGATTTTGTAATTTTAATCCTTGCCAAAACTATATTAACTAGATTCTATATTAAGAGCTTGCACCCTCTTTCCATTTGTCTGGTACAATCACCTTTGACAAATGCTTTTTATTGCTCTTTTTCTTTCATCTAAGCTTTGAATGCAATTACAGTGCCTTCTCTTACAAATACAAAAAAAATTGTGAACATGGGAGGGAAATAAAACATAAAATGATTATGCAAGCATTAAGGGAAGGTTAAAAATAGAAACTTTCCAATGGTGGCATCTTTATAGACAAAAAAATATCGCATCCATCCTCCCAATCAATAAAAAAGATTTATTTTTTAGACTGGAGGAATCGGTTAGGTAGCCAAATTTTTTTTAGATTGCAAGCATCGATGGGTAGCCATCTTTCTATAAACTGCAGTGTGCCTCATAAACTTTTTTCACGTGAGCGGTGCGCCCTCTGATATCACGGGAGGGGTGGGGAGACTAGACCTTATGACCTCTTTCCTATAACAGGATGCTTTAGCCAATTGAGCTAGGCCCACAACCATCCCCCAATCAATAAGAAGTTGCATACTAATTGATTTGTGATTATTTGTCTGAGTTTTCTCCATTGTTTTTAATACACAAACAGTTCACAAGCCTAATCTTGACTTCTTCATATTGCACACATGTCTCCCATAGTGATTACAACTACATCTAACAAATTCCTTTATCCTTTATGCTTTTGATAGATGTCCATACCCTACTTCCAAAGGTTTCATTTTGGGCTTGAAAAAAGTTCTTTTTGTTCTTATGTTATTTGCATGAACCCTTGTGCAGGCTATGAAGTGTGTCAATATCTAAACAAAATTATCGATTATTCCATTTATCATTCATGATGTGCATATATCATTAGGTATATTGTCAATGTATCTCATGACTAAAATAAGGATCACATGCTATTTATGCATATTATTTTAGAATATGTGGAAGCACTTTAACAATTGAGTAAATAATATTTCTTGTAATCATAGGGAATGAGAGGAAAATTAGGTTTGAGCTATATCCCGTATTAGTTATACTATGTATTTGTATATTAATGTGAAGTAGGTGGTTTGAGATATTATTTATAGTTTGATATAATTTAAATATGGATCAAGCTCTTGTGTTTTCTTTAGTAAATATTTCAACCATTCCTTTTGTCTTGTTTGATTTTAAAACCTCAAAAAGACAATACACTTCCCTTTTCATGTATATTCGTATGTAGTACAAATATTCTTTTAATTCCTTATAATATTAAATAGAGGGATGTCTTCTTGGATAATAGAACATAGTCTTGCCCATTGTTTCAATTTAATTTGTCCTTTTATAATTGTTAATGCTACATAAATAGAATTATTTTCCATATTCTAATTAATCGGTTCACATATAGAATTTTTCTATTTAAACAAGATGATTGCATTCATTGATCTCCTATATTCATCTATTCCATTTTCCATTGTCATAAATTTGTGTTCCTATCTAAGAAGAATTGTTCAAATTTGAGCAATGGATTAAATTTTATATTTCAATAGAGGCATTCAAAATATCAACAATTCATAAGGTATGTAATTTGATCTAAGTAGTCAAGCATATGTCTATTGTTTATGTGTGCATATTGAATAACTGTGGTTTAATGAATCGACCTTTATACTTGTTAATTACATTTACTAGAAATTTTTAAACTCTTTTTCAATAAAACTATTTTTGTATATCCTAATAAATCAAATCGTAGTGTTAATTATATTTGTTTTATTAATTTATTAATTTTTATTTTGTAATTTATTATAGAAGATAAATCAGATGAATAAATTATTAGATGATTGATTAATTCAATAAAAAATATTAAATAAGAATTTAAGGTTATATTCAATTAGAATATATTTAAATAATTTTAGTAAGATTAATTTTTTTAGAATAAGAAGTAAAAATAGGTTATCAAATTGAACAAAACCAACTTCGAATAATTTTTAAGTTTTCCTCCACATTCATAATGAACAATTTAAAGAGTTTTCACTTTAAGTAAATACTTTTAATTTAATTTACTTTATTTTATTAATGATATTAATCTCTCTATATAAATTATATCATATATCCATAACCATAAACCTATGTTATTGTGTATATTGTTTTTAGTTAATTTGTTATTATTGGTAAGTATTAATTTTAAAATATTTAGTCATCAATTTGATATTACTTCACATAATTTTGTTTATCAATTTAGTGAGGTATAAGAGAGATTGTAGGAATTATTTTAATTATATAAATTTAATAAGAGATATGATCATTTAATAAACTATAGGATTGTTTATAAGTTGAAGGATAAATTGAAGATTTTTTTTTATAGGATAAATTTAAGATATAGATTTTTACTCTATAAGATTAATTAGATTTCATTTAGTGTTAAGAGTAGCTTTGCACTTGTACTTTGTTCTTCACCATTAAATTTAACCTACTTAGAATTTTTGTTTTCAATTAGGTATTAGTTGAACGCCATAATCTAGAAGCATATGAAGTTGATAAATAATAATTTAAATCATAACTAGTTATTTTCCACCCAAGTAAGCATATTAATCCAATAGATGGAAGAGAATACTATAGTCATTATTACCAATTGGGGTAGAAGGTTAGGTAGAAGAAATATTGTATTCTTTCTTGGGTAGGAAAAGACCTAGCTATGAGTTAAATTAAGCTTTGAAGATATTCAAGTTTTTAAAATTGGTGGCAATCAACTTGGTAATTGACCATCCTCTTATATTTATCATGACTTCTATTTAAAAAGATGTAAACATCTATGACATATTGTTTAAGTTTGTCGTTTCCCCTCCTCTTAAATGTTATCAAATATAAGGTTTTATTCTTATATAAGTATTATACAACTTCAATAATTGAGTTCTTTTTTCATTTAAATTATAAATAATTTTTGTGTCCATTCTATGTGAGGGAAAATCTTATTGAAAGAATTCAAATGACTTGGATGAAATCAAAATTTAAAAATTGAGAACATCTATTATAGATAACTATAATGATCTTGTTAATTAGCTTAAACTAACAAGATCCTACACATGCAATAAAAAAAGATGTTAAAAGCGTCGAAGAAAGCGTTGAAATATTTCATGCCACATATCATAAAATTATTGTATTTAATAGTTTTATAAGGGAATTATATTATGATGAACAATACGAGCAAGGCTACTCAAAGCTTTTTGAACCAAATATAATTAAGGACTATTGTTAGTACTATGCAATAAATGATTGTACTATTGCTAGTACAACTTAAATAATTTATTAATAAATATATAATTGTTTATTGCATCTAGTACTAACAATAGTATTGTATTACATTTGTTTTAGAAAGCTTTGAATGGCCTTGCTCGTATTGTTTGTCGTAATATAATTCTTTTACAAAACTGGTAAATACATTAAGTTTATGACATTTGGCATGGAATATTTCAACACTTTATTTGACACTTTTAACATCTTCGATTACATGTGCATGGGAGCTTGTCAATTTAAGTTGATCAACAAGATCATTGCATTTATCTATAATACATGTTCCAAATTTTTGCATTTCAGTTTCATTCAAGTCATTTGAATTCACATAAACATTTGAAAAGAGTGGAGTTGTAGTAGACTCTTCAAAATCAGTACTTTCAATGTCTATTACTTCAATTCTTTTGATAGGATTTTCCATGACCAGAAATGAAGGACATAAAAAATATTTGTAATTTCAAGGAAAATAGAATTAAATTATTGAAGTCATCTAATATTTACTTTAGAGGAAAACTTTAATATATTTGATAACATTTAAGAGGTGAGGAAATGACAAAATTAAACACTATGCCACTGATGTTTACAAAAGTTTTTAAATAGAATTCATATTAAATATAAGAGGATGATCAATTACAAGGTTGATTTCCACCAGTATTAAAAACTTAGAAAAGTTTCCATGCCTAAGAAACAATATTATATTTCTTCTACATAAACTTCAACTCTAATTGGGATAATGGCAATAGTATTCTCTTCTATCTATTGCATTAATATTCTTACTTGGGTGGAAAAAAATCATGGCAATAGTATTCTCTTCTATCTATTGTATTAATATTCTTACTTGGGTGGAAAAATATCAGTTATAATTTAAATTATTGTTTATCAACTTCATATGCTTCCAAACTATGACGTTCAACTAACGGCCAATTGAAAACAATTTTTTTAATTAGGTTAAATTTAATGTTGAAGAACAAAGTACGAGTGCAAAACCATCCTTAACATTGAATGAAATCTAATCAATCTTATAAAATACAAATTTGTATTCAATAGAAGAAGAATCTTGAATTTATCCTACAACTTATAAACAATCCTATATTTTATTAAATTAATCCTATATATATTTTATTAAATTAATCCAATATCTTATTAGATTTATCTAATTAAATTAATTTCTACAATTTCGCTCATATCTAACTAAAATTGATAAAAAAAATTATGTAATGTAATATTAAATTGATGACTAAATATTTTAAAATATACAATTACCAAATGATAACAAATTAACTAAAAAATACACAATCACATAGGTTTATGGTTATGGATATATTTCTAGTATATCATATATAATTTATTATCTAGAGACTAATATTTTTTTTTTAGGAGTAAATGTTTTTTGACCCAGAGCTATGAACTGGTGAGGTCACAGATGAGGGACTTCATCCCCAATGCTCAAAAATTACACCCCAATGGGGTTTGAAACTTAATGACAAGAATAACAACATAACAACTTAACCATCACACCATGTCACTATTGACTAAAGACTAATATTATTAATAAAATAAGGTAAAATTAAATTAAAAAGATTTATTTAAAGTGAAAACTCTTTAAATTATCCATTATGAATGTATATAAGAGGGTGATCAATTACATATGCAAAAAGAAAAGTGGAAGAAAACTTAAAAATTAATTGAAGTTGATTTAGTGCACCTTGATAACCTAGAATTCTAATTCTTATTCTAAAAATAATAAGATCTTAAATTTAAATTATTTAAATATATTGTAATTAAATATAACCTTATCGTTATTTAATATTTTTATTGAAATAATAAAATCATATAATAATACATTCATTTGATTGATCTTCTATAATAAATTAACAAAAAAAATATAATTAATAGTATTATATGATTTATTAGGATATACACATTTTTTTAATTGAAAAGGCTTAAACTTTCTAGCAAATAAAATTAACAAGTGTAAGGGTCAATTCGTTAAACCATTCATTAAACTATTCAACATGCACATAGAAACAACACACATATGTTTGACTTCTTAGATTGAATTACATACCTTATGAATTGTTGTGATTTCAAACGCCTCTAATGAGATGTAAAGTTTAATCCACTACTCAAAACCCGAATAATTCTTCTCAAGTAGGAACAAAAAATAATGATAATGGAAAACAAAATAGATTTTAATATAGGAGCACAACGAATGCAATTTTTACACCCCAAATATGTAATTACTATTTACTATTACTATGTAGGGTAAATGTGAATGTAATTCATATTTTGATGGTGAATGAAATGTGCTTGCACTTTGTTATTGATGCATTATGAATGTATGCTATCTCATTTGATGTTGCGAAAAGTACTACATATATGTGAATGGAAGGTTATCGAATTGATATTCTAACTTTGGAGATGTTTTATGTGTAATGCATATTTTTTTGAATAACTGAACTGTAAGTTAACATACAACACTTAACATGAAACTATACATACACATTATCTAGCAAAGTCCTTTAGGGTAACATGAATGCATTAGTCAACATAATCCCAATCGCATAACGATGATTAACTACTCACAAGTATACATATTGAAACCATTATATAGAATGAATAAACAATGTACATACATTCATAACATTACATATACATCCATCTACGATCATATGATAATATCAAAGTATACATCCATTACATTTATTATAGGTTCATATACACCATTCCAAAGATTACAATGGTACAATAGTGCTTCCCAACATGAATGGGAATGATACATCAATTACATAGAGTAATACAACTGAAATGAACATAATACATAGCATTAATGCTATCTCCAAACCTGGTGAAGCTCCCGAATCACTGCAACAATACAAATCTGCACATCCCGAACTCTGACTGGGAACCCAATGGAGTGTATAGCACGTTCCAGCCGACCATGTGGACCCTAAGGCCCACCCCCATTCTAGGAGATGACAAGGAGGACCCACAACAAAAAAAAATCAAGAAAAAAAGGCTAACAAAATTCCACAAACAAATGCAACAACAATCAAAGAGAACATTCGTAATGAAAGACTGCTTCTAGAGGCACACACAGGCAAGGGAACACAACAAGGATACTATAGGAAGAGTGTCATCGCATGGCCTTGGCATGGGTTATCCTTGCTGCCTCTCACTAGGCGCTGACCCCCATCTATGGTTATCCTGGCTGCCTCGCACCAAGCACCGACCCCATAGGGTGACACATGCGGGACCACTTACCTTTCGTGAGGACAAGGTAGTGATCTTGCCGACCAGGCTTTCTCATCCCATCCTTAGCTTGCGAAAGCACTATAGGCATGGGCGAGGCATTAACTTATCTTGTTTAATGTGAACCTACCCAATCCCACTAGTTAATTAATTAGGTTATCACTTATTAAGAAAACTCTTCCATGTGTTATCCAGGCTTCCCCTTTGTGCAGCGACCTCCATGAAGAGCCACTCTCCCTGCTAGCATCAAAACAATCCACATAACATCTAGGGTGTACCCACTCACACAGCACCAAAATCATAAAAACATAATCATATGCGAGGCATGAACCTTCTCGCACAAAGAACACATCATAAAGTAACAATGGTGCAAGGTAACAACCCACATGAGCTCAAAACAAGAGTTAAGATCAATGGTTTATCAAAGAACCAAATATAAAAATCCACATGTAACAAACTTTTCAAAATTTAAAGTTTGGGTAAGTTTTAAAGATTTTAGATAGATATTTCAATATTATGTGTTTGCTCCTTATTCCTTGAAAGCCTACAAGGTTAAGTATATTTTTTGTATTTAGGGTTTGCGTACTTAGATTGTTTATAAATTCACATTTTGAGCTATTTTTTAGAATGAGACTCAGTTTTATCGATCTAGATTCACAATGTCGTTGTTACAAAGTATTTTAGAAGTGTAATAGAAATTAATTGAGGATTTGTTAGATAAAAAAAGAACTTCCTATGAAAAGTATGCATTAAATCTTCCTCATCCTCACAAAATCCATTTGCAAAAGAAGCCAATGTACACACATGCAAACTGTCCTTGATCTTGCAGACAGACATAGAGGAAACACAAATGGCAGAGGGTATCTCTGGAGGATTTTGCCCTGAAACCCTTCGTTGCTTAGCAAGCTCAAGGAAAGAGAGCAATATTAGCGTTACATTTCTTATAAAAGCTAATGTAAGTGCTAAGGCAATGACATGAGAAATTTGCAGCAAACACCATGATTTTGCGATGCCCTAATTGCAAGTCTTTAGCTCAAAAATTTTATACTACAGAGATTTTTTTTTTGAAAGTAGGAATATCTTAATCTCCTTTTGTCCTTAAAAGATTTTAAAAATGACAGCCATTTCACGTCTACCGAGATTGCAAGTAGACAATAGGAATTTCAAATGTAACCACACAATTTTTTCATTGGGATCTTGGACAACACGAAATAATTTGTGCAGAATATTGAGGTAAGTCACTTACCAATGTTTTCTCTTTTGGTTGTTTCAATATTGCAAGCATTGGAAGTTCAAGTCCCTATATTTTTTTGACTTTGCATTATTTTGAAGAGTGCTTTCAATTATTTATATGATGTTTAATCTATTTTTAAATTATTCAACTTAGGTTCCAATAATACTCCCCTTTGTTCAATTTTAATGTTTCTCCATTGTACAATTGAATATCTTTCTTTCTCTATTTTTTAATAAATTTTTAATTTGGTAAATTCCCTAAGCATCCTCCCTCTTTCTTGTGGAGTATGCATCCCCCAATAAGTTCAATGTAATAATTTTTCCAATTTAAATGCTTTCTCAGGTGTAATAAACTTAGTAGGTGTCCATTTAAATTGCAAGAATTGCACTTGAAAATAAATTTTGAGCAACTGAATTTTTTTTCCATTAGATCTCTCAATAAAATCATATTTCAATTTTTTTAGTAGCCCTAAAAGCCCAACATTTTTTAGATCCACTTTTTGTTTACTTTGAATAGATTGAAGCGACAATAGTAGGAGATTGGTTTTGGTTCGTTTCATGTTAAAAAGTTTGTGTTGTGGTAGAGTTTTGCAAATTTTTCTTGTAACCTCTGCCCATTTTTTCTCATTGCAACATTGACAGCAAGACACAATCTATGCAGAATATTGAGGTTAGTCTCTTGCTAGTATTTTAGTATTTTTACTTTTTGGAATTTGTATGTAGCCAGATCATTTTTTTCCGTTTTATTACATTCTAAAACAATTATGTTATTATTTGTTAAATGAAGGTATTGGTTCCATGTTTTTATTTCCATTTAATTTTTCATTCCCTACTTTATAATGTATGTCTTAGTGTTTGTTTATTTGATTCATCATTTGTCATTGGTGTGAGCAATAAATTTTGTGGTCATTGAGTCAATGATTTTGGAGTAATGCATAGTTTCCCATCAATTCAATCCTAGACTATCATTTCCTCAGTCTTATGTGAAATGTTCATTCTCAAATGAGATTGAAACAAGACATCTCTTCTCTTTTTACCCCTTTCATTTGGGTAATGATAAATTTATTTTGAAATGTGTGAGTAGAAGGTATTTTTGAAGCAAGTATAGGGTTTCAAGTAGCATAGTTTTTATTATCTCATAAATTCTACAAGCTTAGGCTTGATAAATTAAGAATAAAAAATAGCAGCATTGCTACATTAGTGCAATGACTATAAATGAATCAAACAACCAGTACACCCATAAAGTTCAAAACAAGAAAAAATTCTAACACTTTTTTAAAAATGGATCATTATAATTTTAATGTCTTCTTTCAGGGCACTTGATTCCCAAGGGATGGAGTGTGCTTATATACTTAAGATCCATTCACCTAGATGAAGACTTCTATGGAAGTCCATACAAATTCAACCCCGAAGATGGCAAGCAAGTTGAATTCTTCGGACAACTTTTTTTTAAGATTATAGATATAGATCCATGGTCGAAAAAGAATGAATTGCACTGGCATAAAAAGAACATCTATATGGACAAGATGTATTTTACACTCTTAAAACACTTTTCCTTGCCCTAATATCAATGAATTCTATAAGGCTTTTCTATTTCCCAAACCGTGGACTCTAATATCTATAAACACCATTTTTCAATGCTTTAAACTTCATTGAGCCAAATGTTTTGCAATTTGTAGCAAACTTATGTTCCTACATTCGGTTCATGTTTTATGTGGTGTAACTGTAGATTCCCTTAGCCACTTTTTCACATTGAGTTAATTGCTACAACTTTGTTATAAATTTCAAGTATGGTTTATGATAATTGTAGACTAGATTTGTGTATTGTAGATGATTTTACTTCATTTCCTACAAGTGAGAAATGTTCAATTTGGATACTATACATGTTTTCCTCTGTTTGAAGTACATATAAGTAATTTTTTTTTTGAAATCTATGAATTTATGTAGATTACCAAACTCTCTTTTAGTATTCATTTGTTTTATAACAATTGTTGTTTCATCAGTGTTGATAATGAGGTGTTGTGCCATTTCATTGGAGATATGAAAATAACAGTATTTGTGCCTTTCTCAAGTGGCATAGAGATGAGTGTGATAGGTAACTGTATTTATTTCTCACCCTATTGTGTTTAATGATTAGGAAAATGACCCATCAGGGAGTAGTTTTACTCCATTTGGAGGAGGCCACAAACTTTGCCCAGGCATCAAAATTGCAAGACTTGAAGTATCTATGTTCTTGCATCTCTTGGTGATCCAATACAGGTGTGTATGTGTTTGTTTTTGTGTGTATCTTAATTTAGATGACATTAATATATACACATATATGTTTGTTAATCTTTTAGTATCACCAAAACAAGTAGGACTGCAAAATTAAGCCAATTGATCTTTTTGGTAATTGTCCTATTATGAAGTAATTATGCATTGTTCACTTGGGTGCATATAGAGTTGTGATGCGGTCCTTTTGAGGAACTGTTTTAAAAATAAAGCTATTTTGCATTGTCTTTTTCACTGTAATCTAATCCCCACCATCATACTTTTTTAACATGATATAGAATTTTTGGGGGGAAATTGGGAAGCACTGGAGGATTACATTGTGAGTTTTCCAACAGTTTTTAAAAACATGCCAAATATGACAAACACCAAAAGCTGTGTTGTATAAACTAAGGTTGCCATTATCACCTCACTTCCTTAATTTCCTCAATATTCTCTTTGGTATTCAAATGCATATCCTTATCATGATACTAATTTAATTATTCTACTCTTTTTGGGCAAGAAGAAGATAGAAGAAAGTAAACTATCTTGAAGTCCACAACAACTAAAGTAGGCCAATAGAATATGGGCTTTAGTTATAAATAATCAGAGGAAAGAAGACATAATTCATATTCTTTGATCATAGGGGTTGATCTGTATAACTCTTTTAGCTTCTCTACCATTTCTTAATCCACCCCCATTTAGCTACACATCATATTCCTGCCCTAAACTTGAAGCTTTTCAAGTGATTTTTTTTTCATTTCAATATACTTGGTTTCTTTGAGTCAAGGAGGGCACAAACTTTGTTTACAAGCATTTGGTGCATATCAATTTGATGAGAGAGACTCAACATGGGGGTGTAAGAGTTTGTTCCTCAATTGGTGCTATTTTGGTTTATGCAATGGTTTATCTATATTGGTTCTTAGGATCGTGTATATTCAAGAAAACATCAATGTTCAAATTTATAAGATATTTTATATAAACTACAATCAACATAACCATTGCACCTTCTTTCAATGCAAGTGCTAGTTTAATTAATGACTTACTAATTTGTCTTTTTCTCCCACTTTTTGAATTAAAATTTCTATTTATTCAAAAAGATAACTTGCCTTTTTTGTTGCGAATATTGGCATGGTATGATGGTTTAAAGGTGTTGTTGTTGTTCTTTCCACCAAGGTTCAAATCCTGTTGGGGTGGTATTGTTGAGTGGTTGTATTGGGATGAGGTCCCCTGTTTGTGACCTCACCGATTCATAGCTCTGGGTCAAAAGTGTTTACCCCTTGGATAAAATTAAAAAAAAAAATTGTCTTTTTCTTCTAAAATTTAAATAATGTTTCCATTATTTAAAAACTCTCCACTTTCTTTTTTGAACTAAATGATTCTCTATAATTGTTTAGTTCCTCTACTAGTCTTATTCTTATCCTATCTTTTCTCGTTTAATTTCAATCATTGATTGAAATTAAAATCATTTAATATTGATCGTTCATTCAAATTTGTCTTTTCTATATAAGACAACTACCCTTGTCTTAGAGGATCTAGAATTAGGCTTAGATAATTATCATTGAAATTTTGCTATCATAAACATATAATATTGTTGCATACTTATAATTTGAGGGCAATCAAGTATCCAAAGTAAAATGGAGAAGGGCAACGAAGGTGGTGCATTGATGGTATGAAGATTTGGTAATATTCTTTAGTTTAAGTTTATATGTTCTTCATTGCTAGATTAGAGATTTAAGGTTTATGTTGGAATGTTATATGATCTTAAATCTTGATCTTATCCCTGATTACATTGGTGAACCTAATGTGAAACCTGCTACTGATATATGCTTTTCAACGTGTGGCACAACTTGGAGGGAGTCTAAATTTTGTCTTGTAGGGTTTATTGTTGTTTATTCCACATTGATATATCTTGTTTGTTTACAACAACAACTTGCATTATACACTCATGAGGTTTTAAAATGAACATGGATTTTCATTCACAAGGATTAAAATTAACAACTTGCATTATACACTCTTAAAATGAACATGCATTTTCATTCATGAGGATTAAAATTAACAAATTGCATTATACACTCATGGGGTTTTAAAATTAACTTGCATTTTCATTCATGAGGATTAAAATTAACAACTGGCATTATACACTCATGTGGTTTTAAAATAAACATACATTTTCATTCATGAGGATTAAAATTAACAACTTGCATAATTTTGGATCCTCTAAATTGACAAGGGTAGGTGCCTTTTATAGAAAAGTAAAATTTGAATGAACGACCAAGATTAAATGATTTAAATTTCAATCAACGATTGAAATTAAACGAGACAAGATGGGATAAGAATAAGACTAATAGTGGAACTAAATAATTCTAAAGAATCATTTAGTTCGAAAAGGAAAGTGGAGAGTTTATGGAAACATTATTTAAATTTTATATGAGAAAGGCAAGTTATCTTTTTGATTAAATATCAATTTTAATTCAAAAAGTGGGAGAAAAAGACAAATTAGTAAGTCATTAATTAAAAAAATATTTAAATATAGAGTTTCCAAGGAAAAATCAATTCTCCATCCCAATCACCCACAACCCATAGTCATCCATTTATCTACCCATCTTACCAACAATCCATAAGCCCTAGTCATTTGTCCATATACCCTCACTATCAGGAGTCACTTGACACAATCCATACCATTGATCCACAAAAAATGTCCATTAGTCTTCCTTATCCTAACCTTGACAAGGGAAACCAACCTTCAATTAATCCATTCCAAGACTCCACATCCTATCCTAACCAACCTTCTATTAATCCATACCAAGACTCCACATCCTATCCTAACAAACCTTCCACAAATCCATTCCAAGACTCCACGTCCTATCATAACCAACCTTCCACTAATCCATTCCAATCCATCCAATCTAATAAAAATACGTTTAGTCATACAAATTCTATTGTTTTCCAAAATCACATTCCATTACCTACACCAAGAAGAACATACACTTGAGCTACTATGGATCAAGTCATTGAAGAAGATGCAAAAGCTACCATGGATTGAATTGACAACCCAAATGAGCAAGAAGAAATAAGCATGATGAATGATAAAGCCAAAATATCCTATCAACTAGGATCATCCACTTTTATCAAGGCAAGATTTCTCGTAGAGGAGAAGATTCCAAGTAACAATCTCCACATACACAATGATGGGTTCACATATTTCTTTCAAAGTAAAAAATACCCCATCACAAATAAAATATTTCAAAGAATACAGTATCATGGAAGAGGACTAGGCCTACATGAGCAAGGAATTCGAGAACCAATATAGTTTTATGAAAATCCTAAACATCAAGGTCTTGGCTATTCTTCAATCAAAAAAGTCAAACAATGTTAGTGATACCTCCATGATATTAGGGGACACTTTATCCAATACAAACATCAAAATGGGGGCCATGAGTAGTCCTTGTCATAAGGTTGCTGCAAAAACTCCTTCCATCCACACCACAAACCATCATTCCAACATAATTAAACCCATCAATTGGAACCAACAAAAAAAATAAAAGTACAAGTCTCAAGTCCAAAATCAAATATCAAAGGCCATTGACTCAAGAAAAAATCCAATGGACAAATAAAGTTAAAATGGATCCTAAAGAAAAATGGATCAAGTAAAGAAAAGAGTTCAATTCTAATATCCAATCAAAATATGGAACCACAAGAAAAGAGGTCTCCCACATATAACAAATGTCCACCTCTTTCAAAATGGTCATCATGCAAGGCACATAAAAGTGTTGGTTCCAAACACTATCCCAATCAAAATTCCAAAATCCATCATCCACCATCTCAAGTTTGGAAAATAAAAATTGCTACATCCAAACGTCCAAATAATCCTTACATGTCTACCATCATCCATCATAATCCAAAATCTTGTCTACATTCCAAAAATCCTACTTACAATTTTGCTGAATCTTGGCAACAACTCTTTACCATAAAGACTCCCATGGAACTCTATCACGATGGGCATATTTTAATAAAGCTAAACCTAGTATTAGAAAGGATCATAATGACATTGATCAATTGTATGCAAGTGCTATGATCCTGACAAGACAACTAATCCATAAAGGTCACTATTGGCATATCATTACAAAAATGTCTACATCAACATTGTCAAAGGATTCAAAACAATCAGTGATCATCTAAAACATCAAGACAATATAAAAAATTAAAAAAAATGTCACCCTGATGAAAACCTGGTAAATAGGTGTCTTGTGTGACAAAAAAAAAAAAAAGGATAAGAAAAATAATAAAGTGATTTTTTTTGTCAAATACTGAAAACCATTTTTATGTTGCTCTAGATAAGTACCATGATGAAAACCTAGAAAATAGGCATCATGTGTAAGAGCAATTATCTATGTGGACCATTACACTTGGGGGCAAGTTGTCTCATATCCCATGCATTTCTCATGACATTTCCATCTTTCCATCTAATCCATATCATTCCCATCCATTTTCTTACCTACTTTGATCTTGATAAGGACTGGGGTACAAACATAAATCATGCTTTGGGAAAAATCTTGACATGTCTATCCTTTGGTCATACACTATCCATGAAATATCATGTCATTTCCTTCATAGTATTTTCCAAACCCATACCTCAAAGAAAAAAAATTATTCCTATGCGACATAGTCCTTAGAGATCATATGATAATTCTTCAAGCCAATAATGCTCATGTCTCCTATCCTTTACCAAAATCAACCCATTATCCTTCCATACCTATTGTTGGACTTGGCCTTCCCTTGTCATTGGTTTAAGGATTCTAATCCACTTATCCAAAATCCTTCCATCATCCCATTCAATCTTGAAAATAATTCATTCCAAATGCAATAATCCTAATCCATACAATCTTGCTATGCAACCTAACACATCATCTAAAACATTCCTTGGATTTGTTTCTAACCTTGTTGCAAACCTTGATCCTTTTAGTCAAATTATCATCAATTGGATATGTATCTGACTCCTCATGTTGTTTTAGGATGTGTCCTTCCCATGTCAACAACAACATCATCACCATCATCACCATCACCTTGTCAATTGATTTTTAGCTTGACTAGGGGCAAGATCATGTTTGTCCTTGGAACCTTGTGCATGCCTGCTTGCTTCATTGTGGGTATCTTTCACATGCATTTTTCATGGTTCTTATAGTGTATCATCCATAACAAAATCCCATTCCTACATGTCATCCATAATAACACTTTATTGTCCTTCCCATTGCCTAGAATGATTGACATTTTTCATCTTTTTTCCTTTCATATCCACCTGCAATAAAGCTTACCTGTTCTCATCCTCGATAACTTGGTCCTACATCCTAATTGGGAGAATATCCTTGACACATGCCTTCTTGGATTCTACACTCAACATTGAGGATCATTATATCTCACAAAAAGACAAGAAAACCAAATATTCTAAAAAAGATAGAAAAAAAATAAATATTCCCAAAAAGATAAAAAATCATAAAACGACCAAAAAGAAAAAAAATCATAAAACCTCAAAAATCCAAAAAAATTAAAACATGTCAGAAAACACAAAAAACTTCCACATAACTTTCAAAAATTCCAAAAATAGAGTCAGATTCAATCATGTCAATCCAAGTCCAATCAAACTACGTTGCCTTTGCGACTTCACATAGGCAAGGCCATCTGTTGATGGGCCCTAGAGGCATTAGGTAAGTCCTTTAGGTTTTGTTGAATAAAATTCAAGTCATGATTTAGTCCTTTAAAACAAAGTCATGTCAAACAACGAGGTCTCTCTGTGTATAACATAGGCAAGGCCAATTGTTGAAGAGCCCCCAAGGCCACCTAGGTTAGTCCTTTAGGGTTTGTCGAGTTAGTCACAATAAGTTAGACATTATCATCAGACATAAACAGTCATCAAAACTTCAACACAAATCATGAATCAACAAGACAAGCAAGCTAACTAGTCTTCAAGTCAAATCAGCCAAGTTGTCAAATCAATCAAACATCAAACCAACATCAAGACAATCAAAACTATGTCTTATATATGATGTGTCCTTCTAGAAACCAAACATTTCCATTCATCAAAAATTTTCATTCACCTTATACAGGTAGTCACATGATCGAAACCAGAATTGATGTCTTATATCGCATGTTTCTTCTCCTAAAATTAGGCTTTGTCAAAACAATCAACCCGTCACTCACCTAGTCAAACATCAACAAACAATTCTTGACAAACACTCTGAATGACTATTGACTTTGTTGGTCTATTTTGTCCTATCTTTTTGGATGTCTTTTGAGTCATGTTACTAGCTTTCTCAAGGATGTCTCATGAAGGATCTAGAGGAACAATGATGTCTCGTGACCCATCTTTTCATTGATTATTGTCTACTGTTTGACTTGGCAAAAAGATTGGGGCAACTTTTCCCTTAGTATGAGTCAAGACATTCCTTGTCTATGACCGCCTGTTTTGCAAGTGGATGACCTTGCACACTTTGTCTATGTTATACCATGGTGTTTATTGTCCGTTGTCATATTTTACCACCCAATGATGATCAAATGCTAACATTTTCCTCTCGCTAATATTTCTCTTCATCAATCCTTGAATTCATCCACTATTAGATTTGCTTATCAAAACAATTTTTCAATTTTTTTTGAAACTTTCAAATTTGTAAAAAAAATTCGAGGGGGTATGGGTCCATCCTATTTACACTAGGGCATATTTTTGAACTAAATTTCTTTGATACACTGCGATAAACTACATTGTATGAAAGAGGGGAAAAATGTAGACACTAAAAATTGTCTTTCGCCTACGAACACTATTTTTCTTTGTCAATCCTCTTTTTTCCTTAATAATTAAACAATTTTAATTATTTGATTATTGTCTAAAATCAAAATCCTCTATTAACTAAATAATTTTAATTATTTAATTAATTCATCTCTTTTTTTTATTTCCTCTATTTGGTTAATTAAATTACGTCACTAATGACTTCTTTTCTTCTTAATTAAATAAATTTTTATTTATTTAATTGTTGTCACTTTCTACTATAATTAAATAATTATTTCAATTATTTAATTATTCATTATCCTCTTCTTCAATAATTTTAAATAAATTTTATTTATTTAATGACTTACTAATTTGTCATTTCCCCCACTTTTGAATTAAATAATTATTTAATTAAAAAAGTCAACTTGCCTTTTTCCTCTATAAATAAATAATGTTTCCATTATTTAATTATTCACTTTCCCTCTCAAACTAAATATTTTTTTAGAATTATTTAGTTTCCTCTTTTTCTGCGTTTTAGTTATCTCAAGTCTTCATCTTCATCCTCATCTCTTATTTGATTTTTCCATGGAAAGTCTATAATTAAATAATTTTATTTAATTAATGACTTAATAATTTATCTTTTTCTCCCACTTTTTGAATTAAAATTGCTATTTAATCAAAAAGATAACTTGCCTTTTTCGTCTAAAATTTAAATAATGTTTCTATTATTTAAACTTTCCACTTTCCTTTTCAAACTAAATGATTCTTTAGAATTATTTAGTTCCCCTATCAGTCTTATTCTTATCCCGTATTGTCTTGTTTAATTTCAATCATTGATTGAAATTAAAATCATTTAATCTCAATTGTTCATTCAAATTTGTCTTTTCTATAAAAGGTGCCTACCCTTGTCATTTTAGAGGATCCAAAATTAGGCTAAGACAATTATCTTCAAAATTTTGCTATCATAAACACAAAGCATACTTATAATTTGAGGGCAATCAAGCATCCAAAGTAAAATGGAGAAGGGCAATGGAGGTAATGCATTGATGGTATGAAGATTTGGTAATTTTCCTTAGTTTATGCTTATATGTTCTTCATTGATAGATTAGGTATTTAGGGTTTATGTTGGCATGTTGTATGATTTTAAATCCTGATCTTATCCCTGATTACAACATAGATTTTACATTAGTTAATTTCTAAGGCTTATAACCTGCTTTCTTCTGCTTTTTTGTTCGCAATTTGCTTTCATGTCTTCATTTTTTCATATCTGTTAAATGTGAATGGAGGCATAATACATAGGCCTTGTATAGACTTGACACGAGAAATTCCCACTTATATTAATCCTATTTTTTTTAGTTTGGCCTATATCAATAGTTATTTTTTGAAGAGTTAAACCTCGTGCTTTGTGTATTGTTAATGCCCATGTTAATCTTAATGGTATTTGTATTGAGCTCCCCTGTTGAATTGGTGTGATTGGAATAGTAAATGGAAGTTGATCATCAAAAGGTATTCCTGAGTAACTATCAAATTTAACCAATACATATGTTGGTGGTTGAGGTGGTCTTGTTCTTGATTTATATATTGTTTGAGGTCTTCAACCAAAAAAATCCACATGCTATTTGCAACATGTATTATAATTTTTAAGAGGCACATAATAAAATAGATTATAAGATTATGATGAAGAGGGTACTCCCCTCTCTCAATTAACTAAATCAAAAAATGAATCTCCCAGGAAAAACTCTACCTTAACTCAACAATCAATAAAATAAAGATTGCAAGCAAACTGAGATTTTATTAATTCAATTACATGGCCTTCCATGGCCCCTGCTTATATCAATTCATGTACACAATTTCACTTACATTCTGTAAACACTTGCTTGACCCTTGGTCTTCTTTCTACCATACTCTATACATTGTTTCATCCTTCACACATATTTTATTTCTCCGTTTGCTCACTCCTCCTCATCTCCTTTTGTCGTTGCACCTTACTCTCTTTGTCTTTCTCAATCCCATGACTCCTCACTACATTTTATTTCATTACCGATTTTTAACTACCTTTCACAAGGCATGGCTCTTAGAAACCTCCATAGTTGCTACTTTTTAAAGATTCTTTGTACCTTTGTTTGCCTCCTTTTACTATGCTAGCCTCTATCTTCTTTCTGGCTCTGCATAATTCCTTATGTCTCCTTCTAACCGCCTCCTATCCTCTTTTGTGGCTCAAATTCTTCTACTTGTGGTCGAATCCCTTAGAATATATGCATTTTAAAGGCATTTTAGTTTTGAATACCTGATAGAGTAATGGCGTAGCCTATTTTTCCCTTGCCCAATCTGCAATTTAAAATTCACACATATTGTTGCCTCCTCCAAGTTTCAAACTGGCATGACAATCCTCCATCATGCACCCTTGGTTATTCTCTCGACTCCTTTTTATGAGCAACCCCCTTACTACCCTTGCCACCCATGTGTTATATTCATTCTACATTTATACTTACTGCACTTTACCAATGTGTGACCTACCTCTTCGTTTCTCTTTACCACATGATTCTTCTTGTTTTTTTTTTCATTTCCCTCTCTAAATTCACAAGGGTGTGGCCTTTTCCCCTCTAATAATGCTACCTATCTTCTTTTTCTGTTCCCCTATCTTGCAATGCATTAATGAATTGATTTATGCCCAACTTCTTGGCATATTGTTCGTCTTCCCATTATCAATTCTCCTCCCATTTCTTTGTCTTGAAATCTGTCATTTCCTTTCCACTCTTTGATCGAGTCCCTTCCCATTTCTCTTTTTATTATTCTCTTCATTTTTAAAGTTTTATTTTTCCAATTCATATACTTCGAATATACATGGCCTCTTTTATTTCTTTGTATTGTCTTTCCCTGTGCTCATATTAGAATTCAATTGAGACTCAATTTAAATGATCAAAACTTAGAAGATAAATCGAATATGATTTTTTTTCAAATGTAATTGGCAATTTAATGTCGCCCAATTATGCTCCAAAAGGTCACCGAGACTAATAACTGATGAAAACTAACTTCACACCAAGAGTTGCCAATGTTGTGAAAGGTCAAGACAAAACCAAAATAACCCAGAATGGAACAAACAATTGCATTTTTTTTTTGGTTGATGCAGATAGCCCATTCATGCATAATGCTCCTGCATCAAATTCAAATTCCCTTTGTGAGATTTTTAAATTTGCATGTGTTTCACAAAATAGTTTGTACAATGTTGTTTGACTATGATCTAAGAAATGTTTAAGATGTGTGTAGTCTTGATCACCAATTCTTAATTTTAAAACATCTTTTACATGGGGTGATACTCTAGAGTTAGAGTGCCAAAATTGTTGAATTTCATCCTTTGTGGTATTATTTAGCTTCTTATCAACTTGTGGAAGCCTACCACTAAAAGCCCAAGTATCATTTTGATGAGGACTATCTACTCTTGATCTTATTGCTAGTGCTTTTGACAATGTTTTATGATTTATCCTTAATTGAACACATGTTTTCCTCAATAATTGAGCCTTTCTTAATTGATTGCTTACTAAAGAGGTTGTTATTACTCCACGAACAACTCTCTTATATTTTTACCTACTAGTCTTTTTAATAGAATTGAGTGCATTAAAATATTTTTAACAATAATATTATTTCGATGGGACTTTTTATTTACATGAATCTTCAATTTCTTTAGTAATGGTCTCATTTTGTATGACTTTAGCAATTGTAAAAAAAATACATTTTTTAGTTAATTTCTTATTGGAAAAGTATTGATTGAAAATTTGGGTAGCCCACAATCAAATGGTTTGTGATGATCTTTTTCTTTCAATTTTTTCTATTATGTTTTCATCTATTTCAACTAACCATTTTGAGTTTCTTGATTGTTTTGCAATTTTATTTGAAACATTACAAAAAGATGGATTTAGGATTTCATTTTCTTCTTCACAAAGGTCCTCTCTTCTTATGTGATTTAGAGATACATTGAATTTCATTGTTTCATGTGTGTTATCAATTTGATCAATTCCATGAACAAGTGGACTATGGAGTGCAATTTTAATGTCATGGGGTTTATATCCACATTCGTAAAGAAAATATTGACGTATTGAACTTCTTGTTCGTCTATGATGTCACTCTTCTAATCAATAGGCGTTTCATCATATTTTGCAATATTTTCAATTTCATGTTAAACATTTTCATTTTCAATTTCATGTTCAACATTTTCAATTTCAATTTTATGTTCAACATTTTCAAATTCAATATCATAGTCACTTTCAATGTTATTTAAGGGTATATAAGAGCCTTCTCCTTGAAGAGTATTTGACAAACCTTTTATTTTCATCCTCTTCCTTGATCTATCTTTGTCCCTACTTGCTTTGATTTCCTTTTCTTGAAATTTCATCTTTTTTTAGGGTTTACGACAACTACTACTTCCCATTATATTGAACAAAAACAAGTACCTTGATGATTGATAGAATAAAATTTTATATAAAAGAGTGGATTTTTTTTTTTTAATCTATATATTGGATAGAAATGATGACATTTCTGACACCAGAGAGCATGCATGGATCGTTGGAATTCCCAAAATGGAAATTGAGTTGTTTTGTCCACTAAAAAAAATGGATATCCATTATATTAAATAAACATGAATTTCTAGCAATTAAATATAATACATATATTATATTATAATATTTATACGATGTAATTGTAACAACCAATATCCTTCTAACAAAACTTAACCGAGAGGTTTCACCCAAAGGTTAGAACATGAACAAGAGAGTAAATGATTTTTTTTTTTAAAACAAGCAATTATAAATCTTCATGCTATTGCACTTCATTTTCATATTCATATAAATAAAATTTCATCATTACCTTTAAACTGATACGCCAATATCAAAAATAATATACAAATCTTTTTAGGATTTAATTGATTAAGCTATATAAAGAAAGTTGTGAGAGAATAGGGTTAGAGAACCTCATTTGATTTTGTCTTCCAAGACTTGGCATGCCACCTACAAGAGGGAGAGCATCACCAGGGTGCTTTACCTCCAACCATGGACTTAAGCAATCCCCCGTACACCTTCCTAACTAGAAGTGGCCCTGCCCTACAATGAAGGGATTAGTCGAGAACCCTCTTAATTTCCATTTGAGCCCTGGTGTTGTACCCTACTTAACTGACACTATTGTGCTACTAGGGATACCCTCCAACCAAGCACAAAAAATCTAGCTAGCTAAGCAGCTGGGTCACGGTGAACTGACAAGTGCAGGCTGTGGCTCTTGCACTTACTACGGCCATAGTTTTTATTCAACTATACAAACACTTCTAAATTTTAGTTGTGGTTCACCCACCCTGCTCGACTTGGAAAACGCTACTGACCTAGGGCATATTGGAGCTACTTGCTCTGCCCAACATATAAATCCATAAGAAATAGGTCACTAGGTTTGGACTCCCTCAAAACCCTTCTGGAACAAGAAAATGATACATTTTCAAACTAGGGAAAACTTGCCCCTTTAAATATACATTTTCTTGTATACCTGAATTATGAGGTATGAGCCTCGGATCTTGGCTTCTACCATTGTCTTAAATTAACTCCTTATTTTAGTCTCAAATTTTCAAGGTTTTAGCTTCATTAAAGAGTTCTTCCTAAGAAAGTAAAGATTCACTAGAAGTGAATAAATCATCTAGACCTTGTTGGTTATTTCTGACTCGAAGACTCGAGTTACTTTCACGTAACTACCTGGGTCTTGGCTAAAACCACTTGCTCAAGTCTTAACCCTAACCCTCAAGAGAAACTTCTCTTGTGATAGAATATTTAAGAAAAACTTGACACAAAATGACATCTTCTTGACCTTACCAGTCATAATGTAGTATGAATATTACATAGACAAAGTCTACATAGTAAAGGTTAGATCTTTGTTATGAATATAACTTCCTTTAGGTCTAAGACCTTAATGCAATTCAGTGAAATCATATTAATCAAGGAGAAACATAATTGTAGACCAACTATCCCACCTTACAATAAATTTACATAAGTGTTTACTCAACAAGTTTATGATATGACTGGTTTGGTATAATTTCTCGGGCATTGAATCCCCTTACTATGTATCTACAATAGCTAGGGTCTAGGCCATTGCCTCTAATTCAAGCACTAGAATGGATCGAAAGGTTTTACCTTCTCACCAACTCATGGGCCCTTTCTTTAGCAATGTGGATGACACTAAGTCATCTTCAAGACATACACAAGGTTATATAATAGCATAAAGACATCCTTTACAAATACCCTGCCTAGTGTTTCAATAAGGGACATATTGAGAGAATAGGTCTTCATTTCCAAGGACCTAAATTATTTTACAAGGTCACTCAATAAGTAGTTAATAAAAGAAAAACAAGAATAGGTATACATTACTCAAGTAAGCATCCTTGATAATGAAACTAGCATTTAGTTCTGCTTTGGTCATTTTCTCCACTTCTTTACTTCCCAATTATTCAAGGTTGATTCAATACCCACAAAGGATCTGTGGTTGGATATTCCTTTTAAGAATGAAGAGAGTCTCATATTAACCCAAAGTGGTTTTCATGTTTGATGGACCCAAACACAACTTTGTCGAGGAGGGTTTGAGGGTAAAATACCCTGAACTAACCTTAAAGAAATTAAATCATTCTCAAGAAATCTAATATTGAGTTATCTCAACATGGAGATTTAAGGAAACTAATGAAGATTCATGCATCATCTGGTTATAGCAAAAACTTCCACACTATTGGTTTTCAATAAATCATTATCATCACAATGATACGCATATCCATACCAGGAAAATACAATATCCATTATAAAGAAAGAAAGATTACTTGCCTTACTTGTGAATACAATAACCAACATCGTCTCTCTGCTAATCGATCTTTGAACTTGAAGTTAGTATGGTAGTAGCAAGAACCTGAGCTAAGCCATTCCAACTTGATTATCATAATATTGGCCACACTCATTTCAATGCCAAGGTTTAAATTCCCTAGAGAACCAATTGACACTATTGGAGTAGCACATGCTTGTCAATAGTAAGACTTTTGATAAATGTAGGAGCCGATGCATAATATACCACCATGAGAGTTTCCACAAGAAGAATTTTACTATAATGATGTCATTTACATGTTTCAAGAAGTCATTACTACAACATTCTCGTAAGGCACCATTACTCGGTTTTGACCCATAGCTATTCATAACCGATTTTCTTTTGATTTTTCTCTTCGTATAAAATTCCCTCTCAGATAATACTAGCGTGCATCCTAAATTGCATGAACTGAAGCATTTTTTAATTTCCAAGATAATGCTATTACGCATTCTGCAATGTATGAATTGAAGCGTTTTTGAACTTCTAAACATCGATATTTTGGCTCTGCTGAGTAAAGTTCATATGAATAGAATCCACTATCCTTGTGACCATAGCTTCACCCCCTTGAACCCCTCATGAATGGAATTATGAGTATTGGGCTGATACATTTTCCTCCTACCGATGGAACGTTTCTTTATTCTTTTAATCCTTAACCTCATTCCCAAAGCTTCATTCTATTGTTTCTTAAAGAACGACCTTTCTACAAAATAACCTCGATATAATTATTTGCCACCTAATGCCATGACCATTGGTAAATAGGTATCCCTTTTCTCCCTCAGTGGCGTTGCATTCAAAAGCCTTCAGCCCTTGGCTTTTATGGCCTCACTAATATTTGAAATACTATTAAGCTTTCGCCACCTTCATATTACTGATTGTGGCTTAAAAAAAATCCATTTTGTTATTTAAAAAGAATAAAATATATATATATATATATATATATATATAGGCATATTTATGTCGTCTCTATAATCAATAAGCTTTTCAATTGAGTTGAGCAAACTTATCGAGATATCATGCTCCTCCATAAAAGGAGTCTTGTCAAAATAATGGACTTAACGATTAGCTTAGTTGTTTAAAATTATCACCAAATACATACACATATAAATGATAAATCATGAACAGAAATTTAGAGTTGGTAACATAGTCTTACATGATTGACGGTGTTGATATTTATTTCATCTCTTGGGTGTATTCACCCCCACAAAATGAAGTCAATGATGATCATCGCGATAAACTTCCTTTTGCAAGGGCTTGGCCTATAATATCAGTTTCACAACTTATTAAGCCAATTCAAACTATTATAAGGAATATAGAAAATAATAAACAACCAATAATAAAACCTTCTTACATGGTTTACGACATTGGTCCATATGTCATGAAGTAATGTCTGAGCCATTTTCATTATCACACCAAAGCGTTTATATAATAATGTGAATATAGACATGGCTATGCATATGTTGACTTTCCTCACAAGTAACATATTCGTATGTATCTTTGCACATATATATAGAAACAAGATGGCTAAAGAACCCTAAAATAATGATTTCTAAACAAAATGATTACCATGACTTATTGACTCAAATGGGCTTACCTCAAAGTTGCTAGAACTTCCCTTATACTTATTAGGCTACCAGAATAGTACTAGGCCCAATGCTAGCTTAGATGGCATAAATAGAGAATCCTCAACGTCACCCTCCTCCCAGGTGATACTCCCCCTCTTTCTCTCTGGAGGTGTTCAGATTGCTCCCGCAATCCCACTCAAGAAACAAATAGGTAGTTAGCCTAGAAAACATTATAGCATGATCATATCATTGCATTTACATTAATTATTTTCTTTAAAGAAATATAATCATCTCATTATATTTCATCATATTCATGGCATCAAATATTCTTCAACATTCCATTTAGATGCAGTAACATATCATTGTTCAAATCTATCATAATATGCAACTTTCAAGGTTTCCTAATCTCATGATTTATCACAATAATTACCATAAAGTGAAAAGTAATTTAGGAATCTAAGGTGGGGTGTAACAGTAATATTATAATATTATATATTATATTAATATTAAATGTTCTAGTATATATTACAACATGAATAAATAGTTATACAAGGAATTACAATATTTTAAGGATTATTAATGAAATATATTTACAAATCAAACTAGGAAGGTAAATAGTGAAGAACACAATGAAATGTAAAACAAGGAGCAAAATGATCCCATGGGGGAAGCCAATTTGATGTGAAAATTGGCCCTTTCCCAATCCCTAAGATGCAAGCTTTGTTGAGAGAGAGAGACATAGGGTCAGAAGGATAGAGGGAGGGGTAGATGGAGAGAGAGAGATGGAGGGTTGGAGGGATGGAGGTAGGGTAGGAGAGGTAGAGGGGGAGGGGTAGGTGTTAGTGTAATTAATTAATTATTACACTAGTATAAGTTAACATAGGTCATGCATCATTTAGTCCTAGCTTAGATTTTAATAAATCATTTAATAAATAGGGTAATACTACCTTCCATGTTTGTAGGGATAAGATTCCTTCTAGAAGATGAGTTGTCCTTCTAGAACTTATCTCAACATTTAATAATTTCCTAGATTGGGTTCACATGTTGTCACATATTGTTAGATCAAGACACATGGCAACATCTCATGATTTTTAGGTTTTCTCTCATGCTTATGTATTCAGGGCATTTTGTACATTTGTAATTATTTAATCTCATAATGTAGATCAATAATAGAATCTCCATTGTGCATGCCTAGTTGCAACACTTTCTGTGTGGTTGATTATCTTTCCTGGAAAAGGTCCTCCATTGAAGACTGCAGCTTCAAGGAACCTGTGCATCCATAATCTCAACATGGTATCAGAGCATGTTGAATTCTAACATGGTATTAGAGCTTGTCCAATGAAACGTCAACCCTAGATCAAGAAAGTTGGTGTGCGAGATTCTTTGCAGGCTGAAGGTTTCCATTGAAGGATACTTGATTCCACCTAGGGACCAAGCTGATTTTTGAAGCAGATAGAGTCAGATTTGAGCTCACCATTGTCTTTAGAAGGTCTCGAAACCCTAGGATCACCTTCCCAATCATCAAAATTAGATACATCAACCCGGGAGCCATCAGAGGTATTTGGGTTTGCAAAATCAACAGGTACGATCCATACAAATTTGCAGTAAAAAAATCCACCATGGTCAGTTGTCCTCTGAGGAAATTTTTTTTTAGTTGGAGTCTTCTTTTCTATTTTAGAAAAAAATAGGCTTTATCTCATATTATTTGGCAAAAAAATTTGGGCAATTTCTCTATAGTTTGCAAATAAATCAAATCGACTTGCATTTTTATTCACCATTGGCTTGAGTTTTTAAATCTGCAGCTATAGTCTTCATCGGTATAATATTCAAATACGAGTTTTATTTTTAAAAAAATCTTCAGCTTTAATAAATGAATTTGTGGGCATCAAATTTTTTAATTTGTGGATTTTATTTTATATCGGTATCCATTATTTTGAAATGCCAATTTTTTGGCATCATTCAATTTATTTTTTGGTTGGATCGATTTCTACATATGCAAACTTAAAAGATCTTCGTTGGTCACATTTAGTGCCATTGGCAGGGAGAGTACAACCTGTTCGTTGGCTGTCCCATCCCCTCATTGTCGGTACCGTGCCGACGTACATGACTTCCCGACCTGCTTTTCGCCGTCTACACTCCCGGTTGTTTGTCATCGGGTCTCCTCTCGTCGACCATTGTTTACTCTCGCTGCCTCTCTACCTTCGTGTTCCTTCTAGCTTCCTACTGGCCCATCCACTTGCTGATCATTGGCCATCTTCTATTGCCGACACATCCTCTCACCGATTGTTGGAGATCGTCGATCTATCCCTTGCCCCCGACCTTTGGTGATTTGTCGGAATCCTTTAGCCGCTCCGCCATAGATCACAGCCCCACCGCCACTCCCAAGAGGGGAGATTTTTTTTCCACACAAACCATGAGGTCACATGAGCGACTGAGACCTAGCACCCAGGGGGATAATTTTTTGACCCTTGTTAGCCTGCAAATTGCCTAATCTAGGCCTTTTTTCATTTTATCATAACTTTCACCCATGGTGTTGAAAATTGACAAATGAGATACCATCGGAAAGGTAATTTTGATTAATTTCCAATTGTGACATTAGTTCTATGAAATTTTTCTCGCAAAACATTCTACAGCATACTGAAGTCAAAACCCTAATCTGGACTAAAAGGCTCGTAACTTCGTAACTATTCATCGGATTTCGGTGATTCCAATGGCATCAAGAAGTATTTTTAGAGCTTTTTTCATCAATCTAGACCCCTTGATCAGTTTCAGCTCCAGGTACTCTTGCATGAGATTTTTTCAATTTGGTGCATTTCTTCAATAAATTGGATATCCTGAAGCTTGGGAAAAGATTTTTTGATCCAGGTAGCATCACTTTAGTTGCACATCATCCTTGGAAGTCTTTATTTTGTGTTGAAGGTCATTTGTCTTTTTTTTTTTTGAGAAAGTTCATTATGGGGCTTGCATATACTCCTTTGGTTATGTTGCACAAGGGTAACTATTAGCAATGGCGAGATGGGATCAACCACCATCTCCAATCACTTGATCTATTGCCACATCTGTATGGTATAGTTCCTCATCCGAGTGAAGGTGTTCATGAATTTTCTTGAAGTTGCAACAAATACATTGTCTTGGAGATCATTGCTATGCAAGTTGATTGTGATGTTTTGAGTTCTATTAATCATTGTGATTTTCCTTATATCCTTTGGATTAAACTTTGGGAGCTATATGGAGATTCAGACACTCCACCCTTCCCCAATGGTCATGATTTAGAATGTCATTCTTCAAATCAGGTACCCCATGATGCTATTGTTGTGCAGGAAGTTGATTGCCTTGAATCTTCCGAAGAGGTTGACAAGGTTCCCTCAGATGCTTCTTCTCCATCAAAGACAGTTGGTATCCCTTCACATTCAGTGATTCCTTGTCCAAATTCATTAATTGAGGCTTCCACCATCATCATTCATCAAGACACATTCAGTTTTCCAGACTTGATATCACAGGATGGCTTTGTTTTAGGTATCACTGACTTGGCTACTTCTATAGGTTTGGAGGACATTCTTGAGGGGATATCACTCCTCTATTCAAATCCCACTTTGGAGATTTTTCTTGAGTCTCCTCATCCCCTTGTCTAAACCTTGATTAGGAATCCAGAGACTATCTTGGAGACACTTGTTTTCTCTTTAGAGATTTCTCAATGAGACTTATTCCATGTCATTCTATTCAAGACTTGAGGTTTCTTCATCATCTACCATTGGATTTGCTTTAGAATTCTTTCAGTGGTTTTGAGGACACTTCATTCAGGTGGGCTATAAAGTCTCCATCATATTCATTCCATTGTCATCTTTGGATGTTGTTCAGCATCAGTTTCCACATCATCTCAGTTTGTTAGCTTCTTCATTGATTGTGGCCTCTTCATCTTCAGACAAGGAGACATTTGAGCAGAGTTCAGAGACATCATTGACATCCATTTTCATCCTTCCTTCCTTCAATTCCTATCTAGAATGGGAAGCATCTCTACACTTGCACCTTGTTTTGTTTCTTCCGAAAGGGAGACAAGTTGTTTTTCGACATTGGGTCTTGTTCTGTCTTTAGACACTTACCATCTTTGCAGGTGATCACATCTTCTGGGGGGCTATATAGTCTCTTTCTTTCCCTCCTATGGGGGGGCTATTGTATTGTATCCATGTGACAGATGGAGTCATTGGGGGGTATTTGGGAGTCCTCCATCCTTCCCATCCTATCTCACATTTTTTGCATTTTCATCTCCTTTTCAGAGAGGGGTTTTGTTCCCATTGGGTTTTCCCCTTTTCTCCGGTTGTGGGATATTTTCTGCATCTTCATGTAAATGGGTACCTAACATGGCCTCTTAGCCGGGACCCATCATCATCATCATCTTCTTGCATAATCATTACATTTTCCTCCCTAAGTTGAACTTATGGGGGGGTGCTAGTGTAATTAATTAACTATTACACTAGCATAAGTTAACTTAGGTCATGCATCAATTAGTCCTAGGTTAGATTTTAATAAATCATTTAATAAATATGGTAATATTCCCTTCCATGTTTGTAGGGATAAGATTCCTTCTAGAAGATGAGTTGTCCTTCTAGAACTTATCTCAACATTTAATAATTTCTTAGATAGGGTTCACATGTTGTAACATGTTGTTAGATCAAGACACATGGCAACATCTCATTCTTTTTAGGTTTTCTCTCATGCCTATATATTCAGGGCATTTTTTACATTTGTAATTATCTAATCTCATAATGTAGATCAATAATAGAATCTCCATTGTGCATGCCTAGTTGCAACACTTTTTGTGTTGTTGACTATCTTTCCTGGAAAAGGTCCTCCATTGAAGACTGCAGCTTCAAGGACCCTGTGCATCCATAATCTCAACATGGTATTGGAGCATGTTGAATTCTAACAATAGGTAGAGAGAGTGAGAGGTAGGATGGGAGGGAGAGAGAGAGGGAGAGATAGGGAAGGAGGGAGGGATGGATAAAGGGAGGGGTTTGAGAGAGAGAGAGGATGGAGGTAGGGTGGCAGAAGTAGAGAGGGGTAGGTAAAGAGAGTGAGAGGTAGAGTGGGAGGGATATAGGGAGGGAGAGTGAGGGAGGGATAAAGGGATGGATTAGAGAGAGAGAGAGGTTAGATGAAATATAGATTGAAGGGAGATAGAGAGAAGTAGAGTGGGAAGGGGAGACAGAGGTAGAAAGAGAGAGGGGGAGGAGGGATAAAGAGAGGGAGAGGTAGGGAGGTAGGGAGAAAGAGAGGAGGGAGATAGGAAGAGGTAGGTAGAGAGAGGTAAGATGGAAGGAATAGAGGGAGAGGTAGGTAGAGAGAGTGAGGGGAGATAGAGAGAAGTAGAGAGGAAAGGGGAGAGAGATGTAGAGAGAGGGGGAAGGTGAGAGGGAGGGAAAGGTAGGTAGAAAGAGAGGTAGGATGGGATCTATTGAGGGAAAGGTAGGTATATAGGGAGAGGATGAGTGGAGATAGAGAGAAGTAGAGAGGGAAGGTGTGAGAGAGAGGTGGAGAGAGAGGTAGTGATGTAGAGGTAGAGAGAGAGGTAAGCTAGGAGATAGATTGAGGGGAAATAGAGAGAGAGAGGGGTAAGCTGAGAGATAGATTGAGGGGAGATAAAGAGAAGTAGAGGGGTAATCTAGGAGATAGAGAGAAGTAGAGAGGGAAGGGGAGAGAGAGGTAAAGAGAGAGGGGGGAAGGAGGGACAAAGGGAGGGAGAGGTAGGTTAGGAGGGATGGTGGGAGAGGAGAGATAGAGATAAGTAGAGAGGGATGGGGAGAGGGAGGGAGAGGTAGAGAAGTAGGGTGGGACGTATAGAGAGAGAGAGAGAGAGAGAGAGGTAGGTAGAGGAGGAGGTGGAATGAATAAAGGGAGAGGTAGGTAGAAGAGAAGTAGAGAGGGAAGGAGAGGTATAGAGAGAGGGGGAAGATGGGAGGGAGGGAGAGCTATGTAGAGAGGTAGGGTGGGAGGGATTGAGGGAAATGTAGGTAGAGAGGGAGAGGGTGAGTGAAGATAGAGAGAAGTAGAGAGGGAAGGTGAGAAAGAAATGTATATATTGCTCCTAGCTCCTTGTAGTTTTATTTAATAATATGATATTTAGAAATCCCTTGCAACAATCCATCAAATAATTTTTTATATTATATTATATTATATAATATGTATTATATTAATATTAATATATCCTAGCATATTTACTAATTTATCATATATTATAATATAAATATTAATATTATATATATATATAAATATTAATATTTTTAATATATATAAATATTCATATTAATATTAATATTATAACATATGTTAAGTTTTAATCTATAGTCAACCAAAAAAATTTAAGAAACAAACATCTATTTCTTAATTTTATGAAACGAATATCCATTATTAATGGATATTCAATTTTTTGATTATTCTTTTCCTCGTTTATTGCCTTAAGATTGCTTTGAGATTTGGCTTTTTGGTGTCAAACCTAAAAAGTCAAGTGGCCCAACGTGTTTAGAAGGGTTCTACAAAATTCACCCTTCGTTGTTGATGATTTTTTTTTAATCCAAATTTGATGGAACAAAAAGGGTTTATTTAGTGAATTGTTAGCATTCTACCACTATAAGATATGCTTTATTTAGAATTTAATAGATAATTATTATTGTTTTCTACATGTACCATGTGTAAAGTCTTGATTGATAGGTTGATTGAAAAATATCTATAACTTTTAAATGGTTACATAGTTTTTAAATCCAAAAGATGCGTCACACTCTATGCTTCACAAAATATAAGTTAAAAAAACTCATAAATTTTTGACCAAGTTAGGGTGGCCAGACAAATGGTTTTTAATATTTTTAAAAATTCCTACTAAAAGGTTCATAACTAATTATTTAGTTGTAAAAAAATTACAAAAAATACATGTCACATTTGGGCATGTGTCCTCTACTTATATTGAAAGATTCATTTTTTTTTGCTCATGTTGAGATTGGTTGGACAAACACATGCTTTTTTTTCAAAATTTAAAGTACTACTGCATTGAAATTTCAAATTTTCACCAAATATTTTTTTCCAAAAAAACCTAGTAGCCTACAAACTACATTCAATTTGCTACAAATTTTATTCCTACATATTTTTCAAATTATGTTAATAACCTATTCAAATTCTTATGTGAAGTTGCTTAAAAAAAAAATATTGTATTTTCATTGCCACTTAGTGACCCTATTTGGCCCATCATGATCCTCCACATGCCCTTTAAATAGAATATAGAAATATATCTATGTAGCATTAGCAATTATACAAGGACAAATTAAATTGAAATGATGCACAAGGCTAAGTTCTATTATCCAAGGAGGCTTCCCTCTATTCAATATTTATAGGAAATAAAAGGAATATTTACAATACATGTGAATATACAAGAAAAGGAAAGGTATTGTCTTTTTGAGGTTATAGAATCAAACAAGAAAAAGAAATTGGTTGAAATATATAGTAAAGAAAACATAGCTCTGATCCATATTTAATTAATATCAAACTATAAATAATATCTCAAACCACCTGCTTCACATTAATATATTCAAACACAGTTTAACTAAATTTATACTCATATTAAATTTGGGATATAGATTAGACCCAAAATTTTCCTCTCATGCCCTTTGATTACAAGAAATATTATTTACTAAAGCATTAAAGTGCTTCCACTTATTTTGAAATTATATGCATACATAGCATGCAATCCTTATTTTAGTCATGAGATGCATTGTCAATATACCTAATGATACATGCACATCATGAGTGATAAATGTAATAGTAGATAATTTTGTTTAGATACTAGCATTCTCCATAGCCTATGCAAAGATTCATGTAGATAAAATAAGAACACAAATAACTTATTTTCAGGCCATATAAACTTCACAAAAATGGAAACTTTGGAAGCATGGTATGGATATCTATCAAAGCATAAAGGATAAAGGAATTTGTTAGATGTTGTAGTTTTAATCACTTTGGTAGACGTGTATGAAAAATAAAGAAGCTAGGACTAGGCTTGTGAAATATTTGTGTATTAAAAACAAAGGAGAAAACTCAAACAAATAATCACAAATCAATCAGTACATAACTTCTTATCGATAGGATGATAGATGCAATACTTTTTTGTCTATAAAGACGTCAATATTGGAAAATTTTGATGTTTAATCTTCCTTTAATGCTTGCATTATTTTTTTATGCTTTATTTCTCTCCCATTTTTGCAAAAAAGATGTGTCTTTGCAAGAGAAGTCACTATAATTATGTTCAAGCTTAGACGAAAGCAAAAGAGTGGTGAAAGGAAACTGTCAATGATGATTGTACCAGATAAATGAAAAGAGGGTGCAAAGTCTTAATATAGAATCTAGTTAATATAGTGTTGGCAAGGATTAAAAATACATAATCTAGTTAATATATAATTATGTTGATATATAATTGTTAAGATGTCAAGCTATTATGATCATGTTAGATTAAACTTCTTATTACAGATATGAACTAACAAGATGTTAAGCAATCAAAATTTCAAATTAGTTTTAACTTTCCCAAAACAAAAAAATGTGCTTGTAGAATTTTTTTGGTTGGAATAAAACCATGCTATATCACCTTATTGCCATGCCTAGTTCATCATAAGAAAATATTAGAAAGAAAAAACAAGAGCTTTATAGGGAGAAGACTTAAAAAAATTATAGCATTGAAATAATATAATTGAGAGATAAAGAGAAAACAAAGCTTCCTCTATAATGAAGTGGAGAGAAGGTGGGCAAGTAGTGGGAAGGAGAACAAAGAACTAGGAAAGTGAGGAGGCAGCTATGCAAATTTAAATTGCTCAGTGGATGAAAGCGGGAAAAGAGACCCAGGTGAGAATGGAACCTGAGACACCACCAACAATTGAGAGCACAAACTACAAGTCAGGTTAAGGAAATGGTAAACATACAAGAATTGCAAATAAAGAAATAAAATCTCGAATTCATGTTAGTTTGAAATACTTACAATGTGCTCTTGGTAATAGGAGAAGTTTTCAACGATGCAATTCATAGAAGGAAAATGCATGAGTTTTCTTATGTTGAGAGGCATTTAAAATGGCATCCATCTAGAGGGGCATCTGTGTACAAAAAGCATGACCTTAAATCTCGCTAAATTTACTTAAATCATCACCTTTCTTCTAACATTGTTCATATAGTTAAATCCTCACATTTTATAGCAAATAAGTCATTTCCATATAGAACCATTACTCAGAATACATGCACTCTAAAATAATGTGCTCATGCAGTAACGCCTATTACCAAAATTGGGAACTATTTCTTACATAACTATTTTATCAAATGATATGAATTTATAGTCAACAAATAGAGTTACTTCATAGTTTATTGTAAATGCAAATTTCACACATATTGAAGGGAATTAATAAACAATTAGAACATGAAGATGAAACTAATCCTATTCCTAGCTCTAAAAGCTCATTGCCAAGCAACCCTTTTAAAAGTCCTTCATTTTCTTCAAATTTTGCACCTAGTATATCTCCTTCAGTGCCTTCGTCAGAATCTCTGTCAATTGCCTCTTTTCCTACCCATGTCCCTTCCCTAGATTTATTAGCAGAAGTAGAATATTCAAAGATAGGGGATGGCTTAGAGTCTGAGTCTTGTTCAAAAGGAATGTGTGTTGGTAAGAAGGTTGGTGTTGTTATAGGTGTTATGTTTGGAGCCTTGGGTGGAATAGTGTATGTGATATGTAGGAAGAGGAAAGAGAATATACATAGTGAACAATATGGATTTGCAACACATCGAGATATGCTTTGATGGGTATAGTGATTTTGAATTTATTTCACTTTTTTACTATTATGGGCATTTAGTACTGTAGAGGAGGTGGACTGACTGATCAAGACCCTAGGTCACAAGAGGGTCTAGAACAATCAGCTGCCTTGATTTACCTCATGCTAAGGATTGTCTAAGATAAGTTTGATGTTTTAAGAGGGTGGAACAGAGGGATAATTGATCTGTCACTGTCCATTCTCCAACCCAAGAGTTTAGGAAACTAGGTGAGTAAATTCTCGAGTCTGGATTGTAACCTAGGCAACTCTTTGCCAAGGGACTCCAATGTAGATGATGGATGACAGTGCAATGCACTAGTGTCCATATAGAAAAAGAGTACAAAGTATAGGCTAAACTTAATAGGGAATTCACTAACTACTTGATTAATACAATTTTATGTGACGAAGAAAAACATAATACAGCTAAAAGACTAAAACAACAAGAAGAATACTTTAACTTGAATGATAGAATTTGACAAGAGAAAAGGTGGAAAAAATAAAACTTACGATTGGTCTAGCCTCCTACAAGCTCCACATGAAAAAAGTACCTACACACAATAGAGTGAGGAAAAATATTGGGGCTATTTCGGGGCTTGTCATAGTCAAACCCCTAATTTGGTGTTCCCACCTCCACAGACAGCTAGAATGGCCACAATAGAGAAAATGAGATAAAGAAATTATTGAAATAGAAGAAAGACCTAGTAATTCTAACAACAATATGCTACTAGATCAAACAACGATGCTAAATAAAATGGATATCACCTCCCCAACAAGATCCCCTCAAGCATGTGAAGGGAGATATGAGCTCACAAGCTTGTAGATGCCAATGTTGTCACCAATGAGAGGAGTGAAACCAATAGAGTTCCAACTTGGAGCTTCAACAATGGATAAAGCATTGTGAAATGGAGTGTGTAGAAGAAAGCGTGATCAAGTGAGATTGAAGAAGAAGTAAATGAAGAAGATAGTATTTTGAAGATGAATAGGACCTTGAAAGATTCGTTTGAGGTCGGTAAAGGGCGTAGGGGCATTATGCTTCATCACTAATGGAGAAGTGTAATGCCTCTGCAGATTCCAGAGGTAGGAAACATGTCAGGATAGAAGTGTGTTGTGCAGACATTTGTGTGTCGCACTAGCATCCTCGACAAAAATTCCTCCATTGACACTACAGACAATGACCAAATGGAAGGAAAATGGATGGATGACGTGGAATAACATCGTCGGGTTTAATTTTTCTAAAGGGGTGTAAATTGGGAATTTTTGAAGAGGTTTAGATTCATGCCATTACATTTTTCCCCCACTTTAGCAAGCATACGTGCTATGAAGTGTGAGGTAAAGTAGATAAAAAGAGCTTAAAGAAAGTATACCTGAATCGTCGAGGAAGCATACCACAATCTGACACACGCAAAAGAAGATGAAGTGGAGATGGATCCATAGGACTTGGTCTTGAGGAGAGTTGAAAAAAATGCACTGTAGGTCCACGGACTTACGAAAGGTGAACAAAGGGCTCTGCAGGTGCTTGGTCCTATAGAGTTGAAAAAAGAGATCTTGTAGGATGAAAGCACTTTATAGGTCCTCAAACTTGCAAAGAAGGTGCCCCATGTGCTCAATCTTGAGGGAAGTCGGATGTGAAAGGCTCTACAGAGTCTAATGGGGCCTTACAAGTGCTCGGTCCTGCAAGGTGAATTGAAAAACAACTTCACAGGTGGCCCTGCAAAAAATGTTAATCAGTAGAAAAAATATGTTAGATAACAAAAAGAATCCACGCAGGTAGACAGTCATGTACGCAATAAACAATTGAAGGAGAAGCTTTCAAACGGGTCTCTCGAGAACCCTTCAAAAGAAAAAGGGGTCCACTTGAGGGACACTCTGTTTGAAAAGTAATAGCATTTTTGAAAAGAGATAACATTTTTTCCAATAATTCTAACATCAAGGAATTCTTCTAAAAGATTCCTTTCATCAAGGAATTTGAAAGAAATAATTCTCCCTCACAAGGGAAATTTGTTATAGTTCTTCATAAAAAAAAGTACTCCCTTCTTGAAGGCAAGTTTTTAGATTCTATCTTATGAATCCATGATGAAAGAAAAATTCATCTAGGGATCCATGTTGAAGAATATGATTTTTGAAAAATGAAGGATTTTCAGTGAGGGATTTGTTGGCCACTAAATACACCTTTTTGAAAATTGAAGCAGTATGAGAGCCCCCCTTAGGATGGTGTGTGCTAAACTCAGAGGTACATAACATCCTAAGGAGAGAAAAGAAAGAATGAAAGTGATGTTGTAGCTCATAAAACATGACAATATGTAACCATGGCAATGTTCTCAGGAATGTGAGGGACAACACATAAGCACCACAACATCATGAAGCAAGTAAAGAAGAGAGGAAGATAAAAAGAAAGGAAAAATAATGACATAACAAACAAGAGATAGGGGGATACGATATTTCAGGGTTAGAGATGCTCATAAATATAGATAGATAGATATAATAATATATATATGAACTGTCATCAACCTCATACTATCTTAGACCATGTGAAGAAGAGCACGTGAAAAAAAAAGGTTCAACATGGAAGGGAGGCCTAAATTCCCCCAACACTTTGCATCATCCCCAATTGTCAAAAATCAAGGCACAACAAAGAGAAGAATGATGTGACAAATAGAAAGTTTTACGACACAAAAACACTCCTATATCCAAGCACCTATGAGGGTGACAAGAATCCTCTAGGAACATATAAAAAAAAGTACATGGGAACACAACACACATGCAAATCTAATCTTCGGATAAAGAAGAGGTGCCCCCTAGTCCTCATCAACCAAGAGGTCATCGTTCTCCCAATCTAAATCATTATAAGGGGAGGGCGGATGAGCTTGCAAGGGAAGGATAGAAAGGGTGTACCCTTCGACTATCCTACAACAAGAGCTAACGAAGAAGGCCCATTGAGGTCTTCTTCACTCAGTTCCTAAGAGATAAACGTTAGCGACTTCGTAAAAATCATCGATAGAGTAGAGACATCGTCTACAAAGTTGAACATGCACTTTATTTGAGTGCCATGTGTCAACTGATGGGAAATGAAGGAGGCACTTGAGATCCATGGCCGACCTCACCGAAGGACTCACAGGTAGTGATAAACTCCGGGGATGTCAGGGTTACCTCCTTCACTAGGATGACTCAAGCCAATGCAAAACCAACTTCTGAGGAAGGTGATCCCTTCTTCTGGCCCCCATTGCAAGCGGGGTCATCCTCCACTTTGTGCTTCATTAGAGGATGCAAGATCCCCATAGATGAAGCAGAAGGTGAGGAGGAAGAGGATAAAACCACAACAAACACCACTGAGGTATTCGACATATCCACGAGTTTGGAAAAGGTGGGATGTTCGAAAGGGACATCAGCAGAGGAGGCTCATCTGAAGGAGAAATGAATACTTGCACCCATTTTGGGTGAGGATCATTCACGCTCGTAGGGGGAGCCAAAAACAAGATTAAGGTAGAGGGAATTGAAGTAGAAGGGGTGGAAGAGGAGGACACAACAAAATATGTCAAAATAGGAGTTGTTGGCTCCCCTTCCTCCTTTCGCAAGGTAGCATGCTCAATTTCCAGAGCCTTCCTCTGGCTCTTATGCTCACACACAAGGTAGTTTCTTTGGCTTTGGGAGCTAGAGGTTGTAGCTTAGGAAGGAGCAAGAGGCTCTTGTTCTGTCGAAAAGGTATCCATCATAGCTATTTCTGGAGAATTTAGTGACTCTTAGATAGGAACAAGAGGAAGAGATAGAGGAGAAAATGCAACAATAGACAAAGGAGTAGACTCAAGCGCCTCAACAATGGGCTTCTTCCTATTTACTACCTTAGAGGTAAGAGTAGTAGAAGGCCGCAAAGGTGGCTCCACAGGGACCCTTCCCCTTACCATACAAGATAAGTCGAGGCACCGTGGGAAAGACAGGAAGGTCAAACACCTAATGCTTGGCCTTCCACCAAGCAGGCACCATCAAACTTTGCAAGAGATGCATAGGGGCAGAAGTCAGAGGCACCACAACAGGGCAAGAGGTAGAGGTAGGTGGAAATGTAGAGGAAAAAGAAGAAGCCTGAGCATACTTCTCCTTTTTTCGAGTGGTAGAGGAAACCTTATGATGCACTATCATGGAATCTTTAACTCAAATAGCATAGGGAGAAGGAGGGTAGGTCATGTTTGGAGCTATGCCCCCATTCTTGTATTTCACATAAGTTCGATACAACAGGTTTGTCTTGGGAGGGAGTGGACCAATAGGGATAGGCCAAAAGTGACTAAGTGAGTAGCCTCCACGCATCACCATTGATTTGTAACCGGTGTCATGGACTACATGCAAAAAACCCTCATGATAGAACTTCAATCATTTGTGCATCATCGAGGGGACTACGTTCATGGAAACTAGCCAAGGAATGGCTAGTTTCACTTTGAACAAATCAGACCCTGAGATAATATGAAATAGAGTGTTCATAGTCCAAGGCCCAACCAGGACTAACAAGGTGATGGAACCGATGGGAGGGATGGAAATCCCATCATGTGTACATATAATAATTTTAGACTCATCATATCCATCCTTATGTAAAAAATTTATCAATATGATCTCCGCTATGATGACATTAACCCAGCATGTAGGATCAACAAGAACATTGGTTATAGTATTCTCATTGATGCATGCGAGAATGTACAAGGAAGAAGTTTCTCTATTAGTATTGACTAGAAAATCTTGCAAGGTAAATGTTATAGCGGGATACCCACTCGCAGGTTGCACAGAGGGGAGGGGCAGATGCATAAGGGAGACTGATTGCTTAGGAACCCAAGTCATAGGAGGGTCTAGAACAATTAGTTGCCATGATTTACCTCATGTTAAGGATTTTCTAAGATAAGTTTGATTTTTTAAGAGGGTAAAAAGGAAGGAAAATTGATTTGTCACTATCCTTTTGCCAACCTTAGAGTTTAGGAAACCAGGTGAGCAAATTCCCAAGTCTAGACTATAACCTAGGAAGCTCTCTGCCAAGGGACTCCAACGTAGAATATGGACAATAGCGCAGTGTGTTGGTGTCTCATTCAAGCATTGGAATTCGTATGGATAGAGAGTACAAATTACAATATAAACTTAATAGGGAATTCACTAACTACCTGATAAATATAGTTTTATGTAATGACAAAATAAAATATAGCTAAAAGACTAAAACAGGAATACTTTAACTTAAAAAATAGAATTTGATAAGAGCAAAGGTGGAAAAATCAAACTTACGCTCTGTCCAGCCTCTCACAAGCTCCACACGAACAAATTACCTACACACAACAAAGTCGGGAAAAATGTTGGGTTATTTTGGGGCTTGCTGTAGTCAAACCCTTGTTTTGGTGTTCCCACCTCCATGGAAAACTAGAATAGCCACAATAGAGAAAATGAGATAGAGAAAGTATTGAAATAGAAGAAAGACCTAGTAATTCCAACAACAATATGCTACTAAATCAAACAACGATGCTAAGTAAAATGGATATCACCTCCCCAACAAGATGCCCTCAAGCATGTGAAGGGAGATCAAGATGTCACAACAACGAGAGGAGTGAAACCAACAGAGTGCCAACATGGAGCTTCAATAATGGAGAAAGTGTTGTGAAATGGATTATGTAGAAGTGAGCGTGATCAAGTGAGATTGAAGAAGAAGTGAATGAAGAAGATAGTGTTTTGAAGATGAATAGGAGCCCCAAAGAGCCATTTGAGGTCGATCAAGGGTAAAAGGGTGTTACGCTTCATCGCCAATGGAGAAGTGTAACTCCTCTGTAGATTCCAAATGCGAGAATCTTGTCAGGATGGAAGGTGCCACACAGACATCTGCGCACCACACTTGTGTCCCTGACAAAAATTCCCCCACCGACATTATAGATAGTAGCCAAATGGAAGGAAAGTGGATGGATGAGGTGGAATAGCATCGTCGGGTTTAATTTTTCTAAGGTAAGGGGTGTAAATGGGAATTTGTGAAGGGTACAAATTCATGCCATTACAAGTATTAGGGTTCAAATAGCATAAGGGTAGCATTTAAATGTGTTGGAAAAGAGATGTATTGCACAATGTACGTTGACTAGGGCTTGATTTGAAAAAATAGCATTGAATTTTTTATAGATGATATGTTTTATATCAAGTTATAAAGGCATGTTGCTAATTAACTTGTGCGCATTGTCAAGATTCCCAGAAAATACAAGAAGATTAACCATGCACGTGTAATGCTTTATACTTGGTTTGATTCCATAGTTTTGAGTTATGGAATTAAAATATTTCCACTCCTCGGTTACCATTCCTGAACAACTACATGTAGAAACGACCATAGTAAAGGTTATATGATCTAGCTTTATGCCTGAACATTGAATTTTGTGGAATATTGTGAGGGATTTCTCACTAAGCCCATGTATAACACACCTTACAATCATTGCATTCCATACAACCACATCTCTTTCATAGGTTTGGTGAAACACACAACGTGAATCTGCTATAATTCCACATTTGGCATACATATCTATCAAAGAACTCCTTACAAATACAAAAGAATCCATGGCATGATTGGTAAGGTAATTATGAACCTTCTTACCCTCTTGCAGAGCCATAATGTTGCTAAAATATTGATAAAACAGTAGTAATGGTGCCCAAGTTAGGTTTCAGGCTTGCTTCTTGCATTTGATGAAATAGTTTTAAGGAATCATTAGTGTGCCTTCTCTGAGCATAAGCTGCAATCATCACATTCCAAGAGATCACATTTCTTTGAGACAACATGTTAGCACACGTCTTGTAGCTTCTATACTCTTGCATTTTGCATGCATATCAACTAAAGAACTCCCCAAAAAGACATTAGACTCTAATCCATTCCAAAGAATATAAATGAACGTCCTTCTCATGTTGTAAATCCATTAAACTGGCACAGGCTGAGAGAACACTGGAAATGGTAACAGGATTGGGTTTTATGGGTGCCATTTTTATTTGAGGGAATTGTTTCGAAGTCTCTTTATTGTGGCCGACTTCTGAACACCTTGATATCTTTGCATTCCATGAGCCCAATTCAAGGGTTATGCTTCCCAATTGTATTTTATGGAAAAGTTTCAGCGCCTCCTCATCATGCCCAGATTGCATAGAACCTGCAATGAAAGAATTCCATGAAATGACATTTGTCTTTATATTTGGTAGATGCATTTGAAAAGAAGTTTTAGAGCCCTATAAACTTGCCCCATTTTATATAGCTTGTAATGATGGTATTCCATGTGATTACATTAGGCGTCATGCCAATCAAATTCATGTCCCTGAAGAGTTCCAATTCTTGATCAAATTGGGGTTCCATCCAAAAAAAATATGATAATATTTATCTCGATTTTATTGGATTCGAGTGTAATAATGTAAAATCCTTATTTCTTGAGTTGCACTGGACATTGAGGCATTGCCAGATTTATTCTTATTGGAGTTTGTTAGATTTATATTCTGGTGGTGGAATTTATTATGAACATTTTTTATCTTTACTTTCAAGAGGATAATCATAAAGTAAGAAATGAATATTTGTTTAGAGATGAATTGCTCATTTGGGTCCTTTGAATTTTAACATTGTACCTAAAGTTATGCCTATTTAAGTTAGGCAACTTAATCTGCAAATATTGTATTGTGTGGGACTTTTTTGATTCGGACATAATAATGTAGAAAATCTAAAATTGTTATTTAGATTTACTAAACATTGGTATTGATTGGTTCCATCTGATGGATGTCATAATGCTTCAAGTAATTGTGATGATAATCCAAGTTTTTTGTGTAGATGATAGAAACCTATATGTGGTTTTGGATCCTTTTCTTGAAAGGTTTGTTTTTATCTTTGATTTATTTATTTTTTATGTAGGGAAGTTTTATTGCAAATTTAAAAAACCATCTTGGATAATGGGATTAATGCTTCTATTTGAAAGATGACATTGTGTTCAACTTTTTTAAAACTTACAAATAATATAGATTATGAGGATAAAGGTTGATTCAAGGTAGAAATCCTTTGTTTAATTAATATTTTTATTGGAAGACAGTCAATATTTATCTTGCTTCATTTGAGTGTTGCAAAGATTTGAATTGGATAACATGAGTATTTGATGACCTTGAGCTAACACATGGAGTTCTTGAGACATTTTCTTTTGGATGTGATTATTAATTTTAATGAGAACTGATATTAATTATGTATGCGATTTTTGAAAATTTGTAAATGAACGAAAGAATATGGTCACCTTTGTAGAGCACAGGTAAAACAAAGTGGCACAAAAATATTTTGAGAGATAATATTTAGGTAAATATATTAATTATCCAAGAAAACAAAATTATTTACAAACCATTTTAAAAAATAATTATAATTTTTTATTTTTCATCCTTTTCCTTTTAGGCTATTACCAACCTTACAATTTGGTGGCTTGCGAGGCGAGCAATAAAATGTATAAGTGACCTATTTGAGGATACGAGGGGCATGCTCAATTTTTTTTGGAAAATGTGATAAGGGACACTATTAGGTATATGAAACACGATAGTCACAAAACTATTATTGCTATTGATGTTGTGTTTACACTTAAGTTGCAAGGAAGAACCCTTTAATATCAAGATATGAGAAGATTTTGTGTTTAAGGATTCTACCAATGCAACATCCCTTATATTTTTAACCATAAAAAATCTAAAACCTTAATTGATGGGCATTTTCTTCACAATTTCCATTCCCAAAGTTAGGGTATTTAGCTCATTTAGACCATCTTATCCTTGTGCTCTTGTTTAAGAGAAACAAACATATAATTTTCATTTCCAAAACCATCTCTTCTCAATGCTAATAGATTTAGCTTATCTAACTAAAAAGACACATCTAAAAGAAGGAAAATGTAAATAAAATTTATTTTTATTAGGGAAAAATCAAGAACTTTGAAAAGTTTAGCCAAAGCATCACTACATTCCATTGCTAATTGATGATTCATGTAATGTATTTATAATAAATGAAAAGCATCGTTCAACTAATTTGAATGACCTTATCAAGTACCCATTAATGCAAACATTATCACACCCAAATAAAAATGATGAATTCATCATAGAGTTCCACCAAAATACATAGCCAACCAAAATGATGAGATAAGTCAAAATATGTTCTCAAATGTTAGAGATCTAAATACTATAGAAACCAAGAGTCGTTACTTATGATGATGTCAGGACGACGTGAGTTAAGAAACAGTTGGATTGAGGTTACATGTGGTTCACATACTAATAGTGAGAAATAAATGAAATAACATCAACAAATTAACACTGCTTTCAAATTTCTAGCTCTACAATACATGAGAAAAAATGTGTCAAGGGAAAAGTTAAGCCCAAAAATTCATTTATGCATTATTTTATGTTTTCAGGTACATCAACCAAAGTAGGTTATTGTTACATATACCAAATTTAAGGATTGTCATTTCAAACTTTTTATTGGATTTGTTGAAGAGTTGATAGAAATAATAATTTAGGAGCTACTATACACAACTATGAATGAAGGATTCAAGGAAGATCAAACAAGTTCATTATATAATTTTCTAATGCTAACATTATGATGTATGATTCATCCATTTAGTACGGTCATCCTCTAAACAAGACCATTGCTTACATTACATTGTTTGGAATGACAACCATTTAGTCAGTACATTGTTTGGTATGACAACAATTTAGTTAGTACATTGTTTGGGATGAAAACCAGTTAGTTAGTATAGAGAAAAATGAGGAGCCCATACATAGAAACAAGGAATGAGCCTTAAAAATTTTGTTTATAGATATGATAATATCTCTTTTTAAGAAATTCTTAATCATCTTATAAAAAATGAATGAATCTATTGTTTTGTACTATTGTTGTAGGCTTTCACATGTGAAGGGAGTTAATTTTGGAGTGAAATAGTGGTTCAGGAGCTAGTATTGTATTTTTCTTTTTTCTATTGTAGGCTTTCACAACTCAAGGAGGCATGTGCTTGTAGGAGATGAGTATGGATGACCCATAACATGGAGGCTCAACATAATTTAGGACAAATTGTGAATTGGGTTGTGAAAAAACAATTAAATAAACACGGGTCTTGTAGTACAAATTGATGCAAGAAACTTCCCAATCTCAAACCTACTAATTGCTAAATTATATTAATTATATATTGTAGTGTAGAAAAATCTATCCCTTTACATTTTCACACTTTTTTGGGCCCTCTAATCCAGGAGGATCTAGAAGAACCTAAAATTTTCATAGTCTCAAAATCTCTCAGAATTGGTGTCATTGTGTAGAATCTGTCGACACGAACCCAATGCAACTCAAATGGGCTCAAAAGGAGTCTGTATGCAAAAGTTGTGAGTAGTCAAAGTTCTGGTCAATTGGCAAATCAGAGGGCTCAGTAAAAGGGGAAAAAATTGAAGTCATAAAAGGTGGTCAAATGAGTGTCATCGTGAAGAGCTCGCTGAGAGCTTTCTGATGCAACTCGTTTCGTCGAAAATGGAGTCCATTTGCACAAGATACAAGCGGTCAAAGTTGGAAACATATGTTGACCAATCAACGCCTCATCATTAGTCCAGTCAACACAATGGCCAATCAACCCTTGACACTCCGCGTCATCTCACCTCTCCATGTGGCAGGCCATTATTGGAAAAAGGTGGCATAAATATGGATTAAACCATATTGTTAAAAAAACATGTATGGTTTAAAAATTAAAAGAAAAAAAAGAAAGAGAGGATTTGGTGGGATTTTATCCCTTAAAATCCTCTTGCCTTTCCCATAAAACAAGGAGAGAAATAAAGCCCGTAAAATTATATTTCAACAAATTAACCCCTTTAACCACCTTTCTCATATTTCAACGAATTATGATATTTTAAGGGGCATAAAATAATTGGTTAAAGATTTTTATGTTAAAGGGAGGTTATAAATGAATTGTAAAAGAGGGAATTTTGTTAAAAGGGAGTTATTTTGTTTAAGAGGGTTATTATTTTATTTGTTCATGGGGAATTATTTATTAAATATGGAGGTTACACCCCATATAGCATATTTTATGTATAAAAAGGGGGTGTAGGTTCTTACTTTTTCAACCAAGTGATGGAAAATTATTGGAGAATTGTAAAAGAATTTTTGGAGAGAATTAGAATGCTAATGGAGGGTTTGATTTATTTTTGAGAGGAAGAATTACAAGGTGTTATTATACACCAAAATTGTAATAGTGAGAGAGATTGTGAGAAATTTTGTATAGGACTAAAGCTTGGGTGATGTACAGAAGCTGTAATTGCTTGGCATCATTAATAAAGCGGTTCCTCGTTGAGAAGCGGACCTGGAGATGTAGCTCAAATTGAGCGAACTCCGTTATCAAGCTTGTGATCTCTCTTCTTCTCTTCTCTTTTATAATTCTCTTCAATATTTATTTATTGAGTTTCTAATTACGATACTTAAGAAATTAGTTTATGTTTTATTAATTTTGGATAAGAACAAGTGAGTGCTAATTTCTATAATTTCAACGGTTAAGATTCATAACCACATAATTTTGTTGGATCGGGGTAAATTCTGTGGTTGGGAGTAAAGTGCAAATTATTTGTAGCTCTTTAATTACATATCACCCTCTAATTAAAATGGACTTAAAAATGCCTTTATTTAGTGTTGAAAACTGTATCCCTTTACATTTTCAAACTTATTTGGGCTCTCTCAATTAAATTGAGCTTAGTTAGGCCTTAATAAGCCCTTTTATTCATTTACAAGCCTAATAAATTACATTTTCCAAAGGGGAAACTCAACAATAATTACTGCCAATACATAACACTTTACCTTGAGCAATGATTATTCCAGGAATAGGGACCTGGGACCCATTCTCCCATGGGTGAATGGGTCCTCCCTAGACCTTTGCACCTAAGGTCCCCAAATTTATATTTCAATGTCAGCTTGTAATATTTGAATTTTAGGAAATTAATGATACATACCTATAAATACAAGGTTATTTTCTAAGTTTCACCTCGAGAATTTTCAAGAGAAGAAGCTAGAGCTTTTATGCAAGCATTCCTAAAGAAATTTTGATGATCAAGAGCATTGAAGAGCAGATATATCAAAGATTTATTGTAACAATCGAGATCTAATCATCATGCCAAAATCTTCTAGCATCATGCATGTTTTTGGAGCTAACATTGTGATGTAGGTTTCAAGATCAAGTTCAAGCATTCAAAGAATTACTCAAATCATCTAGATCCACATCCAATTTAGCCATTTCATGTAAGTTGTAGAGCTTCCAAGATCTCCATTTTCAAGGTTTATTCAAGGGTTTTTTGAGTGGTAACATATCATTCTTCATTCTTCATTCCCTCTTTCATGCATTATTTCAATTCAAGGTTTGATTACCAAAATGGGGTGTGACCAAGGAAAAACCCCATCATGCAAAACAAACATTTTTTCTTTCTTGTGTTTGTGATTGCAGATTTAGTTGAAGAAGGACTGAAGAGCTTTTGAAGTGAAAGATTGGAAAAGTTGTCAAAGTTGTCAAAGTTGTCAAATCACGAAAAATAAACTACAATATCTAATTTTTGACTTTCCAACATTGAAACTTGGACAAATCGGAAGCTACAGATCAACATCAGAGGCTCCCAAAAATTGCAAAAAAACCCTGACAAAAGACCCATTCACCCATGGGAGAATGAGTCCCAATTAGCCTTGGAAAACTAACTTTGGGTGACTAGTAAACACCTTTATGCCCTTATCATATCTGCAATTGATTTTAAATTTTTGCTAAAATTGAGTTTCATATTGTTGTTTCAAGTGTTAGATTATATTTTGGAGTTGATTTGCTATTTTTAGTTTTTCTACCAAAAGTATTGTTTGACCTTGACTCCCATCCTTTAGTCATAAGGAAATCTAAAGATTCTCACATTTAGTTGATTTACCTAAGGGTTGTTAGTCAATTCTATGCGGGGAACCCATTTCCTAATGAAATAGTGAGAAATAGGTACATTCTACACATCTCAAATTGGGGAACCTCTTGCGGGTATTGGCATGGTGTGATGGTTTATAGGTGGCATTGTTGTTCTTGCCACCAAGGTTCAAACCCCGTTGGGGTGGTATTATTGAATGGTTGTATCCGGTTCATAGCTCCGGTCAAAAGCATTTACCCCTTGAATAAAAAAAAATTGGGGAACCTCTTTCTTCCCCCTAACCCAATTTTTCACCATTTCATATATATTAATTACTTTAAAATATATAATGCTAATTGTATATGGTTTATTGTATATGATGTGTGTTACCTATTTTTAGCTATAGCTCAAAATAGGTAGAGTTGGATTTCATTTTTATTGAAAGGTACAAATTTTCTACTAAAGTATTCATTATATTCCAAAATCTAATTACTTGTGAATTTCCAGTGTGATTATGAAAATGTTTGTAATAGGAAGACATCATTAAATTGCATAGTAATGTTGCTTTATTCATATTGTAAAAACCAAAGTCCCACACAAGCCGTGGGAGTAACTTAATTTGATTTTTCATAATCAAATAATGAATACAGGTAGAATTGTATACTAAACAACTGAAGATGATGTAAACATAAAAAACGGGGAGTGTTTCATCATTTCCTGTAATGATGAATCATTTTTACTCAAAGTCTTCAAGTTGTTGTGTCTCCAATACCTTGAGGTTGATGAAACTCCAAACTCCATGGTTTCCTACAAGATTGTTAAAAGATGGTGTTAGAGCAATTATGATAAATCACATCCTACTTCATGCCTACACTACCAACAAAAATGTAAAACACATCCAATTAGGCATTCACCAGATGATTAAGTCATAAGAAAGGAAAATGTTTAGGGAGCACGATGTTCAATGGAAGCTTTTAGCTTTAATTATTTTGCTAATTTGTTTGTTTAGTGTGCAGGAATAGGTATAATCAGATCATTTCAACCAACGGGTATTGTTATGAGTGGTGAGAAATGTGGCTCCCACAAGGGTTGAGCTCAGCTCATAAACAATAACGTAGGACAACAATATGGAATAAAATTAATCATAATTATCCATGAATGAACAGTTGATCAAGCATCATCATCTAGTGAACAGGCATACATATTTCAAGTGCCAAATCAAAGCTCAAGAGACTATGAATAAAGCACAGATATATCTAAATGTTCAAATTTATTTAGGAACACAAAATGATCCATATCAGTATACAACAATTTCCATATCAAAATAAGCCATTCATGAGTGTTGATACAGTAACACTGCCTCATCAGGAGTTCCATCCAATAAACATTGCTATGCATTAAAGAGAGCAAAAGGATAACATAGAACAATAGTTTTCAGGAAAAGTATGGTTGTTCCATGAAGTTTCAAAGCAAATGTTATAGAAGATACTGAATAAAAAAATAGATTTTATCTACCCTTCAGTTTTGTCTACTCGCACAATATAGGTTCAAAGGTTATGGAACCCAATGCATTTAGAAAAGTTACAAGTGCACAAAGTGTGCTATAGGTGCATGAGGATGACATTTCATATTCTAATTTGCATTGTGATCAATGAATCATAAAGAGTACCATGGAAGAAGACAGAATATTTATACACTATTATGCTACAGTGAAAATTTAGATTCTTGCTTTTAGAAACAAAAAATCCACAGTTTTAAGTTTAGTTATGTAAAGGGAACAAAAAAAGTATAGTATTGGCCTAGGATTTCAAACCTTCATCGCACAGTTTGTGCAGTACACATGCTACTTGGTGCAGGGGAAGCAAAGGGGTCACATAGACTAAGCCATTTTTTCATTATTTTCCTCAAGGAGGATCAAAGCTCACAGCCATAAAAGGAATGGCACCCAGTTTTGTAGAATATGGGTTAAGTTTTTCTAAAAAAATTCAAGTTTTCTCAAGGAATGGAGAATACCCAGATGAATTCTTACAAGTATGGAGAACATTCAGGGAAAAATGGCCACCATGAAGGCAATACGAAATGCAAGGTTCATTATCAAAGAAATATGATGGAATTATTTTAAGCCTCAAGGAAGCATGAATAGGAGGTTGTATTGGAAGTCCTTTATTTGGTGAGCCCAATGGAAAAATAATGGATTTCAACAAGTTTGCGAAATACCATGAAGAAGGTTTCTTGAGCTGGTTTTGTAAGATGGCACAATTATTATCTAGGGTTTTGATATTTTCTACACATAAATCATATGAAGGTTGTGGCTGAATTACCATTCTCCATCATTTTACATAGAGATAGAAAATACATAAGCAATGGGGAGAAACCAATAAGGTTGTGCCATACAGAGGAGATAAAGGGAAGCATGAAGCTCTGAATAGATAAAATAGAAGCATACCTCCTCTATTTTCCTTCAGACTATGAAAATATCAACAAAAACAAAGAAAAAATTGTGTTCCAAGCTTCAAAGTAAGCTTGTCCATGGCAGCCAGAGGCAGTGAAGAAGTACCCATAGAGAAAATACATGAGAAAATGCATCAGAAAATCAACATTGGCAGCGACTGTAGAAGTCACTTTTTCTATAGAGATCTTGAAGACCAAAACAGTAGAAAATGGTGAAGACTCAAATTCATAAACCGGAAGATCATGGCGATGCAACATATCTCCTCACCAAAAGGTCAAATGCTAAATGATGAATGATTAGGGTTCAAAAGCTTTTGTCTGCTCTAATTCAACATGGGATGATTTTTGCAAATGATTTTAAATAATCATTATGTTTTATTTGTTCCCCATGGTCTATAATTTCCTAAGTCAAAAACCTATCATTGCAAGGAGCCTATGAGATGCAAAATCAACTTCAATTCATTGAAGTTTTGATTAGAGTTCAAGTTCCTTTATTTTTTGCATGCCTTATGAGAAGTGGACCTTGCAATTATAGATATCTTATAGTCCATTGTCATGCAAAATAGAAAGGAGAGAAAAATACATGAGTCCATGCATATTATTGGAGTAGACTAAAAATGACTAAGTCATTTTTTCCTTCTACAAGTGATAAACACTTTGGCTCATGCATTTTTGCATGATTTTATTTGGAGCAAAATATGTAATTAAATATTAATGTATTATTACATTAATATTTAAAATAAAAATAAGGAGGCCATTTCCACATTTTAAATATTAAAATAATCATACATTTGGTTATTTTTAATATTTAATAACTTGATCTTCCTTAAGTAAAATCATGCAAATGATGTAGATGTAACTGGAAGAATCAAAGTCATCAATTGAAGATCATCATACAAGGATGGAGTTCCAATTATCTTGGATGGATTGATAGAAACAAGATGATTTTTGCATGCTTGGACCCACTTTTTGAGATTTTTTCCGTTTAGTTTGTGTGCTCATGGGTCAGTTATGAGTTGACAGCTAGTTTGAGCCCGAGTTCACTCATTTTTGCATGAGTTTGGGCCTTCTTTTTGGATATTTTTATTTCTGCTCAGGATTTACCTTGGACTTATCATTTTTACATTGAAATTGACTTTCAGTTTCACCTTCATGCCTTGGAGAGGCTTTTTGTATAAATTGATATGACTTAATCATTTTTCACTAGTTCTTATTTTATGCCTTTGCCTTCAGCAAAGAGACTTCATGTAACTCAGCTTTCAAAATTTAATAGATTATACAACAGTTTTTACAAGTTAATTAGTTTGTGATTTGCAGAAGATTCCTTTTAATTTCTACTATTTTCAAGTTTTTCCTTCAAGATTTCAAGCATCGTTTTTGTGAGGGATTCGATTGAAGGATTATTGTGTTTTTCAGTTTTGAGACCTCTACTTTTTTTGTCTCCTTCATAAATATTTGTATGCAGTTTAGTTTAAGTTCACTGGTTATACACTGTTCATGTAATTGATTAATCAGTTTAGTCGTGAGAACCATGTTTTCCCTCAAAATTATATTGAATCAAAGCCTATGTTTAAAACATTCAGGTGATTAGGCTATCAAATCAAGTTGTGCAAATTAAAGTACTGAGTAATCATTTGTGAATTAATTTGCAGTCTAGATTTCCAATTAGGTGCATCACCCAGTTCAATTTTTAGTTTAAGCTTTTAAATTTCAAATCTCTTTCCCTTTTCCAAACAAGTACACTTAATTAGTTTGAAGATCAAATAGGAAGCCGGCCTAGAATCCAAAGGTCTAGTTTCATATAGGGTACCCACAACCTAAAATTAGTCCAATGTTGCACGAGATTGAAAAGTTTTATAGCTTTGCATGCGGGTGCAAATCCCTATGACAACAATGTGTTTCTATTTGACTTTATGTAGTGAGACCATACTATACATATGTAGAAAGAAATGTGGAACATAGATTACACCAATATCTTTGGAAATGATAACTTGAATTTGATAGCTTATAATGCTAGGATAACCTTGGAAATGATAAGGCTAGCAACACAACAATAGTAATGGTATAAAAGATGTGTCATCGTTGATAGGATGTGACATCATATGAACCATGTTGATAGTCTATTCTAGAATGATCATTTGAGTGTTGTTTTAGTAATATTGATTGAAACCTTAGTTTGAGAATAACTTATATGATTGGGTTGTTTATTTGATCCTTGTTTGAAGCACATAGGTTGAGACTGACCTACATGATCAGACTGATCATTGATTGCTATCTTTGTCCCAGGATTAGGGAAAACTAAGGATGAGGTTAACCTATGTGATTAAGTTGATCACTTGAATTTGTGAATACTATTTGATTGGAGTCGTAGGTAGGATTATCCTATCAAGTTGGTTGTTTTATACTCTTGACATGAAGTCATTTATTTGATGTAAATCTGCTTTTTTGAATAACCTTTTTATTGATGAGATTGTACTCTTGAATAAGAATTCTTTATTATTGAGGCTATACTTCTAATTGAGTCATTTATTGATATGATTATTCTTTTGATTGAGGTCGTTTATTGTTGAGGCCATACCTTTGAAATAAGGTCACTTATTGATAAGGATATACTTTTGAATCATTTATTGATGTGATATATTCTTGGTTGGGTCATTTGATGATGAGTATTTACTCTATGATAAAATGAAGCTTATGTAGCTATACTTTAGACTATGAAGTTATTTGTTACAAAGAAATTTGTAAGTTAGATCCATGAGGGGTTCATAGGTTAATCTCGGGTTTAGGAAGACCTAATGAAGGGAATATCTTATATATAGTATTAACTACTTCAATAAAGTGGAGTCTATAAAACTAAAGCTAGACTTGAATTTGTAGCCTGTTATGGAAACACATGTTTTACCTATTAGATGAGTCGTAGTGTTCACTTAGGGTATATAGGTTGTTCCTGGGGTTAAAGATTATCAAATGGAGGTAATTTCCTATGTATGAATATGAATGGTCTTAACAAATCAAGCTAGAATGGTGGATGAGTGTGTGATGTTCACTCGAAGTATTGGGTGATGAATACTTTGGCCAAAGTGGTGTAATTCACCATTGGTTACATTGTCAGTTCATTGAGTTACCTTTTTCCTTGCTAGTTCGAAATTTCCATACATGTAGAACATAGACGTGTAGTATGCTAAAGCTCTAGTTATGTGGAACACAACACCAGCTCAAGTTTGGCTATTATTTTGAGGTTTCTTGACCAAACTCTTTGTCGAAGGGTAGGGCCATCTTACCATATGTGGTAGATGTGTGGGGGACCACAGTTAGTCCATGGATGGTGGAAAAGTGATTGAGTGATGCTTCTCCTCTTAGTAGGAAAGTTGAGATTTGAAAGGATAATTCCTAGATCATTTGTATTTCTAGTGTCAATGGAGCTCAGATGAACTAGGTATGTATCTTGTATCTATTTCTTTGAAAGATGGAAAATGTATTTTGTATATAGATTATGAAATCATTTATTTGGAAATATTGTAACATTTTATTGAATGAAACAAGAAAGATGAATTATTGTTATATCACAATGTAATGCAATGGAAGTTTGGAATAGTATTGATTTCAAATGTGCATGATATATTAGTATTAAAGAGAAAAATTATATTGCTATGTGATGGCATTGTGAATTAATTCACTTGTGGTTAAAACATTGGTAATTATTTTGAGTAGAACAACAGGGTTGTTACACATGGTATCAGAGCTACGAGGTTCAACTATGGAACCTATGAGCTCATTACGCAAGTGATGTGTAAACCTTATCGAAAGATAATGGTTGAAAAGTTCTTATGTTGAGATGGCAAGAGGAAAAGAACAAATTGGAAACAAAAAGGGAAGTTAAGATTCTTGAGAATTTGTTTAAGTCTGTGATTAGGAAAGAGTCATCCTTGGAGTTGGAAAATCCTAAATAAACAACCCAATAAGAGGAACCCTTGGATTTCAAAATATTATGCAACCAAGTTTAGTAGGAGGGTTATGGAGGATTATCGATGGGTACCTTCATCATACAAAATTGTTTGAATGACTGTAAGGGATGGAAAGAATTGAAATAGCCCCTTTGATAGCAACCCGTAGATGCAAAGAGTCAAATAATTTGGATTGAGTAGGGATAATATGTACATCTACAAGTAAGCTTTATTAGAAAGATCTAATTGATAGCATAAATTAGAAACTTATGTTGAAGTGGGAAGTCAACATTTTGAGAATTAGAAACAACTAGAGAGGTAACAAGAGATTGGATGAACCCTTGGAAAACCTGATTCAATACAAGGTCAAAACATTGTAATGATAATTGGAGTCAAGAGAGAAAGCAGATACCATTGGATGAAGGTTAAAGACCAGAATGGTTAGCAAAAGAAGCAAACTATGAAGAATAAAAGCTGACATAATTCCACCACCTAGAATAGGCAAGGACAATTTGGAGATTCCAATTGAAAAGGGGAAAAGAAGAAAAACAACCCTAGAATGTCTAAAGTTATGAGAAAATAAAGTTACCAAGAATTGGGACAAATCACTTGGAAAGATGATTTCTATTTGGGAACTATGAAGTGAATCGAATTAAATTCGACAAGGGCTTAGTTAGAGCATAGTTTGGTTGAAGTGTGAATAAAACTTACCAACTTGACAAATAGAAGTAAATTTATGTTGGATCTTTAAGAGATCATTTGAAGATTTTGCAATGAGAAATTTCATATGGTTAAAAGGCCATTCCTATACATGAAAGAGAGAATTGGAATGAAACATTAGAGCATCTCCTATCTTGTAAAGTTGGTGATTCTTGGGTGTCTTATCCTCCTCCTACTCAGTTGACACAAGGAACTCATGTCAAGTGCATGTTTGAATCATTGGAAGATACCCCAAATTTATACTCAATCTTTGAGAGACCAGTGACCTTAGTCTCACAAGAGCTCAGTGAAGAGGACCTTGATGGGCCTGCTTCATTGGCCCTTGTTGCAGGTGAGTCACCTAGTGCAGCCCTTGCTATCCCTCCCCTCTTGGCTCATCCTCCCTCCCCTTACAATGATCTAGATTGGGAGTAGGATGACTTGTTGGTGGACTTAGATTAGGGTTGCACCTCTTCTACATCTTTAGATTAGTTTTGTGTGTGTTTTTGTGTTTCCCCCCTATGCTTGTCTATATGTTTTTTGTGTAATGTCCACCCCAAAACCCTAGAGAATGTAACACATTTAAATGGAAGATTTTTTTTTAAAGTGATATTAAACATATGAGTTATGCTATACTAACACCTACATTCTCTAAGGATCGTGGTAATGCTTAAACAAAGTACAAGTCTAACTGATACAATTAAACATCACATGCATTCAATGCTCATAAATAAAGTACGTACATCCATCATCATTAAATTACAACACATAAGATACAAAAGATGTGATATTGTTTCATGCATCTTACATTCATTTCATATTACAATACAATTCTCATTCACAAATGAGATAGTTTATACATAAGATTTACAATTACAAATAACAAAGGCACTACTCGATTACACTTGAGGAGTGCTACAATTTCAAGGTTACAAATGTTACAAAAAATTACATGAAAGAATAAACAAGTCCATTGGTACAAACGAGCTCTCCATCAAGAAGTACTCACCAACATGAACGAGAGAAATAGGAACCTGTCCCACGAACAAAGTTATCCAAGAATAGCAACACTAGTGAGAGAACCCAATGGAAGAAATAGCATGGTTTCCTCCCCATTGCGTGGTACCTAAAGGTCCACTCCCTCCGTGCTAGGAGATAGTAAAAGAGTTTCCAAGGAAAAACCTACAACCCTTAGACACAGACAAATACATTTCAAAACAACACAAGTACAAAACTTAACATACTGATTACATTTATTTCGGATAACAAGGATCAAGTACATCATATATACACCACAAATTGACTAACTGTTGTCATATGCAGAGTGTTACACATAATTTTCTAAGTTACCCTAGCTCAACCTTCCTAGGCTACCGCACCCCCATCCTAGTTTACCCTGGCTTGCCTCTACCAGCCATCGGACCCTCATACAAACTATGCGTCTCATCTCATCTCAAGCCTTAACAAGCGCATGAACCATGAGAAAGGCATTCATTATCTTTATTAGTGTGAAAGTTCCCCATTAATTCTTTTAAATTAACACTTGATTAAACCCTAGGTGAGTTACCCTAATGCCCCTCTGTGCGTCGGACCCCCACAAAGAGCCACTCTCCTACATACAACAAATAGTTCAAATCCATAATACTATGGGTAGACAAGGTGCACAATACTGATAACACATCTCAACCATAAAACATAAGGTCACACAACCCGTTTGTAGTAACCGAGTATCCACACCATATCACATATCTCGTTCGTGGTAACCGAGTGTTCAAACTAACTATATCCACACACACTACCCATGAAAAATCACAAGTTGAACCAACACATATAACAACCCCACATAGAACAAGTTCCTCTGGAAGACTTACAAAACCAAACAACCCATTTTCCCAACAATGCAACAAAGAAAAATACATCCAATAAGCAACTCAGGTAAATTAATAATCTAACATTATGATTTCCTAAATCCAAATAAATCAATCACACATTGCTCAATTAATTCTAATTCAAGAAAATTTAACTCATAAGATAAGAACAACTCATAACTAATTATTTAACTCTAAATTTCCTCAATTATACTATACTTGAAAATAACCAACTTATCATCATTTTGTTTTCATACAATAAGAAATGTAAATGTAAATATTTTTATTTCAATTTCACAATTAAATATAAATAAAAATCACTTCCTTAAAAATTTCATTCCATTTAAACAAATATCCATTTCCCTTTTAAACTATTTCACAATAAATTACTACTTGTGCACTTATTTAAGAAATACATTTAAATAAATATATATTTAAAATATACATATAATTATATATGTGTATATACACTATTATACATATATTTAAATATAATCATTATTTAAATATATATTAAATCCATTATATTTCCAAACTAAATAATAACATAAATATAACTAAATAAATAAAATTGATATAATATATTAAATAAAGTCCTTTTAAAATAAATCAAAATCCTTGGTACCGTTGTAGGTGCTTGGATACATGTGCGAGAATCTATCATAACCTTCTTCTATTTCTCTTGTCATTCTTCTATATGTCGTAAACTTTGCTTTTCAAGTCGGGAATGATACAAAGCATTGGGGGTGTTTAGGCCTTCTTCCATGGTGACCCAATTTTTATTTTTCATTTGTATTCATGTGTTCTTCATGTTTTGATGCATTTGGGGACTGATGATAGTTCATATATATATTTTATTATATTTTCCATCTATATCTATGAGTAGTTTTGACCTTGAATAATCAGATCCCCTGTGCTCTTGATTTCTTCGTCACTACCTTTTTGCTTCGTGATGTTGTGGTTTCTATGTTTTGTCCCTCATGTGTGAGAAAACATTCCATGAATACATCTCACCATGTATCTCATGCCACAATGTCTCTTTTATTTCTTCTCTCCTTAGAATCACATGTTCTCCTTTATGTAGCACACAATTCTAAGGGGGGGGGAGCTACAATATCTACTTAATTTTCAACAAGGAGTATTCTTCCAAAAGGATTCCTTGATGACAAAATCACTTGTGGAAAATTCCATGTCTTTCAAAAGGGTTCCTTGATGTCTTGATGTCTTATGAAAAGGATTCCTTAATGAAATAACCCCTTTATGAAAATATCTTTCAAAAGGATTCCTTGGTGTATTATGTATGATATTTGATGTCTTGTGGTCTTATTTCTTGGCGTCTAGCTTGGGGGCAACCCGACTAGACCTATCTTGTATTTTTTGTGACTATCATGCAATACAGTTTGCAATAGCCACATGCCTACATGCTTGCCATATGGACTCTAGCCATGCTAGCCATACTTATCAATGTCATCTCATATCTTATCAAATTGTGTCATGAAAATTTTATGGTGTTTATTATTTTTCACTTTTTTGCCTAGCATGTTTGTTTGCAACTAACATGTTTTTGGTGAGATCACAACTAGCTTTGTAGAATCAAAAACTTGTTTCCTCTTTGCATTCTGGTGGAGCTTCCCTTTCACATTAGGTATACCAGATCGAAGGACTGCTTCCCCTCCATTTTTGGTATATTCTCTTCAATCTCTTTCTACTTTAGCTCACGCATGCTTTGACACATATGCTCACTAAAGTGGGGACAAAATGCTATGGCATAAAATTGCACCCTATTGCAATATCCTATAACATACCCTTACTTTAGCCTTATAAAATTGATAATACTAAATCTTGTCATCATAAGCCTTTTTTCCCTTCCATAATTTATCAAAAAAAAATTATGAAGGGAATTTGACTAGGATGCTTCCGCATCATGCACACATCTTCACGCCACACAAACATCCCTAACAAATTCCTAGGTCAATGGACTTTGGGATGTTACATTTCATGGCATTCGTGAATCGTGATGCTTTCTGCAACTACTGACCCACTCAAAAATGTGTATTTTCCCTCCAAAGCCTCATTTTGAACTCTCTTGCTTATTCCATCGAACCAAATTCACATTCTAACATTCATTCTTGCAACTTCCTCTCGGCTTCTCCAAGCTTGTAGGAGGGAGGGTAAAACTTTGTTACTTTATTGAATTATCAATATTATAGTTAGCATATTGATTGCCTTTGCTTTCTATACGTTTGTCTACTTCATTCTCTATCATATTTTCTTATTATGGTCTATTTGGTTTTCTATGGAGGTGGAAACACCAAAGCGGGGGTTTGACTGAGGAAAACTCCAAAACATAGCCCCAACATTTTTTTGTCTCTGTGTGTGTAGGTACTTCATTTGTGAGGAGATTGTAGGAGGATGGAACTATTGTGAGTTGCATTTCTACTACCCTTTGCTTTTCATTTTATTCGTAGTTAGCTTATCTTTCATTTATAATATTATTCTTGTTGTACTAGTTATCTTTTTGCATATGTTAGCATTCTGTTATTTTTTTTATACTGTCAAATTCCAACATTCAAGTTTCTAGTAAACCCTAAGTGTTTTGGATTGAAAACTCTACACTCTATCCATACGAGATGCTAGTGCATCTCTGAGATGATAGTGTGACGTGTTGTCATCTGTCTCTTGCACTATTTTCCTCTGGCCAAAGGTGGTTAGTCTGTTGCCCGAGACCTCCATGTTCTATTCATTCAATTTCTGAAGTCCTCCATCTTGAAAACCCAAAAGTATAGATTACCTTTTCCTTTATTTTCCATCCCATATTTCAACCCTTTTCATTTAGGTGGTCGAGGGTAATTTTCTCCCTTTAGATCCTTTTTGTCTTGGGAATTGGGAGTAGTGAATCCCCTCCTTCACAGTATCATTTTGTTGTTTCAAGTTATATATAACTCCTAAACTAATTATATATATACTAATTAGTTAACATGATCACCTAAGGTTTGTAAGAGTTAGAATTGGGGATATGATAGTATAAAATGCATTGTACTCATTATGTATAATTGGGGATAGGAGTAAACAGCCTAGGCTCCACTTAATAACAATATAAGACCTAGTTTTTCCAAAAAATATTAATTTGACATGACAGGTACATAATGTTTCTTCAAGTTACATACAACACCTTAACTAATTATGTATGCGTATGTATGTACATATATAGGTATACATACATATATGTATGCATATATGTTTGTATGTACATACATACATATGTAATTAGTTAATTCCATCACCTAAGGGTTGTAAGAGTTAGAATTGGGGATATGATAGTATAGCATGCATTGCTTGTTTCATTAGACACATATCCTTGTTTGTTTACATTAAAATGAATTGGATGTATGTTTTGTTTGTTCTTCAATTATAGTGAGTCTTACATGTATGCATATGTTATTTCAATTTATATCATACTGTTGTTTGAAGTTATATAGAAATATCATAATGTTGCTTCAAGTTACATATAACACCTTAATTGATTATATATGTGTACATGTATATACATATACATATATTTATGCATGTATATATATTTGTATATACATACATACATATATATAATCAGTTAACATGATCACCTAAGGGTTGTACAAGTTAGAATTGGGGATATGATAGTATAACATGTATTGCTTGTTTCATTACAAACATAGCATGTTGTTCGTTTACATTCAATTGAATTAGATGTATGATTTGTTAGCTCTTCAAATATAGTGACTCTTACATGTATGAATATATTATTTCAATTTATATCATATTGTTGTTTGCATTTAGAAACCTTCAAAATAATCACAACAAAACTATTCACAATGTAACAATTAGTTAGAAACATCAGTTGAAAATTACATTAGTTAGAAACCTTCAAAATAATCACAACAAAACTGTTGACAATCTAACAATCAGTTAGAAACATCAATTACAAAATTACATCAATTAGAAACCTTCAAAACAATCACAATTTTTTTTCACAATCTAACATTCTAGTTAAGTAAAGAAAATTGGAAAAGAGAAATTTGATGATGGGAAGCTATTTGCTGATGTGTTCTTGGTATCTGCATCTTGCATAGTCAATTTCTCACCCATGTTTGTGGCCTCCAAATCAGAAGGACTACAACTTGCAACTAGTTGGCTAATACTTGGGGTATGCGAGGGCGAAAAATATTTGGGGCAGTGAATAGAAACAAAGTTAGTGAATATTGCATGAAGGTCAGGAAAGGGATTTAAAGGATTGTTGAGATGCCTTTCCCTTACTGCATCTTTTCTAGCCTTCTCCATTTCTTTTTATTTTTTAGCAACTTCCCGTTCAATTATTTGATGCCCCTTCTCCTTCCTTTGTTGTTCTCTTTGAAACTCAACTGCTTGTCATTGTTGTTCTCTTTCAATTCTCATTTGTTCCTTAAGGTCCCTTATTGCAATTCTTTCAATATTTCGTTGTTCAATTTGTTTTCTCTTCCTATCTTTTAGTTGTTGAATTTCCTTCTTCCTCTCCTCTTGCTCCATTAGCAACTTCATGTAGTCATCTACGGTGAGGAGCTAGGATTGTCTGCTAAGTTGAATCCCATAGTTAGCTAACTGACTAGACTTATCCTTCACTAAATGAACATGTAACTTCAAAAATTGGGAGATGTCTAAAATTTGTTTGCCTCCCAATGACTCCATGGAATCTTCTTCATTTGTAAACTACACCTCATTAGTTGTTTCATCCACTGCCTCACCTCTTCCTAATTGATCAGGTTCACATTCTCCCTAATCAGCATAAAAATGCACTAAGGTAGACAGGCCCATGCTATGTGGTGGTGATGGAATTCACAGACTTAGTTCTAAATCCACATGCAAATCAATTCCAAGATTTGTAGCCCCCCTCTAACAACCATGATTGCTCCTCTAGTGCATTGGGTACAAAAAGAGAGATGTTTGCATATGTATTTTGGTCACCCAAAATAGGTGTTCTTTGTGGACTATGTTGGTCACCCACACCAGGTGTTCGAATTGGAGATTGTTGGTTAGACAAACTAGTTGTTTCTAGTGGAATATGGTGGTTTGAAAAATCAATTGTTCCAATTGTACCTTCAACACTTGTTTGTTGCACACCATCAATAGATAGACTTAGAATATTTTTTGCAGTAGATTCTTCCTCAGGGGTAGCAAACTAGAATGTCTCACTTGGCTGCATGTCCTCCATTAATGCATCTAGATTGAGAGGCCAAATTCTTGTTCTTTGAAGCTTGCTTTTATGTTGTTAACAGTCAATGCTTTTTGAAATGTAGTGTTGCCATTTGTTGCTAGTTTTGCCATTTTAATCTCTAAATTTGGATATTTACTAGTCCATGATGCTCTTTCCTTTTTAAAATATGATTTGAAAGACACAAACACACTAACATCAAGTGGTTGTGCAATCTATGAGATGTGTGGGTTGGTAGGGTTAGCAAGTCAATGCCTAGTGACCTTGCTTCATTAATAGTAGAAAATGCTACATGGCTACCATGGCCATACAAAATCAAGAGGTTTCAATTAGTGGGTGAGATACCCCAAGGTACAAAAGGAGAAAAATGGTGCAGCCAAAGTAGGAAGAGGTATTTTTTCATCAACACATGGGGTTGAGCATCCATACATGCACGTAGCTCACAATTAAGTATATAGTTCTTGAGGTGTTTTTCACTCTTAAAAAAATAAAAGCCAAGTATCTTTTGTACAACAACATTTACACAACATAAAATAATGTTCCACTCTTGGCTCTTGGGTATAATGTAGGATACACTTTTGTTGCCCTTTTTAGCAAGCACTCTCATTGCACCATTTTTTCTATCTTGGATGTCAGTCTCATTGTAGTTCTAAATCTTAATTGGATTATATAGATTGGTTTTGTATGCCTTTGTCAATGTCTCATAGAATGCAACAACCACTGCATGCCTCAAATTGAGTGCATGGTCTCTATCCTGGCCTTGTGTTGTCCTCAAAGTCAGATTGGGATTCCTTCTTTTGAAGCCCATCCACCAAAACTTATCAAGAAGTCCATCCTTGAATGGATTAGGCCTCATCTAGCATATGTGTGCTACTTCAGATTTCAAATTGACAATTTCCAAACCATGGCCAACATCTCCTTGCACCATTCGATGACCTTTTCCTCTTTTTCATCATTCAAGACTATTGGGGGGCTTTCCTTTTGGTAGAGGTAACACCAGTTAACCAATTAGTCAACATGGTTGTTGGAAGACCCCACTTCTTTGTTTCCCCCCTTGTTGATATTTTGTTTTCTTCAACATCTATCATGGAAAATTCCATGTTAGCCATGGACCATTCCTACTACATTGAAACCTTCTTAGTTGTACAATTGCATTCACTTGGACTACATGTTAGATTGGATGTGGAATGGGAATTACTTCATCCTCATCATTGTGTGTCAACCTCACACCTCTCTTGTGTGGAGGCAATGTTGTCCAAGCTCTCTTTATAGTTTGCTTGGTTTTTGCTAGCACTTTGTTCTTCATCTGCATTGAGCCAAGTGTAAGAACAATAAACAACAGTCACATACACAAAGACATATATTCAAAGTAAAGGAGGGGGTATGATGGTGGTGAGTGCTATGTTGTGTGAGGTGTCCACATCAGCAGATGACCTATTGGCCAAAAACTTGAATTGCATACAACTCTTAACTGATCATATCCCCAATTCTAACTCTTAGAACCCTTAGCATATATATATATATATCATGATCAGTTAATGGGGTTATACATAACTTGAAACAACAATATGATACAAATATGTATAACACTTCTTGAAATAGCATAATGATATTTCTATATAACTTTAAACAACATAATGATGCAAATATTTATAACCATTTCTGAAACAACATTACGATATTTATATATAACTTGAAACAACAGTATGATACAAATATTTATAACCCTTCCCAAAACAACATAATGATATTTCTATATAACTTTAAACAACATTATGATGCAAATATTCATAACCATTCTGAAATAACATTATGATATTATATAACTTGAAACTTTAGTATGATACAAATATTTATCCCTTCCTGAAACAACATAATGATATTTCTATATAACTTTAAACAACATTATGATGAAATAACAGTATGATACAAATACTTAGAACCCTTTTTTGAAACAACATTAGCATACATGTAAAAGTCATTGTAAATGAAGAACAAACAAACCATGCATCTAACTCATTTAAATGTAAATGAAGAAGGCTATAGGAAACATATATATCTATCTCTGCTCTCTCTCTCTCTATATATATATCTATATATATTAAACAAAGTTAGAAATATATGTATCATACTATTGTTTCAAGTTATATATAAATTTCATAACGTTGTTTCACAAATGGTTATAAATTTTTGTATCATAATGTTGTTTAAAGTTATATAGAAATATCATTATGTTGTTTTATAGATGGTTATAAATTGCTATCGTTTGAGGGTATCTTATACTCGACTATTAAGGGTTTCACGCACCTATCTTTTAGCCGACTATTTGTATGTATAAACTAAGGATGGTAGGTGGAATGATACATATTATGCAACTATTTCTGAAGAAAATCATGATACGTATGAACAATAAACTTACAATAAATAAATCATAAATGTAATTCATTTTAATGTAAATGAACACAACTATATGAAGCATCAATTTCTATATCTCTACAATATATGTATCATATATTCGACTATCAAGGGTTTTATGCACCTATCTTTTGGCCAACTATTTGTAATCATATAGTAAGGATGATATATGTAATGATAATCAAAATATGGCTAGAAAATATTGAAACAAATTTGAAATAGACATACCATGGAAGCTACAACAGGTGTTTGAAGAAGTTTGGAGGAGCTCTCTTCAATTACTCTCCAACAGATGTCTCCAATAAAAACTCACAAATTTGAAATATGGAATAGGTAGCTTGCAACACACATTTATGGTCTCTTGTATAAATAATGGTTAATTAACTTGTATAAATTTGAAAAGGTAGGTGCAAGTGGAGATTTTTGAATTATATGAGGGAATTTGAGGTTACATTCATGAAATTAATGGTAGAAGTGATATGAAATGGGTTGTGAATGGTACATAGAAATTTTGATTGGTGATTTGAAAAGTGATTTTAGAATTTTTTTTTTTTGACAAAAGTGGACAAGCCACTATAATATATTAATTTATATAAAAATATATACATAACCCTAGTTCAAAGGGCATACCGGTAGGAAAGAACCAGGAAGAAGACCTCCAATTATAGCCCCAAACGATACAAAATTTTGATTCAAGTTATTACAATCAATTACAAAAATTATCCCGCATGTAGGGAATTGATAATCAGATTTTCAAAAAAGACTAGCTACAGTACCGCCACCTTAACCCAACTGAAAACCCAATACATGATCGATGCAAAATGAGGCATGATTTTCAAACATGTGCATGCCAAGCCTTTGCCAAAAAGTTATATCCAAACATTTTAACTACCCGAATTTTTAGATACTCTTCCATTTGCTCTGCATAGGTTGAGTTTTGGTCCTGCACTGCAACTTGCATTAGGGATGAATAATGGAACATTTTTTAATGTAATATGTTCAAATGTATTTCCAAGTTGGTTAGTTGTCAAATGTATGGTGGTTGAAATTTAAATGAGTTGTGTTTTAGTGTATTAAAGCATATATTGTGGAAATAAATATATCTATTTGCATTCACCTAATTTTGGGAAGGTGACAAATAAGCATATATTGTGGAAATAAATATATCTATTTGCATTCACCTAATTTTAGGAAGGTGGAAAATCTTTACTCTATCATTGATAGGACATATTTTTGATTTAGCATGTACTTGTCATATCATATTAATATAGGTATTTGCAAAATAAATCAAATCTTTTATTGTTATTAAGTGGGGACAATAGCAGCCCCCTCCACGATTCAGCTCTCTCCCTTTAATTGATTTAAAAACAATCATAAAATACAAATTTCTTTAATGACAAATCTCACTTGTGAAATAAATATTTAATTTTATTGTAAAATAAGTCTAACCTTTACCAACCACACATGATGTGGGAGGACACTCTCTTGAACTATGTCACTTCCAACTCTAACCTAAAGTAGAGAGCTAGACGTCCCAATTTCAACACTAACTCAATAAGACGAGGTGATGACTCCTTATTAGACTATGCCAATTCCAACCTTGACCTAATAGGATAGGGCAAGGACCCCAACCCCACATAATAGCACATGAATTTTCATAACAAACACCATTATGAGGGAGATGTCCCAGTTACCGTCATGGCTTTGTTTGTGCAACCGTAGATATCAAATTGTATGTCAGATCGATAAAAAATTTATGGGTTTATTCGCTCACGAGTTAACAGCTTATAGCTATTGTTTTGGCATGTGGGCAATTCAATCACATGCGGTAGTGTTTGATATGTACATGAGGGTCAAAAAGTCATCATTTAGAGGTGTTGTCCACTCATGGCCACCAAACATCCCAATTGCTAGCCGTTATAAGCACCAAATAATATTTTTTTAAAAGTCTTAATTGTGTCACTATTAGGGTGCAATTATAACAATTTTATCATTCAAATATGGTCAAAAGTGAATGGGTCTAATTCACAGGTTAACTTTGGAGGTTTATGCTAGTAGCCATTATAGTCCACACCTACACATTAAATGCCAAACCTTAACACTAGACAACACCACACATTCACTCTATTTCATAAGCATGTCAGGTCCGATGATGGTTTATTTCCCACAGTTTTTGGGGGTAAAATGTTTGTTTCCATCATTTCACCGCATGCTCACAAGCTAGAAGCTTCTCGATGGTAGGTGATGGTGTTTGCTCTCCATGGTTTGAGGTAACGATGAACATCATTCTCCTTTTAAAATGCAAACGATGATACTCGTGAATCTTTTTATTCAACATTTTTGTGGACCCGTGAAGGGTTTCTTCGCTGATTGAATAATGATCACTACTTGTTTTAACCCGAAAAATCATTCCTTTTCAAGCCCTTTTCGCCATGTGTCATTTGACATTGTCGAGTCTGGTGGTGGATTATTTCCTGCGGCTTTTTTTGGGGCAAAGTGATTATTTCCTGCTCTCCATTTTACCGCGCGCTCACGATTTGGTAAACCATCCACGGTTTCATGATTTTGTCTGATAAATGATGAGGAATCTCGCGAGTTTGACCACATGTTTGCATAAAATAATGTATTTGTTTGTTTCAATCTTTTTGTTAATAACCCATGTGAATTTGGGCATAAATCGGCAAACCCATGTGTTTTCGCCATATATATTTGAAAACCCTTGCCTGGTTTTTTCAAAATATGTGTGATTAAGGAAATAATCTCATGAAACCCTTGCTTGGTTTTTTTTGGCATATATCTTAAAGCCCTTTTTTGTATTTGTGTGACAAAGAAATTATTATCACGAAACCCTTGCTTACTTTTTTGGGCATATATCTGAAAACCCAAGTTTGTAATCATTTTACCTCCGTTGAAATTTATATCCTATGGCTGTTGAATACAACACAGTATCATTCATTTACTATAAAATGTGTTAGTAATTATTGTTAAATGTTTTACTTGTGTTGAAATCTCAATACATTGTATCATATATTATTTACTTCACAATTTACGCTTTCATGAACTGTGCATTCTACATTCTACTTATAGTTATTTTCATGAACCGTGCATTTCATAGTTATATTTATCTAGTGTCTTTTTATTTGTTATAAGTAAATGAGGGTCTTTTTTGGTAATAGGTTATTCCTTACAAACCCCATTTACAAATTCAATAATTTGTGTGTTCATTTACTTTTTTCGATTATTTCTTAGGGTTTATATGTCATTTATTTCATAAAAGGCTCCTATATATTTTGTGTCTCTTATTCATTCATCAAATCGATATAAGCATGTTGAATCATCCATTAGACTTCTTTATATTCAAAATAAGTGTACACATCAACCTGCATTTACATTATATATGTTTCGTATTGAAAAATCTTTGTGTTTTGCACACAAAGATTTGGGAAAGGGCTGCAAGGGCTGCAAGGGTTTAGGAAAGGGCTGCAAAGATTTGGGAAAGGGCTGCAAGGGTTTAGGAAAGGGAGTATCGATTTTTTTTTTTGAAGAATATTATTAGAGATGCAGTTAGCTATATATACCAATGTGCACAAAGTAACTTTGAAAGTATTGTAAATCATTCAAAAGATCAACTTATTTATGCAATAACTAGAGAAATAAATTTGAAAGGAGAAGATCAAAATTATGTTGGAAATTAAGAAAGATATGTTTTCTTCAATTATCTACTATCTCATGAAAAAGGTAGAATGTTGTGAACTATTCATTGAACTGTTGAAAGTTCTAACGTTGAGAATAACTAATATGAATATTTCTTTCTTGTTGAGTTGTTGACATTATTATTGGATCAATGTGTAAAATACAATGATATGATGCCTTTATTTCCATTAACTCTAATTTCTTTCTTGTTGAGTTGTTGACATTATTATTGGATCTATGTGTGAAATACAATAATATGATGCCTTTATTTCCATTAACTCTAAATTCTTTGGGCGATTGAGTTGTCTTGGACAATGGGTTTGGTTTGCTCCCCATTGATCTCAGGTTCGACTCCACTCTCAGATTTAAGATATATTAATAATTATATAATAATAATAATAAAATAATATAATAATATAATATTAATATTAAAAATATTAATAATATAATCTTAAAGATAACAATATTTTTTAAGGATAATATTTTTAAAAAATATTGATAATAAAATAATAGTGACCATAATATAAACCAATCTTTTTTCTTAATTGACCATCCACACCTCTCCAACATACCCATTGTTGACGAAATTGCCATTGCTAGTAATATCTATTATGTTATTAATATTCCATTATTAATAAAAATTAATTTACGAAAAAAAACTTTGAAAATAATATATCTTCATCTTATTTAATGCTGCCATTGTAGAAAGGCCACCTAATAACGCATGGATTTTCATACAAAGCAGTTAAGTGAATATACAGTGAATATACATCAATATACTCAATGAAACTCAAAATAAACCCAAATCAGGGTACGAGAATCACTGTATATATACAAACAAAAGGAAAACACTCTAAAAATGTCACCAAACCTAGAAGATTCAAGTACAAAACTTCATTATGCCCAATTTTGCAGATCTTATCAGAAATCACCGCCACCAAAATCTCCACCATCACCATAATCTCCTCCATCGAAGCCATCGCTAATCATGTCGCCAATCAACAGCCCTCCAAGGGCGCCACCAAGCAGCCCGGCGCCTAGTCCCATTCCCATCTTGTTCTTCTTCGGCTTCTGAGGCTGCTGCTGAGCTGGAGGATAACCCTGGTTGTAGGGCGGGTACCCGCCCTGGTTGTAGGGAGGATAACCGCCCTGATTGTAAGGCGGGTAACCACCCTGGTTATAAGCAGGGTAAGGCTGTTGCGGAGGATACTGCCTACCAGGCGGAGGCGGCGGTGGGTAGGCGGCGGGCGGCGGGTAAGAAGACGAAGAAGAGCCGGGCGGCGGGTAGGCCGGGAAGGCCGTTACGGGCTCGTATTTGCCCTCCTTGTACGCTGGGGCAGCTGTACCATATGCTGGAGCGGCTACACCGTATGCTGGGGCGGCGCTACCTTTCGCTGGGTACTGAAGGTTACTTGGCTCGTACACCGGCTGTTTAACTTCCGCCGGATTGTTCAGCTTGACAGAGACATTGAGCGTCCCCTTGGCCTTCCCAGAGGGTTTGCGCACCTGGTAACTCACGAAATCTATGCCGCCGGTAGGTTTCTTGCCGAGGAATTCCTTCATAGGGATGGACACATGACCTACTTCCTTGTCGCCGAATGTCCCCTCGGTGCGGATCTCCACTTCTAAGACAAGGCGGCCCTGCTGAAGCGCCGCCTCGTCGACTGTGAAGGACATGAGCTTGTTCCAGCTAGGGTTTGTGCCGTTCTCTTTGTCCGATATCGTCCTTTGCTTCGTGGGCCGCGGGTCGCCTTTCACCCATGCTACGGCGTAGACCTTCGATTTGGTGAACAAGTTCGCATCCTTTATATCGCGTGCGGAAATCAACGTTACTTCAATCGTCCGGGTCTCCATTAATGGTAGGCGGAGTCGATCCTGTGACCGCTGTTGAATTTCCAGAAGATATAAAAAGAAACGGAATATGCAGAAGGTTCAAACAATGGAATTTGCAGAACGGAATACGCAGAAGATTTAGAAAATGGAATTTGCAGAAGATTAAACAAAGCAGAAAGAGAATGGAGTTTAAGATAAGAGCGTGGAAGGTGATGTGCGTTTATAGGGTTTGTTGGAGTCGTTGTTGTGTTGCAGTGAAGTTTCCTATTACGCGGGACACGTCATGCACACGGGATGAGTGAACCGCTATTTTGGCCAGGTCAACCTTGGTTACCGGCCACTTACGGCTACCAAGGGTTCCAGGCACCTGCTTAGAAAGCCGTTTCGTTCGAGAGGACTGCGAAAACGTGTAACTTTACAAAATTATAAATTATAGTTAAACCTCGGCTAGACGTCTTTTTCGGGACTGAAGTCTCCGGTCACGTTGGAAGATATGACCGGGGATACTAGGGAATCTTCCGTTTTTTTAGGACTGTTGGTTATTAAGCAAATGAAGTTAAATTTGGACCAATCGGGATGTGGATGGAAGAAAGGAATATTCTTTTTCCTTTGTTCTTTTAAGTGCAAGTATCTTGAGAGCTTTTGTCCCTATTCTAGAGACTTTTGAAGTCTACCAGTTTTTATTGTGTTTTAATTAGCATAATACATATATTAAATATTAATATATATAAAATATACTTTAATCTAATTGAATGATATTTTAAATTGTAATCATTTTTTTTTTTGCTTTCAGATTACCCTTTCATATTTATCTTCCCAAAAATAATATTAAAATATATTTAAAATAATAGAACAAAACTAAGCTTTCATAAAAAGAAAATTATTTTTTAAATTCATTTTAGGAAGTTAACAACAATTACTACGTTTTTTTTCTTCAAAAGATAAGAAGATAAGATTTAAGAGTGTATATGAATTTGCATGTCATTTAAATCTCTAGCTAAAGAGTTTTTCCTTACAAATTGCTTTTTGGTAGATGTCATTGTAATACGCTTCTCGACATAATAAAAACAACTTTAACAATGTTTAAAATTATATTGATTTGAATTATTGTTAATATTCATATAATAATGTGGAAGAGTATTAGTTATATGCTAGAAGATTGTTTTTAGCTTTTAGAATTTAATGCACATATTTTCTCATTACATGTTCACATAAGTAATCTATAGATTGTGCAAATTTTTGTGTTAATTATTAGTTTTGATGGTTGACAAATTTTAAATGATAATTAATAAAGAAAGATTAAAGATATATAATTTTTTTTTTTAATATTACTCTAATTTTAAAATTATTATTAGATTGAGAGAAAACCTAGAGAAAATAAATAAATTATTTTTTAAATAACTTAGAAAGGACATTTATTTTTTAAATATAAAGATATCAAAATTTTAAAATATATAATAGTATCATCTATAAATTCATATAATAATGTGGAAGAGTATTAGTTATATTCTATTAGGATTGTTTTTAGATTTAATGTGTATATTTTCTTATTAGATGTTTTCTATCACGTAAGCAATCTTAATATTATATTATACAGATTGTGGAAAATTCATGTTAACTATTAGTTTTGACTATTGACAAATTTTAAATGATAGTAATTTAAGATAAAATGTCAATTATTTATGTGATCCAAGAAGATTCAAGATATATAAAATAGATTTTTTTATTGTTATGCTAATTAAAATTATTATTAGGTCAAGAGGAAACTTACACCCATACCAAGTGGGATAAGTATGTCACCAAATAAAAATAATTTAGAAAGAACATTTATTTTTTAAATATAAAGATACCAAACTTTAAAAATATATAACAATATTTTTTATTAAAAAATAATATATAAATATATAATATTTTGGAAGAAAGTGTCTTTTTTTGGATTTAATTGTATGCTAATAACATTTCCCATTACATTCCATCGGGATGAAAAAAGTCAACATTTTCAATCCATCAAGGATGAAATAAGAGTTGTAGGAGAAAAGTGGGTGATTGTAGACCAAGACATGTTAAAAAGAGATGAGGGGAGGGGAGAGGTTGCACAAGATTCAAGATTGGAATTTAAAAAGGGGACAAATGTTGAATAAGAAATTAAATAATAGAAAAATAAGAAAAAATATAATTGTCATGATGGTGATATATGTTTTTTAGTAGCTTATGTTGATGTTGTTTAATAATAATTTGTTGAAAAATGCAAATTTTCTCCAAGTATTTGAACTTCAAATGTTATTGGGAAAATTAAGATGCAAAGTGCATAAATTCAAAATGTGTGTTTCAACCTTCATGTGTCTACAAGGTGTTGTCACGAAGTAGTTGGTAGAACACATGTTCATAATTCTTTATGCATATTATGAGGAGGAAAATACCCCATTAAACTATTCATTGTTTATTTTCAATCTTGTATTCAATACAAACAAGAACTCATTAGTAATATTCTAGATATCAATGTGTTCAACTATAGAATAAGATACAAAATAGCTGTTGGCGGAACAATGATGAGCAAGAGAGTAAATTTGAATTTGGGTGAGGGAGCGACGGATGGAGACGCTGAAGCAGATGACGACGACAACGATGATGGTCTTTTGGTGTTGCAGAAGGATTTTATCCTTTCCTTGGTTCATGTTGTTGGTGGTCGCGAGTTTCTGCTTGAAGGGCTTCTTCTGGAGAAGTCTAGAGGCCTGTTTTGTTGTCTGCAAATGGATGTGGGCGTCCTTCTTGGTCGTGGCATTGCTCTGTGGTCCTTTTTTTGGCCTCTCCTAGTGTTGGGAGAGGTGGTTTCCTTGGAGGTTTCTCGTCCCGGTGTTATTTTTGTCAGCCTATTCTTGGTCTCCAACTGGTTGTTGGACTTTCATGCTTATTCTTGTGGTTTGGAACCTGTTATGGGTCGTTGGCCCCTACTCTGGTGCAACATTATTGCTCGGGTGGGAAGATTTTCCTCCCTTTTCCCTTTTGCATGTTGTGTGTACCTGCTCTGGCGCTCACTGATGGTTTATCTTGTGAGAGCGAGTATTTCCTTCTTCCTTTTGTTCCTGGATTTTCCCCTTTGTTTTTTGTTTCTTATCTTTTACGAATGGGGGTTGTTCTAGATTGACCCATCTGTGGGTGTGGGTGTTTGGTTTCCTTGTTGGGAGCGCTCTCTTGGGTTGTGGGTTATCTTTCTTCCCTCTAGTGATTTGTGTTTGTTGTCCCCTTGCTTGGTTTTGGGTTGGGTGTGCCTCAAGAGGTTGTTCTTCATTGTATTTTCTGATTTGGGGGTTGTTGTGGAGTGGTTTTTGTCCCTCCTTGCTGCTACTGGAAGAGTGTGTCTAGAAGGCATAAAAAGGTCCATTTTAGTTTGGTTGGTTTGGCTGCCCTTCTAGGTCTTTTGGAGGGGGTGTGTGTCTTTCTTGGAAGACATTTTCTGTGAGTTGGTTCTATTAGCTGGGTGGTCTCCTATGGTTTATCTCAAGACCCATATTTTTTTGAAGGTTAAGGATGTCTTTGCAGTTTTTATGGAAAAGATCCTATTTGCTTAGATTGTGTTGGTTCAGTTTTGTTTGGTGGATTTTTTTTCTGTGGAAGTTGTTCTTGGTGCCTTTAGAGGTGTTGTGGGCTAGGTGGTATTCAAAGATTATTCTATTGACCTAGTTGTTGTTGTTGTTGTGTGCTAAGTTCATTCTTTCTACTACAATTTTTGCCTTTTTGTTGGATACTGGGTCTTCTTTTGAGGTGGAGACCTATCCTATGGAGGTGGAGTCCTCTCCATTTTTGGTTGAGGTATGTTATGTTGCTGAAGGCTGACTCCTACATCTCTAATTGAGGCGGAGCCCATTTCCTATTTAGGTGGAATGTTGGTTTGTAGGAGTTTTGTGGTTGTTGTGGCAAGGATGAGCTTGGTTTTTTCTCCTATAGAGGTGGAGAGAATAAATTTTTTTTATGGAATACTGGTGGAGCCTTGATTGTTTACGGTGTTTTCTCCTATAGAAGTGGAGAGGAAGTGTTATTGGGCTCTATTTTTTTTCTGCTCTTGTGGTTTTCTGTGACTTGGTTGTTTCAATCAGTGGTACAAAGAGTTCAATTTTATTGATTGATTGGTCTGTTGTTACCTGATAGTTATAGGTGGTATCTTTGGGTTTAAGGTCCCTGCCAAAACCTAGTTGTAAAGGGTTGGGTCCCTTCAAAACATATGGGTTTGAGATCCCTGTAAACTGTGGTTGGCAGCTGGGTTTTGCTACTAGTTTGGTTTAAGGTTTTGCCTCTGCCTCACTGCTGGTTGTTCTTGGTTTTTTCTTTTGGTAGCATGATCATCCTGGTTCGGGTTTTGGGTCCTTTCAAAACTTGTTTCTATATGGTTTCAAGTCCATTCAAAACCTATTTGTAAAAATAGTTTCAGGTCCATTCAAAACCTATTTTTCCCTCTATTCAAAACTATAGAATAAGATTATCAATCACACGTCATGGTTATCTACCATTTCTCCATCCCCCCCTCAACAAAGTGAAGAGGAAATGATTAATTTGGAAGAAACCATGATAGAGAAAGTAAAAACATAAGCACATGGATATCACAACTCTAACAAATTTGACTCATATTCATAGCCTTGATCCACATATAATGTAATGTCCCTAGTAAAATTTGCCTTTGTTTCACCTCTTTATGCCTTGGACATTTCATCAAACAACTTTCTTGTAAAGTCTGAACTTGTTGTCTTGAGTTTTCAGTTTGTTTTGATTGTTTTGTATGATGCAAATGTACTTGAAATGATGTGAAAGAGCTAATATAATTGACTGAAATAAAGTAGAATGCAATGCCAATTCTGTATGTAGTCTTTCAATGAATGTATGTGACTAAAATATCATGAGGAATGCTTCTAGACATTTTCACAAACACTTTTCATGCAACTAATGAATGAAATAAGTAACTTTGATAATTGACAAATTGTCAAACAATTGAGATGCAACCTTATTCCTCCTTTTATTGAGTTTAATGACTGATTACAATCTACTGTTATAGTGAAATGAAAATGCCAAGACTCTTGGCTTACAATGCAACTACAAGATAATATATGGCAACACCTTATACAACTGATATACCAATGCAAATGAACTAAACAAGATGCAAGAACCTTGAAAGTATGATCACTTATGTTTGTTGGAGCTGTGGCAATCTTGGGTGCAACAAAAGAAGACCTCTCCAAGCCAAATCGACCCCAAACATGAGTTTCCCCTATTCTGGAATGAAATCCTTAATAATAAATTATTAACAACTACAAACACTTGTTTCTTTCACCAAATATCATCACCTAGACTCACAAAATGGAGTGCCCAAATACCCATATGAAATTGATGCATAGCTAAACCTCCATGATAAAAATCGTGGGTCTTCAGCACTACTGCAGTATGACTAAAAATTGCATCAAAATTATTCTTCAATTAATTCTTCACAAATTTGGCCCTTGGCCACTAAATTTGGCACAAGTGGAAAGAATGAAATATATTCCCCAAAATCCTAGCTAGGAGTGGTGTCTCACAATTGAAACTGGCACTCTAAAGTCTTCAAACCCTTGAGCAAGCTAAGCATACAACTTCAACTTCTTACCACACAGGTAATGAGAAACGTAATCCGAATCAAGTGTGTTCAAATGCTTAGCCAACAACTTCTTAAATAGATTTATCATTCACTTTTCCAAAAGCTTCTAGAATATACTATTATTTTATTATTTAAGTGACTTAATGCTATAATATTTATTGTAAGTCACTTTATTATTAAATTAATTAAATAATAAGTCATCCCTTTTGATATTATATTTTATCAGAATAACTTAATAAATAATTAATTAATATACCTCCAATTCGGGGACATGATAGTCCTCCCTTCCCAAAGATTGCTTTCCTTCAAGCAATCCACAACTGCCAATCCAACTCAACTGCAACATCACCAAAATCCCAAATGGAGAATCATCTGCTCCTGTCCACCAACCACCTGAATCCCAAGTGATCCTGAGAAGAACTCCAACCAACATCCTCTGAATGAAGTTGAAGCCTCTGACACTGTGAAGTCCTATCAATCTATGAGGCCAACTATCCAACAAGAAAACTTTTGGATCCCAAACCTATATATTTGCTCCACCATGCCAACTTCAAGTATTGCAATGATAATCTTCATGCATCCAAACTCTCCAAAAACAATCGCCACCTGGATCACATGAATAAACTGGAAGTTCATCATCCTCAACATCGACTGACTTTTGTTGTGCCACTTTGATACCCCCTAGAGTCCAATCGAGCCAAACCTCTGGTGAGAACAACTTGGAATCATCACCTAAATTTTGAAGTATATCATGTTAGAGTGAATCCATACACCTCTTATTCAACTCATCTCTGTCTCATCAATGGCATAGTCAAATCTTGTGTATGTGGGTTGAACACAAACTGATGAGAACACCTCAAGATGCAATCGAGGTGAAACTTCCCTTACTGTGCCAATGAAAAACCCAAATGGTCAAGTATACTCCCTCCTGTACTGGCATTATCAAAAGAAGACTCACAACTCAATGCAACAATGTCATCAAGACCTCTCTCGGAAGACAACTGCAAGTGCCCTGACTCACTATCAGGAGTGAGAAGGATATCATCATGAATGCCATCTACTCCCTAGAAAGAGGCTGGATCAACACTAACATCCAATGTGCAATTCCTAGAAGGAATCATCTCCTCCTACATATTGTCTACCATAGATGATTGTCACTTTTGAACATGATGTACATCTAGTCAAGCTCAGCTCTAAGCAAAGCTCATCAACATGACTCTCAAAATCCTGAAGAACCAACTAAGTACTCATCAAGGAATCCCCAGTGACCATCATCCCATGAGAGAGCTTATCAGCTTCCCTTTCTTTTCTCATCAAAGCATCTGAGTATATCTCAACAAGGTTAAGAAGGTGGTCATGATCTGAAAGAAGGTTCAAATAATTTGACTTCATTGTCCCCATACCTTCTTTGTTAACTTGCAAATCATCATGAGAAGACTTTGCTCCAATCCCCTTTTTTCTTCTCTCTAACTAAACCGCCCAAAGATGATCCTCAATCGGTTTGTGCATCCTTTCATGATGAGATAATATTGCAATAATCTCATCCTCATTCACCTTCAACTGAGTCTCCAAGTTTTGAAGACTTTCAGGTTTATGAACAACTTCAACCTCACATGAAGAAGCCTCAAACTGTTCTTGTTTCTTCGTGTTTGGAATCTTTACCAAGTCCTTCAATTGACAAATCTTATCAACCTCATCACCATCATTAGAACAATGTGCATTTTCATATTCATCCTCTCTCTGAATAAAGAGTCTTCTAATGTTATCTATCCTTTGTTTCCTTGCTATGTTGATGAGATTGACCTTTTCTTTAACTTCTTGAAGATGCTATATTGCATTGGAAGCCACTAATTTAGCCTCATTGGCTTTTTGCATCCATTCTTCATTCATCTTTTTGGACCTCTTTACCACTTCCATGTCAAAATATACAAACTCAGTCCTCTTATGCTTGATATCTTTATGTCTATCAATTGGTGTAGGGCTACCATCAATGGGTGATATCACATCATTGACTTTCTCAAGATCAAAAGCTCCTATCTCATGAGAATGATAGGCATAATTTTGTTGTCCTCAAACAAATCAGTAATGACATCATGCCATTGTATAGTGTCTCCTTCATCATGTATAGCCAAAACACTAGTGGCTGCTCCATTAAGTAAATGATCAACTTTCTCATCCACCTTTATGTCCTCATGTAGCTGCTCTAATGTAATTGGTTTGTCTTCAACCATCACATGCTATTCTTCAATCTTGAAGTCATCATGAAGTGTCTTGTGCTCAACATATTTCTCTATATAAATCTGATTTTTTCTCTCCTTAGGATCAATTGTAGGTTGATCACTAACTACAAAAAAATCATCATAGAGGCTTCTAGATATTTCTCCTATAGATACATCATGTTTCTCCTTCTTTTTGTTTTGTGAGGTATACCATGAATCCATCAACTGCATTGCTCTTTGTTGTTGTGAGAGTATAATTTTATGCAATTCTTTCAAGGTGTCCTCCATCCGTGGTTGCTCACATGTCTTTGGACTCCTTGCTTGCTTGTGATAATATTCTGGATCCTCCATATACTTGATGAATGGAAGGTTATTTCTGATCCATTGTGGAAGTGCACAACATTATTGGAAAGCAATCTCTATTTCTTCTTTAGAAACCATGATTGACTAGTTGGCTACCCACAACTGAAACTCAAACTTTGAATGACCCAATTAGGCTAGCAGAATCTTGGCTCTAATACCACTGTAATGTCCCTAGTAAAATCCACCTTTATTTCACCTCTTTATGCCTTGGACATTTCGTCAAATATTTGTCTTGTAAATTTTGAACTTGTTGTCTTGAGTTTTTTAGTTTGTTTTGATTGTTTTGTATGATGTAAATGTACTTGAAATGGTGTGAAAGAGCTAATCTAATTGACTAAAATAAAGTAGAATGCAATGCTAATTTTGTATGTAGCCTTTCAATGAATGTATGCGACTGAAATATCATGAGGAATGCTTCTAGACATTTTCACAAACACTTGCCATGTAACTAATGACTGAAATAAGTAACTATGATAATTGACAAATTGTCAAACAATTGAGATGCAACCTTGTTCCTCCTTTTATTGAGTTTAATGATTGATTACAATCTGTTGTTATAATGAAATGCAAATGCCAAGACTCTTGGCTTATAGTGCAGCGACGAGATGATATATGGCAACGCCTTATACAACTAATATACCAATGCAAATGAACTAAACAAGATGTGAGAACCTAGAAAATATGATCGCCTATGTTTGTTGGAGTTGTGGAAATCTTGGGTGCAACAAAAGAAGACCTCTCCAATACAAATCGACCCCAAACATGAGCCACCCCTATTTTGGAACGAAGTCCTCAATAATAAATTACTAACAACTGCAAACACTTGTTTCTTTCATTGAATATCATCACCTAGACTCACAAAATGGAGTGCCCAAATACCCATATGAAATCGATGCATAGCTAAACCTCCATGAGAAAAATCATGGGTCTTCAACACTACTGCAGTATGATTGAAAATTGCATCAGAATTATTCTTCAATCGATTCTTCACAAATTGGCCCTTGGCCACTAAATTTGGCACAAGTGGAAAGACTGAAATATCTTCCCCAAACTCCCAGCTAGGATTGGTGTCTTATAATCGAAACTGACACTCTAGATTCTTCAAACCCTCGAGCAAGCTAAGCATACAACTTCAGTTTCTTACCACACAGGTAATGAGAAATGTAAGATTCCAAATCAAGTGTGTTCAAATGCTTAGCCAACAACTTCTTAAATAGGTTTCTCATTCACTTTTCTAGAAGCTTCTAGAATATAATATTATTTTATTATTTAAGTGACTTTATGATATAATATTTATTTTAAGTCACTTAATTCACTTTATTATTAAATTAATTAAATAATAAGTCATCCTTTTTGATATTATATTTGATTGGAATAACTTAATAAATAATTAATTTAATATACCTCCAATTCGGGGACATGACATATAATTTACCAATAGTTAAATGCGATAACATTTAAATGAAAATAATAGAGAAGTGAAGTTAGAGATTTAGGTCTTTCTTCTATTCTTTACCAAATTTATTTGCACAAATCATTGAATCAACAATCTATATTATGAAGAAAAGTGGTGATAATACAATGTCCATTTGATAACTATAGATATATAGATTGCTAATCATTAATCTACATATGTCTTTAAATTTTTATTACTCCTAGAATATAAGTTGAAGTTTGTATCACAATTTTTACTAGCATAATAAATGTATGTATGTATATATAGTAAGGTTATGACATTCTATATTTTATACACTAAAGCTATATGTTTTGGTAAACATAAGGCATAGAATATTGGAATCTTTCTCTAGTATACCATGGGTGCATCATATAGGATTCTAGCATAATTCATGAATCTTTTTAAATTTGAGGATATTATTTATGATATCATCTTAAGGATATGATCTTTCAACAATATAGCTATGCAAAATCCTTAAGAGAGATCACAATCATCTAAGCACTAATTTTATGGTTCCCATTTTTATAGAATGATGGTAATTTGACCAAAGTTAAACCACACATTAACTCAACTATTGTACGGAACCTTATTTAATGGAAAAAAATATGTACTCTTGCAGTTCAAATTGAGCATCTATCATGTAAACCATACATCAAATAATCTAAAATTATGTGAAATTTCAAGTTCCACATGATAAAAAGTACTTCCAAGTTGGTTATGCTACATCTTCATAACTAGGGAATTAAGGCATCCTTGTAAATTAACACAACATTAAGGCGCTTTTAAAATATTAACACAAGATTAAGGCACAATCACTGAAGGAAATTTTGTTAAGAATTTGAAAAGAAATTATAGCACATGAAAGCAAAGAAAGATCCCATAGCTAAATTTTTCCACATCTATGCGTATCTGATTGCCTCATGAAAAAATTCCTAGTAAACTCATTAAAAATTTCTAAGAGTAAGTGCAAAAAGATGGGGGACCAAAAAGGGATCTTAAGTAGCCACTATTTTCTAAAACCAAGAAAGACCGACCTTGGATGAAAAATTGAAGATAGTTACTCTCAAAATATGATGCAAAAAAACAAGATTTCTAGTGCTTCGAATCTCTCTAAACTACTATTTTTTTTAAATGGTAGAGATCAAGGGGTTCAAAAAAGGGGGCCACACAAATTGGTCGTATTTTTTCAAAAAAATTGAATATAGCGTCTAGTGTGGCCCCCCTAAAATATTTTTTTAGCATTTTAAAAATCACTTCAGAGAGAAATTAGCTAACACCATATAGTTTATCTCCAATTTTTCTTCTAATATTTTAATGAATATAAGATTTTTTACTAATTTAAAAAGTGCACACATCTGAAAAATAGAAAATTGAGCGTGCTCTTCCCTAAATTTTTGAAAACTGATTGATTTTAAAAAAAAATATGTGTATAATGGAGTCTAGTTTCTAAAAATGTAATTTATTTGAAATTTTAGTAAATGGTTAAAAAATAAAGTCAAAAATACCACATTAGTTTTTGAAAAAAAATGGATATAGTAATAAAAGAAATTAAAGATGAAAACCTTAACATACTCAAAACGTGAAAAAAATACATGGTTAGATATCTAAGAGAGAGATTAGCATTATCATGGTGTTTTTTGATTTGACATTGAAACACGTGCAAACTTGATGGGAGCACACTTGAGATTATGTCAATTTTTTAGAATTTGCAAAAACATATCTTTGGACATTGAAAATTCACTCCAATCCTTTGGGTTGGAATCCCAAGGAAAATCCAATCCAAAGGCTTGAAAATTTCCAAAGCAAACAAAAATGTGAGTGTGTTATAACACGCTCGTGTTATGTTGAACATTGAAATAATTTTCTCTTTCTTTTTTCTTTTTATTTTTCTTTCTCCTTCTATTTTAGTGAAACTATATAACACACATTATGTGAATTCTTTCACAAAACACAAGCATGTTATAACACACTCGCATTATGTTCTCCATTGAAAAAATATTATCTTTCTTTTTTTCTTTCTCTCTCTATTTCAGTGAAAATATATACATGAAATACATAAAAGTTGACATTTACATATGGACATTTACTTTCTTATACTTTAAGTTATATTTCATGTATATAGTTTCATGATATTTGAGAGTAGTTTCAGATCTCTAGGAGCTATAATGCAAATACTAGTTTTTCAGAAGATCTTATAATTTTTCAGACTTAGTCAAATTCTAGTAATCAACATGTCAAATTTCAATAATTAGGAAGTTGTATCATCTCTCTCTCTCTCTCTCTCTATCTCACTCAATTTTTATCCCTTATGCTCTAAACCTCTCTCTCATTATCTCCATCCCTTTATCTAACTCTCTCCCCCTTGAGCTCAAGAACTACCTCTCTACTTGTCCATCCCTCTCTCTATCTCTCTTTCTCTCCCTCCCCCCTCCCCCTCTCTCTCCTTCCCTCTCTACTTCTCTCTATCTCATCATTCTCCCTCACACCTCTATCTCGAACATTGAGCTTTTGTCGAGTTGTTCAGCTTAACTAAGACATTGAGCAGCCCCTTGGCCTTCCCAAAGGGTTTTTGCACTTGGTAGCTCATGAAATCTATGCCATTGGTGGGCTTCTTACCGAGGAATTCCTTCATGGGTATGGACACATGACCTACTTCCTTGTCAATGAATGTTCCCTTGGTGTGGATCTCCACTTCTAAGACAAGGAGGCCCTGCTGAAGAACCACCTCGTCAACTATGAAGGACATGGGCTTGTTCCAGGTAGGGTTTGTGTCATTCTCTTTATCTGACGCCATTCTTTGCTTCATGGGATATGGGTCGCCTTTCACCCATGTTATTGCGCAGGCCTTCGATTTGGTGAACATGTTCACATCCTTTATATCGCAGGCAAAGATCGTTATTTCAATCGTTCGGGTCTCCATTGATGATAGGCGGAGTTGATCCTGTGATCGTTGTTGAATTTTTTAGAAGATATAAAAAGAAATGAAATTTGCAAAAGAGAAAAGAAAGCAAAGAGAGAATGGAGTTTAAGATAAGAGCATTGAGGGGTGACATGTGTTTTGAGGGTTGGTTTGAGTCGTTGTGTTGCATGAAGTTTCCTCAACGTGGGACACATCATGCTCACAGGATGGGTGAACCACTATTTTTGGCAAGGTCAACCTTGGTTATAGCTACTGAAGGGTTCCATGCACATGCTTAGAAAGTTGTTTCATTCAAGAGGATTGCAAAAACATGTAACTTGAAAAATTATAAATTATATTTAAACCTTGGTTAGCCATCTTTTTTTGTGATTGAAGTCTCCGGTTACATTGGAAGATATGATCAAGTACGCTAGGAAATTTTTTGGTTTTTTAGGACTGATGGTTATTACAACAAATGAAGTCAAATTTTGGACCAATTAGGATGTGGACGGAAGGATGGAATCTTCTTTTTCCTTTGTTTATTCTTTAAGTGCAAGTATCTTGAGAGCCTCACTCCTATTCTAGAGACTTTTAAGGTCTATAGTTTTTATTTTTATTTTAATAAAAATGACTTTAACAATGTTTAAAATTATATTGATTTGTATTATTGTTAATCTTCATACAATTATTTTTAGTTTTTAGATTTAATGTATATATTTTCTCATTGGACATTCAATTTTAATGTGGAAGGTGTTTCTTATATGAACATTATGGGCTGATTTTAATGATCAATGGTTGAAAATGTGGTAGAATGATGGTTGATCATTGAAAAAGATCCGACAGTTCAATGAACCCAATATAAAATAAATAAAAATAATATTAAAAAAAATAAAACACTTTATACAAAGAAAGAAAGCAAAAAATCAGATATTATTTCTACGTTTCCACTAGAAAATATGTTTTACATTTACATTATAAAGGTCAAAAACAAAAAAGAAAGAAAGAAAGCAAAAAAAAAAGATATTGTTTCTAATTTTCCACTATTATTCAAAATGTATAAATTATATTATTATTATTATATACAATATTTTATATAATATAAGTTGTTATAATTTATATTTTCTATTGTTTTAGAAAAGAAGATATTTTTATGGTATTTTTATTTTAGATTATAATTTTTTTTTTCAAATATTCTTAATTTAATATTATGAAATAAAATTACATTTTATATATTTAAATATTTTTAGTATAATATTATAATATTTAGATATTATATATTTAATATTTATATCCATTATAATTTATTAAATATAAATATCATATAACTTTTTACATATATTATTAATTAAAATATGAAATATATTATTAGTTTAATATTTATCTAAATTTATTTTTTAATTAATAATTTTTATTATTTTCAAAAAAAATATATATATATATATATATATATATATATATATATATATATATATATATATATATATATATATATATATATATATATTTTATTTTAGATTATTAAATATAATTTTCTAGAATATTCTTAATTTAATATTATGAAATAAAATTATATTTTATATATTTAACTATTTTTAGCATAATATTATAATATTTAGGTATTATATATTTAATATTTATATACACTATACATTATTAAATATAAATATAATATAACCTTTTACATATATTACTAATTAAATATATTATAAGTTTAATATTTATCTATATTTATTTTTAAATATATATTATATTTATTGAAAAATATATTCAATTTATATTTATTATTACATATTATATGAAATATGATGCATATTATTAAATATTAATATTATATACATACACTCCCTTTTCCTCCCACCTTATCTCCATCTCTCTACCTCTACCCCATCTCTATTACTTTTCTCTATCACCTCTTGTATCTCTCACTCTTGCCCCTTCTATATATTCCTTAGATCTACCTCTCTCTCTCTCTATATATATATATATATCACTTCCTATATCTTTATCTTTTTATATCTCCATATCCTCCTCTCTCATCGTCTCCCTCTTTCTATCTCTATTTCTCCCTCTCCCTCTTTCTCTCTCCTTCCATCACTCCCTCTCTATATGTTTATCTATCTTTCTCACACCGCTTCTATATTTCCCAAGTTATATCTATCTCTATCCCTATCTCTCCATCTCTCCTTATCACTCCCTCTTTCTATTTCTCTCTACTTCTCTCTCCTCTCTCTCTATTTCTCTCCCCCCTCTCCCTCCCTCTCTATCTATTTATAAATATATATCTCCCTCTATATCTCCCTCTATATCTCTCCATATCTCTCTTTCACTCATATACACACACTCCCTCTTTCTCCTTCCCTACCTCTATCTCTATTTCTCTATCTTTTCACCTATGTATACCTCTCTCTATTACTTATCTCTATCACCTTCTTTCTTTCTCACTCTTGCCCCCTCTATCTCTATCTCTCTATCTCTCCCTCCCCCTCTCTATATATATCTCATTAGGCTTTAGGAAAATTCATTGCCAGCAATTCATGGAAAATTCACCGTCAACAATTCATCGCAAGAAAATTCACCATCACCAACAATTCACCGCCATGAAAAATTAACCACCAAAAATTCATGCAATTAATTTTTCATGTGGTGAATTTTCCCGCGGTGAATTACTGGCTGTGAATTTTTCGTATGCAATCTCATTATGTCTACCTCTATCTCTCTCTCTCACTCCTCTCTCTATCACTTTTTATCTATATCTTTCTACATCTATCTCCCTATCTCTCTCCCTATATATTATATCCTTTACCTCTCTCCCCCTTCTTCTCTCTCTATCTTATTCACTTCGTCTCTTCTACTCTATATCTTCATCTTTATTTCTTGCTCAATCTCCCTCTCACTCATCTCTCTATCTCTTTCTATCCATATCCTTCTCTATGAATATCTCCCTATCTATCTATATCTCTCCCTCTCCCTCTCCCACCCTTATTCTTCTCTCTCCCTCTCACTACAACAAATCCCTGTGATTAGCTCCCTTTTTTGCTTCCACCCACTATTTTAATGTATTTTCCTCCAATTTTTTGAAAAAGTTGGCACTATTTATCGGGATGGCGCTATTTTTAGTGTTTATTGCACCGATCAAACTAAGTTGGTTCCAATTAGCGCCTAGATTTGCGTTGATTTTTGTGCTGAGTTTGGTGCCAAGTTTTGCGATGAGTTTTGCGCCTAGTGTGGCTCCTAGTTTGGCACCTATGTTAGCGGCTATGTTAGTGCCTATGTTAGCGGCTAGTCTAGCGCCTAGTTTTCGCCAAGTTTTTTGACGACATTAGCACCTACTTTAGAGCATGCAAATAGCACCTAATTGTTTTGATCTAGTAGGGATTAGGGGTTAAGGGATTAGGGGTGTTAGAACAAAAAATCGTTCCCCAATATTGATTGGCCTTCAATTGCTTTCCTACATTTCACTTGCATCAAAAGATCCCTCAACCCTAATCCCTCAACCCTCAATCCTCAACCTTAAAACCTAAACCCTCAACCCCTATACCCTCTACCCTATACATTGGACCCTTAACCTTAGTCCTTCAACCATATACCCTCAAACCTATACTCTAAACGCTCTACCCTCAACCCTTAACCATCAAACCTAAACCCTTAAACCTTCTACCCTCTACCCTCAACCCTAATCCCTCAACCCTAGTATACCCTCAACCAACTACCCTAAACCATCAACCCTATACAATCTTCAACCCTAATCAATTTTCTATTAGCAAGTGCATCCACCAAGATGTTAGCTTCCCTATAGCAATTGATCATAATTTTAAAGGAAGAAAAATTATGAAGAAGAGACAATATATGTCCCAACAAATAATTCAAGTGCTATTTTTCAGAAGCCTTCCTTGATAGGGAATTAACCACCATTGACGAATCACCTCAATGAGAATATGAAAATATTTATTCTTCAAAGCCATGTCTATTGTAAATATACTTCTATTGTGGCACTAAACTAACAATGTCAAAATTTATAGGTGGGTAGGTTACTACTATTGGATGTGTCTTTTCACTGCCCAAGTTTCTTAATCCTTTGAAGCTACATCATACTAGCAATGTCCCTTAAGAGAGATAAGACCAAAAAAATTCTAAAGTGATATTTTTGAATTTCTAGCCTCACATAGGCTCCCTTATCATTGTACATGTGCATACAAGCATTATTCAAACACTAAAATAATCAAAGGATTTTACTAGCTATAAGATGGATATACATTGAAATAGAAAATAGTTAAATTGAGAGAAAAAGAGAGATGAATCCTTAAATGTATAGGTGCTATCAAAGAATCATATATATTTTTATCACTATCAACAATAAAAATAATATTAAGTTTGTAGTTAGTGTTGAAACCATTTCAAAAATTTATTGTCACTCTTAACAAGTAATATTAAGCCTTATTATTCAAACCACTCAAATAATTTAAACCATTTTAGCCTTGAATACATGCAATATATATAGATCTCAATAAGGCCATGAAGGTATACATAATGTCTTGAAAATTTCATATAGTGTTATAAGGTCTACAATGTCATATATGCATTTGATGAATGTCTAAATAAATTCATATAGGAATACAATTGTACACAATGGTAAAATATAAATACATACATATAAATCCATATAGGTATATACAATGATATACATTAGAATAAAAATCTACATCTACATTTCATGAAGGCATACAATAAATGTGAAAATATATGTAATTATTGAGTGCCATTAAATGATCAATGACTCTTTCTTTGTTAAGAATATGGAGAATCAATATCATAATTGGTAGCTCTCCTTTTCCAATTAATAAACTTCCTAGGCTCAATATTTTTTTAGCTTCACCTATTAAGGAAATTAAACCATATATATGTTGACTTTCTCTTTGTGGTATATTGTCCTTGATGTCAAAACTGATTGGTGATTGGCATTATGATACTTGGTGCTCTTTGTATTCAGTTTGGCATATTTAGTATTTTGTGGACCATGCTTTGGATTGATGCATTGGGTGCATTTGATTATCATATCATTATGGACAGTGATTTACTTTCAGTTTTGGTATTCATTACTGATCATGGTGAATTTATGTGCAGAGGAATTCATGTGTAGAGGTCTTTGGTATCTCAAATAATCCTTTCAGATATTTTCAAACTTGTGAATGGATTATGTTTTCAGTTGATTATGATTTCTGACTTGTGATAAAGTACAGGTTGGCTTTCTTTAACATATTCTACAGGTCATTCATCAGCTTCAGATTTATGACATTGTCTCCTTGACATGTTCAGGTATATTGGTTCAATAGTTATTTTATTTTAGGTTGATCTTGGCATATGATATTAAATTATCAGTGAGCTTCCACATGATATTAGCCACACATGGTTTTAACTTGGCATTGTGAGTATTCAGGTTCTTCAAAGTAACATTTTATGATTCAAAAGTGGACACTTGCATTTTACATGGAATGATCTTAAAATATACAGAAGGGGATATATTTTATTTTCCCTTGATAGTTATCAGGTCTCTATTGTTTCTAATGGAAAGTGTTTATTTTAAAGGGAAATCAAATTATTTTGGGCTTACCATATGGTATATAGTTCATATTACTTTATTTTGTATTGGCCTTTGTATCATTTTAAAGTCATGTAACACATGACTGTCATCCTTATCATGTTGTAGACACATCATCATTGTGGTTGATTTGGCAGCGACATCATCATTATGGATTGACTTGGCAGTGACTGTAGTGTTTGTTGGCGGACTTCAAAATTCATTATGATGTTTTTTTTGGACTTCAAATGATATTTTATATCATTGCATTTGGATTTGAAATCATTATACACTTGAGTTTTGTATTCGATGGAGTGAAGGAATAAGGAAAAATGAGTTTTGTATCTATCATTTTGCTGAAGGTGAAACCCTAGCCACCTGGAGCCAACATGGAAGAGAGATTTGATCGACAGTTTGGAAAAGCTCAAAGTCGGGTATTTCATTTCTGGTTTCTACATTTTTTAATAGGTATTATTGAGCCTTTTATGATTTGTTTCAAGTAAGAATGGTTTGTTATCGGGCTCAAATGTGAATAGCTTTGATTAGTTTTTTTTTATAAACTGCTCAGAATTGAAATGTGTTATTTCTTAATCAGGATTTGAGAGTTGTTTTGAGACTCAAATGGAATTTGATGTTTGGAACCCTAACTGCATTCATTGCTTTGAGAATAAGTTTGAGAAAGTTATTTGATTAACAAATAAAGTTTCATTGTTCAACAAAGATCCTTCAGTTATTCCTTTTTGGAATCCATTGTTAACTGTATTGTATTGTACAAATGTATGGCTAAAAGCCATTTCTCAGGAGTAAAAAATATTGGCTGAGAACAAGGGTTTTCATTGCTATTAAAGTGATATTTTTGAAAATAAAAAGAGTGAAAAGAGGGTCTGAAAGATTTGTATCTTTGATTTGATCACAAAGATTTCATGAAATTATTTTGTACTGTTTCATTCAATACACATTTAGTGGGCATTGTTGAAAATCATATATTATTATCTAAAACTCTAAAACAGAGGAGTTGATGCTCCTATGAAGTTGGTGCTTTAGAAATCGGTGTTGAGTTGTTGCTCCACCATTATGACAGAGTTGGTGCTCTAAAAATACATTGTAAAGCATAATTGATTTAAGCCTATAAGGCATTTTGGAGTGGTTTTTCTTCCCTAAAAGGGTTTTCCACTCGGCAATATCTGTATCTCTCTTTTGTGTGGATTGAGTCTATTTTGTATAATTTTTTTTCTTGAGTCATTTATGTTGAGTTTCATGCAGTGCTCTGATACTTTATCATTGTTCAAGTTTATCTAGATGTTCATGGTTCAGTTGTAAATGTGCAAAATCTAAAAGTTAATGGCTATCATTTGAAAGTTTAGTTTAAGTTGTTTGATATATTCATGTTGCATTTGATTGGATTATTATGCTGATAATTTGTAGCTCAGTTATTACATTGCATATTTAAAGTCACAACTAGTTCAAGTTGAAAAAGAGTTCAAATTTGCATTTTATGTCATAAAAGTTTTAAAAACATATTACTTTGATTCACCCCCCCTCTCAGAGTAATTCCACTTCGAATAATATACAATAGTATAGAAATCTTGAATAAAATGAAATAAGTAAATAATCACTTGTCATAAATTAATGATCCTCTGCTTCTCTTCATTTACCTAGATGGGCTAGGTTCACAAAGTGGAGCTGCCTCCTCTTATGGAAAGAATGAAGAAACAAATCAAACTAAAAATAAAAATCATTTATTTAGACTAAGTGGTGTTAGATAAAATAAAATTGCATAATGTTATTTATATTACTAGCTCATACCAATGTAAGAGCCTTAGGAGATAAAATTTCCATAGCAATTCCCATATCCTAGAAGAGTATGTGTTGATGCCATTAACTAAAAATAGGAACAACATTATTTGACCAAAATATTCATAACATTATTTACATACATAATGAATAAAATTAATAAAAATTATCCTCTAATGAAATTTGATAACTAAGTAAGTACCACTAATGTTTCATAATATTAAAGGTCCTGTTGGAGCCAAAAATCCACCTTGGTTATTTTGCATACTTCCGTTTTCACCCATCTTCCCACACTCACCATATGTCCCATCTCCTTTTCATAATGGCTAACACTAATTTATAAACCACCAAATAAGGCCCTTGGTCATAACACTAAAGTGAATTCCTTGTTTGAAGTGTTCCCATAGCAGCACATGGCATGTCGCCAAGACAATTCTATATTGAAGAGAGTCTCACCATAGTCTCTTCGACGTGAGTAGAAAGGGCTGATGTGAAATGTAGATGAGACTCTTGAATGTCTAAGAGACATTCAAATGTATTCTCGCTAGCCTAAAGAATGATATGTCTAAGAGACTTGGACATGTTGAGGATAAAATCTAACATGTCTCACCAACAAATTATATGGAGCATTCAACATTCAAGAAACATAAAAAAATCTCTCAAACATTCAAGATATTATCATAAAATAAATGCTAGGTCACTGATAAAACAACACAGACAAATGGGTATGTTGAAAACACATCGACATATCGAGGAGAGAAGTAAGAGTCTCTTTGACATTCAAGGAGAAAAATATCAGCGATACATAAAGACATTGAACAGACATTGGACAAGGTCTCATCGACATCCTAACAAGGATATGTCGAGGAGACACAAGAGTATCAAGAAGAAAGTATCAAAAGTCTCCCTGACATCCTGGCACAAGTGTAAACACATGTTATCGATGAGACTAAGAGACATCAAAGAGAGGTGACTGCGGGTCTCCTCAACATGACAAAGTCACATAGAGATCATCAACAAGTAATACCGTCAAAGGAAGAGATAAGGATATGTCTGTTAGAAACCAAGATCAGATTTGCAAACTAGAATATCCTTCCACAAAAGAGAAAAATAGAAAAAGCAGAGAGGTTGCAAAAAGATGTGCAACATAATATTATTCAGGAATTGATAATTACATGATAATGATTTTCTTTATAAAAGCAAAGATGTATAACCCTAATCTTATCTTGAGCAACAAGATAGCTCAAAAGATAAAGATGAGAATTAATTAACCTAGGAAATAAATAATACCTAAGTAAAATTATGCAAGTGTAATTAAATATTAATTACACTAACACCCCCCATAAGTGCAACTTAGGGAGACTAACAAAGCATGCACCTAAAACTAAGATGAATGCAAGAAAGCATGAATGGGTTCTGACAACAAGGCCTGATCAGGTACCCAAGTACAAATGCAATAATGAAGTAGAGAAGGAAAACCCAGTGGGACAAAACCTCCCTACAATGAGATGACTGTTGCAAAGAAGCACTGGAAGAACACTATGGAGTAACACTAGAACCACAATCTAACAAGCAAGGAAAGATACCTCTGTCTACAACTGAAACCAAAAATGGAATCATGATAATGTGACAGCAGACTCGATGCCATGAAACATTGGAAAACTCACAAAATGGAACAACCCTAGAATCTGTGAAGCAACAGTAGATGAAATGATGACAGAATCTGGAAACCGTGTATCTTGATGCCGATACCAAACTGAGACTAAAACTCTTCCATGGGAAAGAGTACCAAAAAAGACTCTGGAACATTAACCATAAAAACATGGCCCTCAAACTAAGAAGAATTTGAACCAATGAGGATCAAGAAACATAATCTCTCAAATGAAGTGTGAACCGATGAATCCGATATGTGTCAAGCTATAGCAAAAATGTGGCCAAAAGAAACCAGGAAACCAGATAACCAATACAAGTTGCCAACAAATCAAGATGGATATGGAGATCAAAGTGCATGCACACTCTAATCAGATTTTTTATGCAAGAAACTCCCTTGATGGAACTTTATTTTGGTTCATTTATTACAATAACCCAATAATTGTAAAAGGAGAGAATCCTAAATGTGCATAAACAGAAAATATGATGATGTGGTACTGAAATGAAGTACAAATATTCAGGTTTCACCTTTCCAACTGCCAAAACATCCAAGTAATCTCCAAAACACCCATCGGGACAAATATGGAATAATGATAAACTTGGGACAGATACAGAAAAAAGTGCATGGACAACAAGATAGAGCTCCTCAATACCTTTCCAATGCCTCAAAGAAGACAAAAATTAGAGATCATGGCAAAAATTTATGAGCTCGGAAGTCCAAAATGAACATCTAACTTCAAAAAGAAAAAATAGAATCTAAACAAATAAATATTGTAAAATAAACTACACGACTGGAAAGTGCTCGGAACCAGCTTTTTGTCGATATCTCGTTTGCCCGATTTTGATACCGTATGCCCAAGTTATGAGCAAAAGAAAAAAACTGCTCCTTTAGGAAAAATCAGGGCTAGGAGGGGCAAAGAGGGGCCATACGACCGATGACGTCATGCTGACGTCAAAATTTCATGGCAAAAAATTTGATGACCATCTGGTCGTCGGGGCAAAAAAAATGCGCCCCCTTGTCGGAAATTTTTTTTGGTGATGTAATATGTTGTTTGGGTATCAAAATATTCCCTGCATGGCCAGAATATTCTCCTTTTGACGGTAGCTGGAATATTCCTGCCAAATAGAATATTCTCCATCTGATGGTAGTCGTAATATGCCTGCCCAAAGAAATATTCCGTGGCCAGGCTGGACAGGGCGCGGGGCTCTAGGTCTTCAATATGACTGCCGAGCAGGGACTGTGGGTGGTCGGGGGCTGGAGGGAGGCGGTGGTTGGAGGCTAGGCTTGGGTCTGGTCTGCCATGGGACCACCGACAGGAGCTGGGGGCTGAAACAGGGGTCGAGCGTCGACGAAGGAGGTGAGTGGCAGTGGTGGGTTGGCGGCCGCCCAGTGGCCGCCGGGCGGTGGAAACCGTTTGAACTGGCAGTGCCGACACAGAAACCAAGAAGGCTATTTTTTTTATTTTTTTCCATTTTACGTGCCTCGAGAAGTGAGCTGGGGAGGCCGTACGACCTCCTTGGCAATTTGTTTTGCCTCAAAAACAACTTTTTTTTCCAAAATTGACAAAACGAAAGGCAATCTTAGGGTTTTTGGCCGTTGCGAACGCGATGGTGACCTCCGTTTGTGCCCAAACTGCTCCTAAAATTCGGCTACTCCCAGAGCTTGCAAAAAAACTCTGAGCTTGAAACCCTCACAGATCTAGCAAACAATGGCCAAAATATGTAAAACAAAAGCCAATCCTGACTTTTTCCAGCGCTCTGAATCCAATGGTGAAGCCTGATTTGATCCAAAATGCCTCATAGATGAACTCAAGGCATGATACCCTCGAGGAATCCCGAACAAACCCTGCAATGATTTTCTCAAAAATATAAGAAGGGGCTACAAATCAAGGCTTTGATACCATGTTAGAAACCAAGATCAGATTTGCAAGCCAGAATATCCTTCCCCAAAAGAGAAAAACAAAAAAAGCAGAGAGGTTGCAAAAAGATGTGCAACATAATATTATTCAGGAATTGATAATTACATGATAATGATTTTCTTTATAAAAGCAAAGATGCATAACCCTAATCTTATCTTGAGCAACAAGATAGCTCAAAAGATAAAGATGAGAATTAATTAACCTAGGAAATAAATAATACCTAAGTAAAGTTATGCAAGTGTAATTAAATATTAATTACACTAACAATGTCGAAGAGACATAGGATTTTCGGTGAGAGATATCCGCCAGTCTCATCGACAAAAGGGGGACCATAAGGGAAGAAACTAAAATGTAAATATTGAAGAGACCTTGCAACATAGAATAGATAAATCTAAATGTCTCTTAGACACTTCTCAAAATATGGTCAAGGATATATCAAAGAGAGATATAGACATTGTGATTAAAGTCTCTTCAAAAAAATATGAAATAATTATCACCGAATTGAAAATGACTGATGAAGTCATCGAATAGGAAACTGCTATTAATGTGCAAGTTGATAGGAACGGTGGTGCGAGCACCATTTATGAACCAGAGGTGGCTCAAGCGTGTTGAATTTCAATAAATACAGTCTCTAAGGAATCAAAATTCATTGCAAATTGTGGCTAAGTATCCAGAGGATGAAGTTGGATGAAGGTGAGCAACTTAGAATTTCTAGCATTCATTCAAGTAAGTACATCTTGGCTTAGATGAATGTAATTTTTTGAAGATAGCTGAAGCACAACACAATTAGGGTTAAAATAGATAAAAACCTAGAGAAAACAAGAGCAAAGAGGCAAAAAATAGAACGTAGGCCACTTAATCAAGACTTAATAGACTAGTGTCCCAAGTCTGGGCCAAAATCAAGGAGAACAACTCAATTAAACCCATCATGTGAGACCCTAGAGGACAAGCAAAAGAATTTGGGAGATGTGTGAACTCCACACAAGGGTTATGACTTGTTCATCTATCACTATAGGAAGAAGTATAGATATAGCCCAGTTTCAAACCCATGGAATTTGAATCTAGGAAAACTTGTGATGCCAAATGTTTTTGTGAATGTAGAACTAATTAAAGCACTGGAAAAGAATTATAATCCCAAAAAGAAGGAAATTCACTTACACGAGGGGTCATAGTTTATGATTATAACACAAGATTATATTTGTATGGTTCTCCAATTAGACATCTCTCTAAAGATGAAATTGCAGATGAGATACTTGTTGGAAGACTATTGCTCTGTGGATACAAGCTATAAGAGGTGGAAGCTACCTCTGCACAGGCCCAAAGGTCTAGGGAATCAACCTAGTAGATTTTCTAGTGATGAAAGTCCTCTATTCTTCTTAGATTTGTTTGAAGAATACTATCAATACACATACTATTCAGCTGGCCAAGTATTGGGAGTTGATGCCCCTGCTAACATGACTATAACTCCCATGGTTATGGCTATAGACATTCAAAGTCAAGATGCCAAGCTGACTATGCAGAGTATCTATCTGAGGCCATTAACAGTGCTCTTAATGCTATTAAGAACAATAGTGAAGCTATTTGCTTCAAAAAAATTCACTTCTTATGCATATGATATTGTATGAAGGACAAGTGATGGGAATATCGGGAGAAGAATTGAGAATAAAATATCTGGATAGTGATGGTAATTATAGACCAATGCAAATGTGGACATCAGTTTGGGATAGTAGATGCAGGAGATCCCACTAACTATACTTTGAAGAACATTTTGTCAAACCCTTATACAAATTACTTGGCCACAAATGTGACTATAATCTATCCCAAGAAGTACAGAGGTTCTTGCGACCAAAGGAGAAGGGTCATGATGGAAAAATAAATCACAATTTGGGAGACTGGTATGCGTTTGCAGATTGTATTGTCATTAGAGTATATGGATTTGAGGCAACACCATATTTACTGCCTAAGATTGTGCTAGATAGGGTTGCATACCTGGAGATCATAAGACAATTGTCTTACTCAACCTTCATGCATTTGAAAAGCTATGGAAGGAAAACTTTCATTCCTTCCACTCTTTGTTTTGGTGACTTCACTATTATTGTTGATATAGGGTATGGCTTGGTTGGTAGCAAGTTGGATTATTATGGCTTGCCTGTAGGAAACAAGAGACAAGAATTTGACCCTGAGCATTTCATCTATGATGCCAAAATTTCTCAAAAACTGAAAGGATATGAGCATGAGTTCCATGTTGATGATGTCATCAGGAACTGTGAGGAAATTCAAGTGATAATGAGGATAAATGCATAGAATAGAATTGTTATGGATGAGACTTGGAGAATTAATAATAACCCAACCTATGTGGAATATTTTCATGAAATTTGAGATCCTATGGAAAGAGTTGAGAAATTGCTTCTGCATGAAGAAGAAATAATAAAGGATGTACCTCTAGTGGCATTTGAGAAGAGAAGAAATGTTGGCTCTAGAAGGCAAGCACAAAATATAACACCATTAGGCCATCTATCACCACAGCCTACTCCAAAGGTAAGCTTCTCAGTTGACACCCCAATCATAGTTGAAGATGATACTGAAGGGGAAGAAGAGGTCACATAGATTAACACTCCTGTTATTCCCCTATATGAAATGCCACTAGAAAGGAGTGTGATTACCTTTGGAGCTTCCAATGAGCTATCTGATGATGTGAGACACCGTGCTAGTCAAGAATTCATTACAAATGATGCATTTGTTCAAAATTTTGAATTTAAGGCTTTCATCTATGAGTATAAGGGAAAGGTGGTAAGGGAAAGGATAAAATACATTGACTTTGAAAAGGAAGCATATGCTTTGAAAGAGCTTCAACATGAAATTGATAGATAGATGAAGAACATGACTGTTGAGAGAGGAAGAGAATTATTGTAAGAAGTTGGGGTTATGCTCCTTCCAAGGTGGGATATCAGTTTAGCCATTGTGTTTGATAGCTTTCTAAAGAGAAAGAATAAAACCTTGCACTTGACAGATGAAGCTGGTGATAAGATCTATACTAGATCAGGATATAATCCTGATAATACTACTTTACAAATATGGGCACTTTACCCGCCAGGCAAAAAGCCTTCCCTTGTTGATCATGATAGAATTTATGTACATATTTTGGTGCAAAGTGTAGGAGAGAAAAATCCTATGGAAACTGCTGACTTGAATGCAAATGTGGTCAAGTTCACCAAGGCTCAAATTCAAAAATTGATAAGGGATAACAAGGGACTGATAAAAGAGAATGAAAGGCTAAAGCAAGAGTTGATCAACTATAGAGATAAACTGCCTTCTTCCTCAGGGCTTTACTCTCCACTAGTTGAGCATGAAAGAAAGGTGCTAGAAGCAATGTCAGAAAATACCTACTAGAAACACAAACATGATAAATTTCAAAAGGAACAAGATGAGTTAAAAGGAAAGCTCAAGACCACCATCTTTGAAATGGTGTCAGAGATAGTCTGCATGAGATTTGAAGATATGTATAAGCATGCTGGACAAGTATGGCATATTCATGACAAAACACATGCAACAATATTGGAAAACACTAGATTGAGTGAAAAAATGAAGGAAGTGGAGTATCACATCATAGCAAAGAAGGAAGATAACACTGTTGTGCTACAAAATTATCAAGAGCTTATGAAAGCCCATAAATATTTCCATACCATCTTGACATAGGAGTTAAGTGACTTTAGTCAGCCACTAAGTATGACCTTGCCCAACTTCTTCGAGGAAATAGAATTGAAAGATCGGGATACATGGAAGGATGAGATAGCCCACTATTTTCTAGTTGTTCTTGATGCAATCAATGACAAAGATGAGGTACTTAAGAAAACACATCAACAACTTGGAAGAATTTTCAAATTGGAGTATGCCATGAAAGATGTTATGCATAATGTAGACACTCATGCCAAAAGTGGGTACATTGAACATTTGTTGAAGATTAACTTGTTCATTGCATAGGCCAAGTAAGAGAGGAGTAATAGGGACTAGATTTTGATGGTTTTGATACACGATCATGGTGCATGAGCCTTGAACGGGTCTTAGGTGATCATGAGCGCTTGCTGGAGATTAACAAACTGTAGTGCATCCACCAACAAACTCTTAATATTTTTATGTTTATGCTAATTATGTTTTATTTATGAAGTGATGTGAATTTTTGTAAATGGGCTTGAAGCTTGTTGCTTCCCATACAAATAGGGAAACCAGGGCCCAATTTTGAAATCATCATCATCAGATCATATTCCATTAGAGTAGGCATTAGTAAGAAGATAGGTTGCATAATCTGCCTATCCATATCATATTAAAAGACTTCAGTTACAAATGCTTATATTTTGAAGTAATACAATGGAGCAGACTACTTATAATTCGTAATCCATTTTCAGTGTTCAATTACTGTGTCAATTTTCATTGCTTATCTATTACTTTGTTGTCTCCAAAGTGGTCTTTTCAAGTTATTTAAGTCTTCAAGATTTATCATAACTCATTTTTTGTTACTATGTGGATGCTTTGATTGGTTTTTGGTTGATGTGAATTAAAAATCCTTTCAAATAGTTTACTTTAATTGGTCCCTACCCAAATCCTTTTAAAGAGGTTATTTTATGACCATGTATATTTTTTTCTACATACTTCATCATAAAATTATTAGACCCATTATCACATATAGACCCACAAGAATGGTGAATGTATCATGAATCCATAATGGAATTCCTAGTTCGTTGATTATTTTATGATGCAATTATGACATGTGGAATTAATATGCCATTTTTATCCAACGAGCTCATCTTGGGATTTGGGTGTTTATTTTCTAACTAGGTTTTTGGGAGCCACTTTTTTTTGGTGATTTTAGATCATGGTTTTGTAATCACTACTTATATTTATATGATGCTTGATATTTAATTTTAAATAAATTAGTTTCTAGGTAATGATATGCTACTAGAATCACTCTAAATCTTTGGTTGGTGATGCTCCTATAAACAGATTTCCCTTCAAGTTTATTATAAATATGTTTAGACTATTGAATAGTAAATTGGGCTCTTTTGAGTGTGATTTTTTTCTCCTAAAAGGGTTTTTACCATGTACACTTGTGTTGTGTTATGTTTTTGTTTATTGTTTATATGTATTTCTCCTTTTTGTAAATGTAAATATATTAAAATTTTCACAATAATCTCCACTAATATTAGTTTATGAAGAATATTTTTGTACCCTACTTTCTTTCATTTGGTAATATTCTTATCAACTTAAATTATAGGTTTTAGGTAGAGATTTTTTTTAACTAATATTCATTTAAATGTGATATTTCATAGAAGGGTTTGATCTTATTATAGGAAGAGATGACAATCACATCTAGGGTAGAAATGGAGAATTTATTAGGCACAAAATTTAAGCTTTAGAAGCTTAAGATGGAGTATATTATTGTGGATAGAGACATATGGGTTATAGTAGCTAGATAAAAACCTATTGGAATGTCATAATAAGACATAAAAAATGGAAAAAAAGACAAGAGTCTCATTAGACTCTATTTGGCTAATTCAATATTATTGAATGTACATGAAGAGACCGTTGCAACACTTATTTTAAAGAAATTGGGAGATACATATCAAACTAAATCTATAGTTAATGAAAGGGTATGTGCAGGATCATGATGGGCCAAAAAGCGGCGATGTGAAAAAAGTTGCATTTTGCATCGACCAAAAAACGTGAAAATCTTGAGTTGACTTTTTTCTGGCTTGGGTGTTAGTACATTGCTCCAAAGCAATGCCCAAGGCAAGAATTACATATCGGATATCCGATTTGAATCAGGTATAAATACAAATCAATGACCTTTAAAATCATTTGAAGCATTTTAAAGAGCTGAGAGCGCACAGTGAGAGTGACGTTTGGATATCAGATATCCGATTTGAGCAGATATTCGATTTCCAAGGTAAGATTTTGGTTTTTTTTTTTTTAATCAATTTTTCTATTGGTTTTGTATAATTTCAAGTAGTTTTTTATGGATTTTTATTAAAAAATAGGGTTTGTTATTGATTTTTATTAAATACTAGAGTTTACAATGGATTTTTATTAAAATCTAATGTATTTTTATGGATTTATATTAAAAACTAGTGTTGTTTATGGATTTTTTTTGTTTGTTATGGATTTTTGTTAAAAATTAGGGTTTTTTTTGGATTTTTATTAAAAACTAGGGTTTTTTTACAATAATTTTATTTATATTGTGTAATTTCAATTAGATTAATTAATTTTTAACTTTAATCAAGTATTATGGCTGAGAATGATAATGCAAAAATGCCAAACGCTCCACCACCTCCGCACCCATCAATTGAAGACTTAATTGGTGAAAAATTGGAGCAATTGAGGGGCATTTGTGATGTTTATAAGACAATCCCTCGATTATCCCAGATGACAAACACATTGAAGGAAATAATTAAAAATATAGAAACCCTCTCCACCCAACAAAATGCCTTTCTTTCATGGCGAGAAACCATGAGGGAATGTTACTCTTGTGGATTGTCTTACAATGATGTGAAAGATCTCCAAATAACAAAAGCCCAAATAGCCTCTTTATTTGTTAACCCCCGCACCAGTTTGCCAGTTAATGTTAATAAACCAAAACTTTCTATAAAATGGTGCACGAATAAGGACATTGTAGATAAATTTTGGGATCATTGGTGTATGGTTTTTGATAAACCACCCATCAACAATAGTGATATACCATTTTACTTTATTAAAAAATTATACGATGAGTTTGTGTTAGGGCATCATGTTAATTACTGTGACATTAAACCCTTCCAGGGCGTCGGTGGAGGTATGCCCTAGGATAGACCAGTGGCAGTTAGAGTAGTCTAGTTCCCATATGTTACCCCTCCTCCCCTTCCTTCGCCACCTCCAATACATCATCTAGATATTATCAAGGATGTAGCCACATAGACCATTCAGGCTATCCACTCTTTGAGTGGTCTTTTGGTTTCCCATATGGCGTAGGAGCACCTACACCAAAATGTCCATATTTGATTACTTGAATGCCTAGTAGGTAAATGTTAGTATTTTTGAGTCTTGTGTCATGAATAAGGTCTAAAAAGACTAGTCATAATATAAAAGGAGGAATTTTGACTCCTCTATGGATGAAATGCTAAATTTGCACTTGGAGAATCCTTGTAGCCTTGAAGGAAAAATATGTAAAATGTAAGTGGGAATGCAAGAACAAGGTCTAGAAGCCTTATTGGGGGTACACTAAAGGTGTCTAATTGGTTCTAGGTGTTTTAAAACAATAAACTTTCATAATGATGTGCATTTAGTAAATAATGGTGTTTTAAGTCAAAAGGAGGTTTGGGTTGTTATAAGTCAGTTGTAGGAGTTGTGGAGGGATATGTTGATTTGTAATTGTTTAAAAATTCCTTTGAGAGGCATGAGAAAATATTGATGTATCAATGGTAACGAGCATTCATTGAATAAAGGAGCAGATCTTTGTTAATTCTATGTTTTCTTCCATTATCACTATTTTTTCTAAGTTTTCTTTCCATTGTATAGGCTGTACAAGTAGATTATGTTTTAAAATATTTGGATTTCTGTAGGAGATGGTGGAAGCACAACTTTGAGTTCATATTGAGGCCCAAACAATAAATTTGAATTATATTTTACTGTTTCCTCTGGTCTGCCTGTGACAAGGCAACAAGGGTTTGTTTTGAAGTTCTTAAACATGATCTAAAGCCTTCCACCTACTGTTTGTGTTGTTTCTCAGTGGAAAGGAATCACACCATGTTAGAATAGGGATTCACATGTTTTAGTAGAGGAATAAATGCATTCTTTGTGCAATGAAGCTAAACCCCAGGCTGGAAGTGTCTTTTTCCTATGAAAATGAAGGTTTTAAGTTGAGTTTTGATTAACTACGAACAAGGTTGAGTTGCTAGTGGTGTAAAAGGTTTGTACAGACCCTATTATGAGTGTTTGAAGCATTTTCATGATTGGGAAAGCTTGTAAATGTTGATTTCTACTAAAACCCTTATTTTTTTTAAGTTCTAGGAGGGTTTTTGAGTTTGAGATTTAAATGAGTATATGGGGTCATAAATCCTGGAAAATATCTTGTTTCGAATCATTTTTCAAGACTTTTTTTGGGTTTAGGAGTCTGAAGAGGAGATTAAAGAGGGGTCTCTTTGTAAAAATGGCCTAATTGGAGGCCTAAAATTGTGAAGTTCTTGATTTTGAAACCTTTGATCCAAAAGAGTGATACTTGAGTATTTGATATGTTGAATGAATCTAAAATGGGTGCTTGATTCCATATTTTATTTCTTAGGTGTTTTGGAGGAATTTGGAGAAAAGATTGAAAAACCGGTTTCCCTGTACTACAAGGAAGACTAGTGACAAAAGGTGAGTTTTGAAGATCTAGAGGAATCTGACTTTAAGATTGAATTTGAATGGCTAAATTGTCATCAAAGGAATGTTGAGGAACTTTTTTAGAGCCTTGGTGGAGGTGTGTAGTTGTTGTGTAGATTGGAGGAATAAGACTCCTTGAGGGTGAGTTGTCTGACAGATTGAAGATGTTTCCAAGAAGAATTCATTGTTTTTGAATTGACACTAGTTTGTTGTGAGTTATTATTCACCTTGGCTCTACATCACCATAATTCTACAGTAGCTCAACCACATTATGGTGATGTTGGTGATGGATTGATTGTTGCTGTATCATCCTCCTCAGGTCCACATATTTGTGTGCCAGATACTTGCACTATGTTCCACAAAATATGCTTGGGTCCTCTTGTACAACCTGTTGAGAATCCCTTGGACACTTCTTATTATGACATCCATGATTTGGACATTATAGGAGATCAGACGTAGGGGAGTGGAGAGCACCCTATAGAGTCCTCTCCTGCTAGAGAGGGGGATGTTGGAATAGTTACACAGGTAAGATTTAAGTTGTGAATTCATAACTTGCATTTGTTTTTAAATGAATATTAATAAGAGATAGTATCAAGTACTAATATTTATTTAAATGGTCTATTTAACAATTGATGTCTAAGGAGGAGCTCACACAGGTGATTGATAGCACCCTTAGGGCCATTTCATTTGGCCTTGACATGCACACAGTATATATTTCCCCACTCACTCGTTTACATTTTTTTATTATATACTTGCTTGCCATTAATGAAATTATATATTAACTTATATGTTTATCTTATTTTCCTCTTGTAGGAAACACCTAGTGCAAATGAGGTGCAACACTGTCCAAAATATGGAGGCACAATGTTAGATAAGGGAAAAGGTAATTGAACTCAAATTCGATTGAATTAAGATTTTTAAGATCTTATATTGATTATACGTACATCGACATAGATTGGTAGTTTCATATGTACAAGTGTCATTTTTATGTACAGGCGGTTATGAGCTATACATCATTGTTGACAAGTGTGAAGATGCCTAAAGGAGTAGGTATTGGAACACCTCAAGGAGTAGGTGTTGAAACACCTCAAGGAGGAGGTGTCGAAACACCTGAAGGAGATAAAGAAAAAGAGATGCCTAAAGAAGTATGTGTTTATTTTATTTTGTGTTTGGTAAATATGTTCCTATTATCGACAATTGTATGCTAACTTGGATCAATTGTATGTTTTTGTTCACATATATAGATTTACATTTCAAAATTTGGTTTGGTTGATTCTTTGAGAGGGGCATATTCTAGGACTCCTGACCCTTTGAAGAGACGTATATTTTAGGTAATCAAGATTTCAATTTTAGAGTTCAATTATAATTCAATGTATATTGATTTTGATGTTAATTATTCGATTTTAAATTATATATAGTATAACTAATCTCAATTGTGGTTTGAATTTTTCTTGTGTAGCTACCTTCAGAGCCAAAGAGTGCTTCAAAGAGGCTCCATTTTGATGATCCACCAGTAGTTTAAGATGAGATAGACATTTTGGCATGTAAATTTTGAATAGATATCAAGATGGCATATGCCACATTTTGTAAAACTTTGTTTGAGTTGGCGTTGATGCCATTTTTGTATATGGACATACACTTGATTATTGGATAATTTGATATATAGAAGTTGATAATCAAAATTTAATTTTTTCCTCATGTGCATGATTAAACTCTTTGAAAATTTAATCTTGAGCGATGGTTAAATATCAATGTACAATAGCATAAAAAAGAATGGTTATATTATGTAGTTTATATTCATATCACTGATTACATTGCATTGCACATCTTTCAAACTCAAAGCATTACTTCACATTGCATAACTAACAACTAGATACTGATAGATGAAAAAATTTCAATTACAATATAGTTTTTACAAAGTCAACCTAAGCAGTTATGCAATTAAAGTCACATGTTGCATAACTAATAACTAGGAGAAGCTGTCAATTGCATTTGCTTGTCATGGAATTCTATGAGACCACATTTCTTTGAGGCATTTTTCAAGCAGTTCAATGCCTTGTCTATGCTACCACATTTTTCATGTGCACCAAACCTTTTATCAAGCACTTCCGGATTTTTGCTATGGCTAAAATCCTAAAACAAGATGCTTTCAAACAACTATGGATGCTTGGAAAAATTCTATCAAAGCATAATAGTAAGAAATAGCATAGACAAGGCAATGAACTATTTGAAAAAATGCCTCAAAGAAATGAGGTCTCATGGTGATGGAATGCCATGACAATCAAAAGAAATTTTGATTCTCATGGCATTCCATCACCATGATACCTCATTTCTTTGAGGAATTTTTTCAAACAGTTGATTGCCTTGTTGATTGTCATGGCATTCCATCACCATGAGACCTCATTTCATTGAGGAATTTTTTCAAACAGTTCACTGCCTTGTCTATGCTACCACATTTTTCATACATGTCTATCAAAGAATTCTATCAAACATTTAATTGTCTTGCTACTATAGCTAAAATCCTAAAACAAGTGCTTTTGAACAAGCTATGGATGCTTGCAAAGAATCTAACAAAGCATAATAGTAAGCAATAACATAGACAAGGAAATGAACTGTTTAAATAAAATGCCTCAAAGAAATGTGGTCTCATGGTGATGGAATGCCATGACAAGAAAATTGTTATAGATTGTCATGGCATTCCATCACCATGAGACAAGAATTTTTTCAAATAGTTCACTGCCTTGTATATGCTACCACATTTTTCATACGTCTACCAAAGACATTTATCAAACAGTTCACTACCTTGCTGCTATGGCTAAAAGCCTAAAACAAGTGCTTTCAAACAAGCTATATGGATGCTTGGAAAATGGTGCAGGAGCACCTTGGAAACATAAGACTAGTTGATGGTTAGTTGATGCAACCAAGGATGAAAAACCACTCACTTTCACAATACAGGGGATTCCTAAACACCTTTCTCAACTTAACTCTTAGATATATTTAACAACTCCTGCAACTAATCATCATTCTAGACACCCATTTTAGTCCCCTTCAATATACTTCCAACTCACATAGGACTCCTTTGGAAACAAATTTCACAAATCATGCAAACTACGCTGCTCAACCTAGCCAAATAGGCCAAATTTCCAAAGTAATCACCCTTGGAACACTTCACAGACCCTAAAACTTGTTGGGGAAGCACTCAACAAATGAAAAATCCTTAAATTTTCCCATTTATCCTCTCGAAATCGCCCTCTAAGACCCTATTCCACAAAACCTTCAAATTGCTCAAATTTGACAAGGGTTTATTGAAAAACCTACTTGCAAACTTCCCCAGACTTTACCACCAACTCCAAAACCCTTGAATAACCCTTTAAAAGCTTAAAATAATAAGAAAAGTGACTTCCCTCAAACAATTCCCACTTTTACTCTCTCTAACCTCACTTTTCCATGCAAAAACACCCCAAATGCCATCTAGGGAATCACCAAAAATCATAATGCTGACCTCCCCTACACAAGAAACAATGCAAACATGTTTATCTATCCTAAATAAGCCTATCCACTAAATTACATCATCATACAGTGGGTGGAAGGCTTAAAACTCCATTTTAAATGCACTCAAACCCTTGGAACAGGGCTCACAGACCAACCTTTAGTAAAATTCCTAAAAATGAATGAAATTACTTCAAACCAAGTTTGTGAAGAAGTTAACTCTGCTTCCCACCAATTTCCATTGAAAGAAAGCAACAAGCTATGGTGTCATGGCTTTTTTTCACATGAAAATCAACATTGGAGTTCGGTTGGAGGCTGGAAACTACTTGTAAGGGCATAAATAAATATTGTTCTACAACTAGTATGACCAAACCGACTGTTTCATCATGTTCAGATGGGTATGTTTAGGTTAGGTATGGTCCCCTTTCTCACCAAAACAGGCCGAAGTAGTCCGAGCTACGTTCAATCGGTGAAATCCCTTAAGAGTCCAAAGTGCAAAAGGGAAACAATCTTTGACAGATTGTTACTGGAAAACTGTGAAGCCTGCAAAATTTTTGTCTGAGGCTATGAGATCATGTTGGGCCCCTCTACAGTAACCTCTCTCAGTTTTTAATATCTCAGAGGCATTTTCCCATGGTGATGAGTTTTTAGTTGAGAGAAAAGTTGTCAGATGCAAGCAATGTAAAGTTGCAAAGTGGTGCAACTTTCATTCTACAACTCGTATGACCAAACAGACTATTCCAACACATCTAGATGGGTACGTTTAAGCTAGGGATGGTCCTCTTTTGCACCCAAATATGCCGAATCACTCTGAGCTACATTGGACCAATGATTTCCCTTAAGAGTCTAAAGTGCTAAAAGGAAACAATCTTTGAAGGGCTATTTCTCGGAAACCGTTATGCTTACAGTCTCTCTGTCTGAGGCTACAAGATTATGTTGCGACCTTCTATAATGATCTCTCTTAGTTTTTGCTATCTCAGAGGCATTTTCCCGTGGTGACGAGTTTTCAGTTGAGGGAAAAGTTGCCAAATGCAAGTAGTGTAAAGTTGCAAAGTGGTGCAACTTTCATTCTACAACTTGTATGACCAAAAGGAATGTTCCAACACATCTGAATGGGTACATTTACACTAGGGATGGTCCTCTTTTGCACCCAATTATGATGAATCACTCCGAGTTACATTGGACCAGTGATTTCCCTTAAGAGTCCAAAGTGCTAAAAGACAACAATATTTGAAGGGATATTTCTCATAAACCATAATGCTTACAGACTCTCTATCTAAGGTTATGGGATCGTGTTGTGACCATCTACAATAAAATCTCTTAGTTTTTGCTATCTCGGAGGCCTTTTCCTGTGGTGATGAGTTTTCAGTTGAGGGAAAAGTTGTCAGATGCAAGCAATGTAAAGTTGCAAAGTGGTGCAAATTTCTGCAACTCGTACAACCAAACAAACTATTCCAACACGTCTGGATAGGTACGTTTATGCTAGGGATGGTCCTCTTTTGCACCCAAATATGCCGAATCACTCTGAGCTACATTAGACTGGTGATTTCCCTTAAGAGTCCAAAGTGCTAAAAGACAACAATCTTTGAAGGGCTATTTCTCAGAAACTGTGACACTTACATACTCTCTGTCCAAGGCTATGGGATCATGTTGGGACCATCTACAATAACCTCTCTTGGTTTTTTCTATCTTGGATGTGTTTTCCTGTGGTGATGAGTTTTCATTTGAGGGAAAAGTCAGATGCAAGCAGTGTAAAGTTGCAAAGTGGTGCAACTTTCATTCTACAACTCATTCAACCAAACGAACTATTCCAAAAAATTCAGATGGGTACATTTACACTAGGGATGGTCCTCTTTTGAACCCAAATACGCTGAATTACTTCGAGCTACATTGGACCAACGATTTCCCTTAAGAGTCCAAAGTGCTAAAAGGATATACCATTTATTGTACGGTTTGTAGCTCAATGGTATGGCCATGGTAGATGTTATAAGGACTGTATAAGGTGACTATGTGGGTTTAATGAGCTGGAAAGGTATGTAGTTGAGTTGGTGAGTTTCCATGCATGGCAAAAATGAGTGAAATTAGGTGAAAAATGGTGGTTACAACATGCTAATGTCAATGAAAAGTGGGGGCAACAAGATTTAAGGTTGGATCAAGCTTGTGCGAGTCCTAATAGACGTGTTTGATGAGTTTATAGGGTGTGGCAAGGTTGGAAACATTGATTTCCTTAAAAACCTCATGAAAGTTGCTAAAAATGAGGGTTTGTTGAAATAGAGCTTTAGAAAGCGTATCTCACCAAAACCAAAAAAAATTATGGTTTTGGTAGTTTGGTAGGATGTTTAATGTTGCCCCATCAAAATTTTAGGTTTGGGAAGTGTTTAAATATGAGTCTCTTTGTAAAATGGGCCTATTTTAGTGAAGTTGCACCCAAGTTTGGGTTTGAGGATCAAATTGGAGTTTGAATCATCTTTAATTGTAATTGTGTTGTTTAAAGCCACCTAGCTCTTGCATCAGAAAAATATTACCCAATCAACTTGAACATCATGCACACCCAAATAACTTGTTTCCATTTTCTAGATCAAAGACTCAATTACATTGGAAATGACCTTCACATGACCTTTTACATTTTTTTTTTGGCAAAAGTGGCAAGCCACTGTAATTTATTATATATAAATAGGAGATATTACAAAACCTGGTTCAAACAAGCATACCAACGGGAAAGAACCAGGAAGAAAACCTTCGGTTGTAGCTCGATTAAGTACAAAAAGCTCTTACAAAATTGTCCCAATAACAGTAACAAAGCATACACCTGTATGACTATTTCAACCTATGAGTTTCCAAAATACAGACCCCTTTACATTTTAAACATACCCTTTATACAATGCCAGGCATTTGACCCATATTTCAAAAAACATCACTGGATATAGATTATGGCCATACATAGTTATGACCTTTTTACATTGTTTCACATATGAAAATTCAATTTTTTAAAAAAATTCCTATTGGAGGAAATTAGGGCACAATCTTCCACAAGAGTAGTATGTTGACGTCCTGGAGTGACAAGCACCTATACAAACCATCAAGGCAGCAATTAAAATACATACAATAGAAAATATGCTTAGAATAAAAAAAGCTTAGAATAACAAATCTATATTATTCTAATCTGTCGCATACCTCTCCGAAAGGATAAGAGCTGCCTATTGTTGCAGCAGGTCCATGATCAATCATGCCAGGAATATCGCAAAAGTTGTCAAATAAGAAATCTATATTGTCACAATAGAAAAGATGCTTAGAATAACAAATCTATATTAATTTAAACAACCTGAATGATGATGAATTGGTAATGCAAACTATAAAAGACGCTTAGAATAACCAATCTATATTATTGTAATCTGTCACATACCTCTCTAAAAGTATCAGAGATGGCTATTGTTTCAATAGGTCCATGATCAATCGTGCCAAAAATATCGCAAAAGTTGTCAAATGATAAATCTATATTGTCACAATAGAAAAGATGCTTAGACTAACAAATCTATATTAATCTAAACAACCTAAATGATGATGAATTGGTAATGCAAACTATAAAAGATGCTTAGAATAACTAATCTATATTATTCTAAATGACCTAATTGATGATGAGATGGTAATGAAAACTATAAAAGATGCTTAGAATAACCAATCTATATTATTATAATTTGTCGCATACCTCTCTGAAAGGATTAGAGCTAGCTATTGTTGCAATAGGTCCATGATCAATTGTGCCAAAAATATTGCAAAAGCTGTCAAATGATAAATCTATATCATCACAATAGAAAAGATGTTTAGACTAAAAAATATATATTAATCTAAACAACCTGAATGATGATGAATTGTTAATGCAAATTATAAAAGATGCTTATAATAACCAATCTATATTATTCTAAATGACCTTATTGATGATGAGATGGTAATGCAAACTATAAAAGATGCTTAGAATAACCAATCTATATTATTGTAATCTATTGCATACCTCTCCGAAAGGATCATAGCTAGCTATTGTTGCAGCAGGTCCATGATCAATTGTGCCAAAAATATTGCAAAAGTACATACAAAATATCACTATTAAAGACACCTACATGGAAATAGTATACAAAATATCAGTATTAAATAAAGAACACTAATGAACTTAAGCATAATGAACCTAAGCATTGTACCTTCCATTCTTGAATATGCTATTCAAGTGTGCCTAAAGGGTCATCTCTTTGCTTAAGAGTATCCAATATTGCTTCATGATCAACATTACTAAGTGTCCATAGTTGTTTTGTCTTTGGTTTGGCATGATGCTTCAACAACTTAACATTTGTTGCTATAACAAGGTGTGAATACATGAGAATGGTTTTGTGTTTCTCATAGTCTTCAAATGTAGGTATGCCATTCTTTCTAATCATGTATGTTCGCAACCAAGTTCTTGCAACCACAACTGAACCTGTAGAATACGCAAACCCATCATCATCTTCCATCAGTTGTGTTAGCTTATGCTTTAACCGCACACATCGAGCCAACCAATAGTCTGATCTCTCTTCATTCCCCTGCAGTGCAACAACTACAAAAACATGTCCTGGATGTAGTAGATATAAAAGTCGATCGTAATCAGTTCTGAACTTTCCATTGTGTCATTTGTCATGGATATTGTTTGAGATAAAGGAGTTCGATACTATGGAACCCATGTATCCACCCACTCACTTGACTAACATTGATCCCACTCGCACTGAATACAACTCTAACAAAAACAAGCCAACTCTCGTGTCCAAATGGTCCATGTGCTTGCATTTGAGCTTCGAAATGAATGCATCTTTAAAGAATCTTTAATTGTATGACAATCCAATCTGCCTCCCACTGTACCATCCTCAACCAACCAAAAGAATCTGCGCATTGTTGAATCAAGTATCCCTCTCTGTGACAATGATGAACTACACCAATCAACAATAGAATGTGCATCACTGAATTTTTCTCCTAAAATCTTCAATTGCTCCTTAACTAGAGCTCTCTTTACACATGCATCTACTCCATCATGCTCCCCTTTCCCATGCCCAAATTCAAAAAAACTCCAAATATGAGGTACACCCCTCTCTACATGCATTCTACTCAACCAATAAAACATACGAGCTTTCTTGAATTGACTTGTGTAGTTATATGACCAAATGAGATGTTGGACCAGTGCTATATCATGCTCCTGCAAGAACTCAAAAAAATTCTTGAAACAATGTTGGACATACTTGGACGAGTGAGATCTATTATCACTCATATAAAAATGATACTCTCTGATTATCTTTCGATCCTCCTCTATACTATCAGGTGCATGTGTAAATGTTATGTGGACAAAAATAACAATCTGAAAGGAATTATAATACTGAGATTGTACCTCATTTTGTGGTTGCAATATGTAGTTTTCTACAAAATCAACCATTGATATAATAGTGCCAATCAGAAAAGAGTCCTTACACATCCTGAATTATTGATCCAACCACTAAGACCTATGACTATGCCTTGCATACTTGTAGAAAATATTGTCCTTAAAATCTGAAATAAAATCAACAACACTGCATTCTTCTGTAACCAACTTGCATCTAGAACCTTCACCTCCACTCTGCAAAGTATATTTGACTATCTCATATCTCTTTTTCTCAACAAGCTTCTGTGAACCCCCAATCTGTGTACCTACAAAACAAAGGGATTAAACACCTTAAGTTAGATATTGCAAGTATAAACAAGGATTCCCCATGGAATCCATTTGCAAACTCAAAATAGGAAAGAAAATGAGCAAGAACACAATAAAAATGATAAACCAAAGATCCTAATTTAAGTAGCAAACACTTGATCCCATGGGGGAATTGGTGCCAATTTGATGTGAAAATTGGCCCTTTCCCAATCCCTATGATGAAATATTGATGTGTTGAAGATGATGTTGATCCACTTTGACAAAAGATGACAACTCCAAGCCAAATCTGCAAAAAACCTAACTAGGAATTCGAATGATGGATGTGAATGGCTAAGTATTTTAGCATGGTAACTTTGCAATGTTTGTGGATGATGAAATGAGGATATGAGCCTTTCATTTATAAGATTTCAAGATGGATGAAAGCCCAAATTTGAGCAATGTGGGACTAACTTTCATCCAATGATATGGTGCCACTTGTCAAGCTATGAATGGATGATGGTTGTGCAAGATTTGGGGTTTGTGCCAATAAATGCCAATATTTGAAATTCAAATTTGTTGAAATGACATGCAAGAGGGAAGGGAAAATGCAATAAATGCCAATTGGCTCAAGGCAAAGGACATGTAAGAGGAAGTTATTGCCTTGTTGGATGTACATGTTGACATGGAATTTTTGAATTCAAATTGAGAGAATATTCCAAAAGATGCCATGTGAGGGAAAATAGGGATTTAATAAATGAATTAAATCTATTTTCATGTGCAACTTGCATTATCTAGAGGATGTGACATGAGATTAGATTAAATTAATCAAAGGTTAATTAATTTAACATGAGATTAGATGATGTGACTTATTTAACTTAGATTTATGGATTTGTTTAAATCAAATAAGAGAGGAATATGATAAGAGGCTAATTAAATAAAATTTTTGATTTATTTAATTAAAGGGGATGGTGTTAGATTAAATCAAATAAGGTTTTAATTTATTTAATTTAATAGATGGACTTTATAGATTTAATCAAATAAATTAACTATTTAATTAAGAAGGGATAATTAGATCAGATGGATTGATTTAATTAACAAGAGAAAGAGACTTAATTAGACAAAATGATTTATTTAATTAAGAGATGAATATTGATGAATTTAATCAGATAGGGGAATTTGATTAAACGGTTAGACCGAGGGATGATTTAGGAAGAAACAATGTTAGTAAGTCAGGATCAGATGCATGATGTCAATCAGTATATTTTGTGAGTCTACATTTTGCCCCTCTTTGAATCAATGCACTTGTTGCGTTGGTTCAAAGAATAAACGATCTCGATCAAAGTTGAAAGTTTTTGATATTAAAAACTTGCCCCACTGCTGCCTGGTGAAATAGAATGTGCCATTATAATGCCCCCTCGAGAGATCAGACGAAAATTTTGATTTTTTGGGTGATCTCGCGAAAAAAAGGTGACAAGGTGTCCGACAAGTTCGAAAGGGGTCTAAGAGGCTAAAAACGTGTCTAAACGCAATAAAACGATGAAAAAAAAGCCTCAAACAGACAAAAACAGGTTCGGGGGGCCAAAACCGTAACAAGACAGCCCTATAGGGTCAAAAAACCCTAATTTTTAGGCTTAAAAGGGGCCCGAGGGGTCACTTTCAAGTCATTTTCACACACCTCCGCCAGCAAACCCTAAGATTCGAGCTCTGACCTCCTAATGATATGGCACAACGACAACTTCCTCTGCACATTTTAGACCGAGTTTGGACCTACCAGCGACCACCTGGCATCGGTGCCCCGGTATGTGACCCTAACTGAAGCTTCATTTTTTCGTTTAAACGCATTTATTACTACTTTTAAGAAGAGCTCGCCTCCAGCGGTGCTATTATAGCACCGCTCAGTGTTTAAATTGCACCGCATTTAGCCTTTTAGCACCGCAGTGGTGCAAAATGGAGTTTAAAAACTCCACCGCTGGGCTCGGACTCGGTGGGCCAGTTTGGAAAAGTGCGCTGCAACGGTGCCCTTTTCATGAAAATTGCGATGCTATGGGCAAATTGCACTGCGGCGGCGCTGTTTAACAAAATTCCAGGTCCAGCGTCAGAGTTTGAGAAAACTCAAATTGCGACGCCTTCACAAACTGTGCCACTGGGAACAAGTTTGAGGCGTTAGGTTATGAATTTTCAAACTTTTTTTAACATGTCGACTTTCCGTGATGCAGGAAAAACCGAGGGAGCTCTACTCTCTGGAGCACCAGTCACGGGATTTGGCGAGTGTTCTACGAGACCTGAGTGACCGAGACCAGGACCGACTGGGAGTCACTGGCCTATGGCACATTGCGTACGCAGTGCATGTGCACACACACCTTGGAATGCTATCAGCGCTGGCCAAGAGGTAGCACAGCGAGACGTCGTCGTTTCATCTTCCCACTGGTGAGGTGACCATCACATTGGAGGACGTCTGGCGCATACTACGATTTTCCATTCATGGCCACTGGGTGATCTATGATATAGAGGAGGGATGCGATTGCTGCACCAGAGTTCTCGCCATGCACGACATTATTCACTGCAAGGGGTAGATTGAGTTGCAGAGGTACAGAGTTATAGCCCCACCCTTCTGCTGGGCGATTGCGGCGATCATTTCGGGTTTGGTTGCCCCAGACCGACGAGGGGGGTATTTCAGTCTTGGGTGGGGATACTGCTGGGAGAGGATGGTTTGGGACAGGCCAGTTCGGTTTGCATGGGGGCCTGTACTTTTGGCTTTACTTTACAGAGATTTGCATGAGTATGCATACGTGGATGGAAAAGCACTGAGAGCTGGAGTGACTCTTCTGCATGTTTGGGCATGGGAGCACATTTTTGTGCTACGTCCACGAGTTGTTCCAGTTCTGATGGGGCCAGAGGATGCCCTGGTGGCACGATACAGAGGTGGTGTGTCCTTTACACACACCAGCGAGCACGAGATCCCCTACTAGAGGCGGGTCATAGATGAGATGCTTGTGTTCACTTGGAGACCATACCTCAGTTAGCCTGGATGGGCTGACGATGCTACACAACTCTTCTATTGTCGCCAGGACCGGTACATGCAGGGCTAAGAGCACACCATGATAGAGAGATACTTGCATGGGCATGTACAACATCAGTTTGGAGAGCCATAGGATCGACCAGATGATGGCTATGTGGCCGTCTTTGCACGTAGCATGACACAGGTGTCATGGGGGCCTGGTATTCCTACAACGGAGGCGGTTGACAACTTTTGAGGTTTAGTGGGCCTACCATGGGCCTATGATCAGGGCATGGTAGATCCAGGCACACAACAGGCCTACAAATATTAGTTCAGACCTCCTCTTCGGTTGACCATTCTAGGCGAGGATCCAAAGGCAGGCAGGGTCAGAGGCAGAAGAGGATGAGGACGAGGGCAAGGACCGAGGATTGAGGTCTGACAGGATCCCCCATTGGTGCCCCTAGTTCTGCCAGGTCACGAGGGCGTCGCCATGCAGGACCAGCAGCAGGATCCGCTAGTAACACCACCATGAGCTGAGGGTGAGGGTCAGTTCATGCATAGCAATGGGCACAGCCAGCAGTGCAGGTAGACGCACAAGATGCCTTGATTTTGAAGTTACAGGCACAGGTACAGGCGGTGACAGCCGAGAGGGACCAGGCACGGGCTGAGAGAGAGCAGCTCAGAGCAGAGAGAGATCAGGTTGTGCAGCAGACACAGGCTGTGGAGCTACAGGCAGCGACAGAGCTAGGCCACAGGCATCAGATTGAGAGTATGACAGCCGCCTCGTCCTCGCAGGGTATAGTGCCAGCCCGATCCTACAAGGAGGCTATCCGAGAGATAGAGTATTACCACTGGGCCTATCGCGACTATGTACCTAGAGCAGACTGGGTCCCCGAGTACTCAGAGCGGGCTAGCCAGAGAGCACCAGAGGGTCACAACGACATGGGTGAGGGCAACATCCATGGAGATTAGGCATGATCCATATTTTATGATGTACCTTTTATGCTTTACGGGCTCATTTTTGACAGCCTGATGGGCGTTTTGTACTGATTGACTTACTTGTATAGTGATCTGATTATTATTCTCTTGTACTATCACAGTTGATATGATATATGAGCTGATTTTGATGAGATGTACTGTGTACTTTTATTTATGCATGGATGGTTCTTCTTTTTATATGTTATGGATGCATTTATTTCTAAGGATGTTTTATGCGATGACTATGACCTATGATATGATGTGCAATGATGTTAACTATATGATGATGTGTCCTTTGCAAATGCAATATGTGAAATGATTATGAAATGATGTATGGAAAATGCTTATATATGAGATGATTTATGGATGGATGTGATATGATGTGATGGTCATGATATGATGCTAATGAAATGGTGTTAATGCTTAATGAAATGATTTTATGAGATGCTTTAGAATAACAAATGTTATTATCCTAAATGATGATGTATGTGATGCAATGTTAATGTAAGGTGATATGCCTAATGAATTAAATGTTTATATGCCTATTGCTTATGATTATGCAATAAATGATTATGAAATGATTGTGTAGATGCTTATGTGATGATTTAGATGGTAATATGAATGCTATGTGATGCAATGCAATGGGTGAAATGCGATGACATGTATGCACCTATCTATGAAAAATGTTTTATGATAGCCTATTTATATGATGATTAAAATGCAATGCATACGTTTACTATATGTTTATGTTTATGTGATGTGCATGATTTCTATATGATGTTCAATATGCCAATGATTTCTATATGATATGTAATGTGCCAATGATTTGTGGATGCAGGAGCGACGATGATGATGGTGATGGTTGTTAATTGTCATAGTACCCTGTTAGTGTGATTAGTAAGACAAGAAGAAGTCATTTCAACAAGACAAGATGACACAGAGGCAAGTGATGATGATGATGATGATGATGATGATGATGACAATTACTTGCCGAGGAATTGGGATTTTCAAAGGGCCGAATTTCCTTATGTTTGATAACACACATGGTATGATGCATCAAGGTATAGACAACCAGGATGGTGTGGTACTTAGTGTGATGGACTTTGACTTGACAATCAGATAGGAGTATTCTTGTTTACACCTGACATACGGAAACCTTGCTAGGATGTACTTCAGAAGCTTCAGACATCTCAGACCAAAACATGGAAAGGTAAACCTATCCCTGTAATAGTCAACAAGTTTTCCTAGACCTCTTCCCTACATACCTATCAAAGCAAGTATTCGTCGAGGTTATTTTACAAGAACGTCCAACAAGCACATCAGACAAAAGATAATGATCATTGCCTCATTCCTATTTCTCTAAATCCTCTATTCAGATATCATCAAGACGTCCTTGGATTGAGCACAAATAAGATAAGTCAAAAAGATAAAGACCAAATAAATAAACAAACTACTACTCTTCAATACCGCTAACGGAAAATGATGCGTTTTCTAAAGATGATAAGCGAAACTTATTGCCAAAAGATAATGCCCATTGTAGGAAGGATTCATCCTAGGACATGTTAGTGGATGGCGGCACGTCATTTCATTTATAAAGGATGATTGATATGGGACAAATTCAGGTGATGTGTTATCGATATGAAGAGATGACCAGTTTGCTTACGCACTGACTTAGACTTAAGACTTGACGTTTTGAGTTCTACTTGCAATCTGCTAGACTTGTTTCTGATTATTTTACCAAAGGTTGATGATGACGATTAGTTTATTATGTGTGGTGTTTATTGCGGGTGCAAGTGAGATGAGGTGGATGAATTTTTTCAAATATTTGGATGTTTTTGATGTTTTGAAATGTTTTGAGGCTGTTTTTTTGGTGTTTTTCAAGATTTTCCAATGTTTTGATTTTTAGTTTTCCGATGTTTTTGGAATTTTATGAGATTTTGACCAAAAGACTAACCTAGAGACCTATCCTAGGGGCCTTGGGGGCTGATCGACAGATTAGCCTTGCCTACGTTATACAGACAGAGACCACATAGTTCGAATGACAACTTGACTGATTTAGAAATGATGATATACATGATGAAATGTCAGTTTATTATGATGGACTCCTAAAGGATTGACCTAAATGTCTCAGGGGATGATCAAAGATAAACCTTGCCTACGTTCAAGCTCAGAGACGACGTAGTTCAACAAGAGGACCCTATTTTTGAGGTTTTGATGAAGTTTTGACCTGTTTTTGAATTTTGATATGTTTTGAATGTTTTTGGATTTTCTGATTTTGAGGACTTTAAGATCATACACGAATCCGATCCGATGAGAACGTGCCCCCAGTGTGATGCAATAGACTACTCCAATAAAGGCAGGACAAACTGACCTTGAGGATGGGCTGAGTAGTACTAAGAGGGATCATGTTACGAGCACAGGACCAAGCTATGGTGCAGATACGAGTGGATGAGTGATAGATGGAAATATGGATGCGATGGATGATGCAGATCAAACCATAAAGATCCTGGTGGATGGAAAGTGCTTATTTACACAAGGCGCTTGTTTGCCAGGTTTTCACCAAGGTACTTGCCGAAAGTGCCACAGAAGTGGTTTTCATTAGAGGACGATTTTTTTGATCCATTTTCTGATTTTTTTGGAGTTTTTTCTTTTTTTTCTTTTTTTGTTGTTACCAAGATGCCTATTTGCCAGGTTTTCGTCGAAGTAACCATTTTTTCAGGACTTTTTCTAATTTTTTGGATTTTTTTGGTTCTATACCTCGAAAGATTTTTGGCATAATTTTTTTGAGATGGGAGCTATTCATGGGCTCCTACAGAGGTTCCCCTTCGGGTGTTGATAACTGATATGCTCTTGATTGATAACTTGCTGTTATGACAAACGGTCCTAACCAATTAGGTTCGAACTTGCCTTTACTGTTGGGGTTTGGGACATTCTTCTGATTTTCTTTTAAGACCATTTCTCTGACTTAGAAAGTTCTGCTTCTGATTTTCTTGTTGTAGCTCCATTTGAGTCTATTCTGATAGACTTGTAGATGATTCAAAGCATCAATCCTTCTCATCCAATAGCTCCAGCTCGTTTAGTCTTGAAACCCGATATTCTTCATCTGTAACAAGGTTTTGCAGTGATATTCTAAGGGATGGGAGCTCGATCTCAATGGGGAGTATGACTTCTAATCCGTAGACCAAGGATAAAGGGGTGGCGCCAGTGGATGTGCGGATGCTAGTTCGATAAGCCCAGAAGGTGGGATTAAGCTGTAGATGCTAGTCACAACCTGCGTCATTGACTATTTTCTTGAGGATTTTGAGGATGGTTTTGTTCATGGCTTCTACTTGGCCATTGCGTTGGGGATAGTATGGGGTGGAAAAGCGATGCTGGATTTTGAATTTCTTGCACAAGTCGCGAACCTCCTGGTCTTGAAGGGTGTCCCATTATCTAAGATAATGGCCTGTGGGACACCGTAACGACAGATGAGATAGTTCAGGATGAATTTTGAGATCTGCTTTTGAGTGATATAGGTCATGGGTATGGCTTCCACCCACTTTGTGAAGTACTAAGTTGCAGTGATAATTAATTTATGGCCATTGGATGAGGTGGGTGTGATTTTTCCAATGAGATCAAGTCCCCACTACGAAAAGGGGCATGGTGTGACGATCGGATGAAGCTCTTGAGCTGGAGCATGGATGAGGTCCCCATGTTGCTGACATTGTAAACACCTCTTAGCATGATCATGTGCTTCTCTTTCCATTGTAGGCCAGTAATACCCCATCCTCAGCAATTTCTTGGTAATGGTCATTCCACTCGAGTGTGAGCCACAGATACCGTTATGAACCTCAGTTAGAGCAGTTAATGCCTCCTCAGCATTTAAACAACACAGTAAGGTACCTTCTATGCTTCTACGGTATAAGGTATCACCTAGGATGACAAATATGGATGCCTTTTTAATAAAGGTTCATTTTAGGTTTGATGGGAGGTCAACGGGTGTGACTCCTATGCGAAGATATGTATAGATGTCATGATACCGAGGATCGCTTGGACCAACGATTTCACACACATATTCTGATTCCAGTATCTCGAATGTGGGGATGAGAAGCTGCTCAATCAAAAATTCATATTTCGGCACGTTATGAGGGATGTCCAATAGTGACCCAATTGTAGCCATGGCGTCAGCTGCTCTGTTGTTGGTTCTTGGAATCTGCTCGAATGTTATGTCAATGAAGGATTCCTTTAGAGTCTCCACCAATTTCTTGTATGGAGTGAGCTTGTCATCCTTAATCTAATATTCATTATTGACCTGATTTATGATCAACTAAGAGTCTCCATACACCCTGAGAGTTATGATATTCCATTGTACTACTATCCTGAGACCTATAGTCAAAGCCTCGTATTCCACTATGTTGTTAGTACAAGGAAATGCTAGTTTTTATGACTTTGGTATGCAATCCCCTTGTGGGGTGATGAAGAAGACACCAGCTCCTGATCCATGTTGGGTGCATGAACCATCAAAGTATAATTTCCAATGGTCAATCACATTGATGTTAAAGATGGATTCATCTGGGAATTCTGAGACAAGAGGATTCTTAGAATAAATGGGTGCTTCTGCTAGTTGATCTGCAATAGCTTGAACTTTGATTGCTTTCCTCTCTACATACTCGATATCATACTCTGACAGTATCATTACCCATTTTTCCATTCTAGCTGTGAGCATTGCCTTTGATAGTAGATACTTGAGGGGATCAATTTTCACAATGAGCTTTATCTTATGTGCCAACATGTAATGTCTGAATTTTTGGGATGCAAACACTACTGTGAGGCAAGCTTTCTTGATGAAGGAGTAATTTAGCTCGTGACCAACCATTGTCCTACTGGTATAGTAGATGGCTCTCTCTGTTCTGTTTTTATCATGCTGAGCTAGGAGAGCTCCAAGGGGTGTTGCTGTGGCTGACACATATAAGATTAATGGCTTCTTTGGGATGGGTGGCATTAACGCTGGTGGTGTTAGTAGGTATTCCTTGATTTTGTTAAATGCCTCTTTGCACTTTGTATCCCATTTGTATGCTACCCACTTGTGGAGTAGGTGTGAATACGGATTTTTCTCCTCTGCCAGTTGTGCTATGAATCGTCTGATGGATTGGAGTCTACCTTGGAGGCTTCTCAGCTGTTTTAATGTCTTTGGTGCTTCCATCTCGAGGATTTCTTTCACTTTTGCCGGATCCACCTCGATACCCCTCATGGAGACTATGTATCCTAGCAATTTTCCTGATTGTACGCCGAAGACACATTTCTTGGGATTTAGTCTGACTTTGTATTCCTCTTGTCTATCAAAGATAGCACTTAGGGTTTCTATATGATCTTGTCTTTTCCTTGACTTAGCTAGAATGTCGTCGACATAGTCTTCGACTACTTTATGAATCATATTATGGAATATCAACGTCATGGCCCTTTGATAGGTCACTCCTGCATTCTTTAGGCCAAATGGCATCATGTTCCAACAGTAGGTCCCCCATGGACAAGTAAAAGCTGTCTTGTGTTGATCTTCTTTTTCTATCATGATCTAGTTATATCTTGAAAATCCATCCATTAGTGATAGCATCTCATGTCTTGCCGTCATATCTACTATCATGTCGATGTTGGGTAGTGGAAAATAATCCTTAGGACATGACTTGTTTAAATATCTGAAGTCTATATAGATTCTGATGGCTTCGTCATGCTTTGAAATAGGTACCAAATTCGACACCCATTCTGGATAGTCGATTGGTCAGATGAATCCTGCATCTAACAATTTCTTGAGCTCCATTTTGACCAATAGAGCAATTTGAGGATGCATCTTTTGAAGATTTTGTTTGACTGGTTTTGCTTCTGGATACACAGCTAAGTGATGAACCATAGTCTCTGGATCAAGCCTTGGCATATCGACATAACTCCATGCGAAGTTTATTTTCCTCTCTTTTAGGAATGTTGCTAGGAGTTCCTATTCATCTGATAATAGTGATTCCGCATAAAATGTGATATGCGGGGTCTCCTCTATTCCTAAGTTTACAGGATTGCATTTTTCGGCCAATATTGCTGACTTCTCTAGATGAATAGCTCTTAGAGGAAGATTGAATCCTTCATCCTCGGGCGCCTTAGAGAGGTTTTCACTATTGGATACGTCCTTTCTTTTTACTATTTTCTTGTCAGAGAGTGCCATAGTGTGGTTTTCACTCAAGGACTTGGATATGATTCTTAGTGTCTCACTTTTGCGACTGAAGGATTCAATCATTTCCCCATAATAGGCATTTGTGTCCAATTCCATTATAAACCCTACCTTGTGATCTCCGTCTGGAATCTTATCCCTCAATCCCATGAATTCTAAGAGCGCCTCATCATTTTCAAATGTATCGAGAACTGGTGGTCCTCGTTGGTCATAGTCGATCAATTGGGGATAGACTAAGCGGATCTCTTGATTTTGATGATCGGATTCGAAAGATAAGGTACTAATCATGCAAAGGGTAGTATCCTCAAATAACCTAGGTAGATTGGTCAAGTGATCCTCGTCATCGCTACTAATATAGGGCTTAGTGATAAAGTTATGCATGTCTCTCCCTATGGATATTGGTGAGTGCACTTGTGCTAGTATTGGTTGAGGAGAAATATTAACTGCTCTAACCAGAGGACTTCAACCACGTATGGTTATTCTCGGAGGGGTACATCCAAGACCAAGATTTGTTATAGGTCGCGTCTTAGGCATGATTGGTATTAAGAGCCCATTGTCATTTTTCCCTAGTCTTTGGTTTCTGTCGTAGCCCATTGCAAGCATCATTTGTAGGCCCTTGCTTGTCTCATCCATTGGTAATTCAGGTGTCGGTCTTTCATCTCGATACAACATGTGGGATGGATTTGCATAAATAACCTCTTGACCAAGGTCTCCCCAGCTTGTGAATTCAGGATAATCCTCAAGATTTGTTTGTGATGTAGAAGCTTGATTTTCTTACGGGCGTCCCCGTGATCTAGGAGATTGTGGTAACTCTCCTATCACAAAAGCATTATTAGGGAGCCTATAGCTTCCACAACCATCCTCCTGAATGATGAGCTTGATGTCGGATATGGTGGGAATGGCGGGAGTGGGAGGTGTCTCTGTCGCAGAAGTGGATGTGAGGGTGGCGGGGTCGATATATGGTGTGGATGGGCCCTCATCATTTTTCGGCACTTGGGGGATTTTGTAATATTTGGCTTCAAGATTCTTGCAATATGAGAACGGTTTGGGATCACCATGAACAGTAACCTCTTGTCCATTATGTGTGAATTTCACACATTGGTGGAAAGTTGATGCTACAGCTTTCATCGCATGGATCCATGGGCATCCCAGGAGGATATTGTATGGCAAGTCAAGGTCCAAGACCTGACAAGTGGTTTCCATGAGCGTTGGCCCTACCTGAATAGGGAGTTTGATTGTGCCTTTAGACACTCTTTCTTGGTCATCGTATGCTCTTATTGTGATGCCTTTCCCTTTGTCAATGAAGTCTTCTGATATTTTTAACTGCTTGATGAGGCTAAGAGAACAGATGTTCAAACCTACACCTCCATCCACCAAGACCCTTTTGATTTTGCTTTTATTTACGATGGATTCCAAGTGAAGTGCACGATTATGAGATGGTTGGGCGGGAAAATCCTGGTCAGAGAATGTAAGGAGATTAGGCATTATGATATTTCAGACCATAGCTTGGAATTGCTCCTCATCAAGATCTGCGAGGATGGTGGATGAGGCTAATGCTTCTTCAAGGATCTTTTTATGGGCCGATGATATTTTTGACAACTCCATGATGGAGATGTGTGCTAGTTTTCTTTTGAGTTGGTCTACAAAACTGTAGCCATTGGATCTAGATGAAGGGACCCTATTTGGTTGAGATGATCCTTTGATGGTGACTTTTCCGCCTCTTGTGGTGACCCCACAATCTTCGGCATGGACGCCCTTGATGGTGATGACCATGTAGTCTTCATTTAAGGAGGCAACGACTATTTCGTATACACGATTTACACTACCTTTTCCCTTATCCTTGTTATTCTCTTTGTTGCCATGATTCGACATCGGATTTGTGTAGATTTTAAGATCTTGATTTCCTGTAGGTGGTTCCACGTTTATGATTCTTTTGTCGATGAGATCTTGGATGATGTTTTTGAGTCTCATGCAACTGTTTGTGGTGTGGCCTTTGATTTTGTGGAATTCACACAGTTGATTCTCATTGTACCAAGGAGGTTTGACGTCGGGTTCTTGGTAATTCTCGAATGTAGGTGCTTTGATGAGTTTTTCGTCAATCAACCTTTTCATGATGTCCTCAAGTGGTTCCCCCAACATGGTGTATTTTTGTTTGGGATATGTTTTGCATTGAGGTGGGCCCTTTTGGTCATTGAGATTATTGATGGTGGGATTGTTGTTGGGTTGATGCATTGTGTGATGAGTGTTTTGATTTGGTGTTTGGATTTGTTGTGCGGGTATGTTTTGGCGTGGACCACTAATGACCACCTTGGCGTCTACGACACCATCATTAGTGACATTTTTTTTCTCGCCCATGTGTGAGGTTTATCATTGTAGTTGGATGATGGACGATTATTTTGCTGTTCGTGGTATGATGTTGATTCCAAGGGTTCAGTCACAAGGGCTCTTTTGATGCTAAGTGCCTTGGAGATCAATTGTTCATATGTGGTGATACCCTGAACCTTGAGATGAAATTATAAGCGGCTTTCAAGGTTGGCGATGATTGTGCAAACTTGTTGTTCTTCTAGCATGATCCACTTGCTCCGATTGGCCTTGGATCACCATCGTTGAAGGAATGAAGAGAAAGATTCATTCTTTCCTTGTTTTAGAGCGGAGAGTTCTTCGAGGCTAACATCCATTGCAATGTTACCTGCGTAGTTCTTAATGAATGTGTCTGTAATCTCTTGGAATGTTCTAATTCCTTAAGGTAAGCGAGAGAACCATTTGATAGCGGGACCCGCCAAGCTTCTAGGAAATAGTCGCATCAGATAAGTGTCGTCATATGCGACCTCCATGCAATGAACCTGGAATTCCCTGATGTGATCTTCAAGGTTTCCCATCCCTCTATATTTGTCAAATTTGGGGATTTCAAATCCCTTAGGGAATGGTTTCATTTCTAAGCTCCTATCAAATGGATAGGGACAAAAGTTGCTTGGTGTTTTGGTCATTCGCCCTGATTGAAGGTCGAGCACTTGTTGCGAGAGCAACTTGAGTTGTGTCGTCACATCATCTTGCGGATCAGGGGGTGGGATAAAGGTGTTTTGGAGTATTGGAATTGTGGTTTGGATGGGCGGGTTGGTTGGTGTGTTGTTCATTGGTATGTGTATGTTCTGCCGAGTGAGGTAGGCTTCTACCTGCTTTTGTATGAACAACGCTTGTTGTTGATCTTGCTACTGTTGAGCTAAGGTTTGTGCTTGTTGTTGTGCTTGTTGCTATTCCAACAACGCTTGTTGTTGTGCTTGCTATTCTTCCCACAACGCTTATTGTTGGGCTGCCAGTTCTGTTGCTTCTTGCTATTCTTGATATTGTTTTAATGCATGTTGATATGCTTGTAATTGTGCTGCTTGTGCAAGAAGTTGTGCTTGTGCTTGCGCTTGCTGAGCCTAATTTTGTGCTTGGGATTGAGCTTGTGCTTGGGCTTGAGCTTGCGCTTGCGCTTGTGCTACTTGTTGCTGTAATAGAAGTTGCGCTTGGGTGGCCCTTTGTGCTTGTAATGCTTGCGCAACTTGGGTAGCTTAAGCGGCTTGTTGTTGTTGCAATAACACTTGGGCTTGTTGCACTTGTCGTGCTTGTTGCACTTGTAAGGCAGCTTGTGCAGCTTGGGCAGCTTGAGCAGCTTGAGCAGCTTGTTGTATGGCCTTTTGTTTTTGGACTTGTTGGTATCCTCTTTGGAAGGCAGCTTTCAATGCTGCGTCGTATTGGTTTGATGTGGTGAATGCTGGTGGTGGTGGGGGTGGTGGTGAATGGTGATGTTGTGTTGATTATTTGATTAGTGGATGGTGGTGTTGATGTGATTGGTCCTTGGGAGACCATGCTTTGTGATGATGTGGGGGTGTTCAATGATGTTGCCATTGCTTGCGTGTTTGTCGTTTGTTGTTGCGTTATTAATGACAAATTTTGGGCATTTGGTGTAATGCTTTGATTAATGATTAGAATGTTATGTTGATTGATGCTTGGTAGAGGAGGAAGCCCTAACCCAAGGAGTGGTGTGGATGATAATGGTAGTGGTGGGATAGGTGGAAATGTAAGGGGTGTTAGTTGTTGTGTGGTATCGAATATGCCCCCTGGTCCAAACATGTCCCCTTCTTCTTGTGAATTTGTGAGAAGAGGTGTTTGTGGTGCTCCGTGGAAAAATGTTGATGATGGGTCATAATGTAAAGTGAGAGGAATGTTTTTGTGCAATGGATTTTGGGGGATGTTTTGTTCCAATGTGGTGTTTGCGTCCAGGTTTTGATTATTAACAAGGGGATGTGATTGAAGAGCATTGAGGAATGTGTTTCCCTTGTTAACATTGGGTTGAGTTGGAGCAAATGATGTTGTGAGTTGCGGGATGTTTTGTGTGATGTTTTGAGATGGGGGTGTAGATGAGATGGGGATGGTGGATGAGATTGGTGGAAAAGATGTCTCTACTATGGTGCTCACGTCAAAATCCGAGGGCAACTTGGCCCCTTGTTTTGCTAGTTCAAGCATGTACAACGAAGGGTTAAGTCTCATCATGATGTTGATGATTCTATGGTTGTCTGGATTTTGGAACATTTTCGTCATTTCTTCGTGGGACATTCCAAAAGTGAGGTCCTCTCCTTGGTTTTCTTCTTGTGCATTTTGGGATGATGAGAGGATCAATGGATTGCTTGATTCGGTGGGATTCATTTCTGTGTTTGTTTGGCTAAGATCGCTTGAAGTGGGTGTTTCTTTGTTGGCTTCCATACTCTTCTTGTGTTGAGATCTAGTAAGAACCATAAAACAAGGATCAATCTTCGAGAATATGGGAGATGAATCTCTTTGATTCTTTGGGTTGATCTTTATCTTATGCCTCAAATAGAAATTTCTAGGATGCTTTTAGGATCAAATGTGATGATGATGTTTAAGGATGGATGTTATGGATGTTTTTGGCTTTTGATAAATCTTGAATGAGACACTGGGCTTTTTAGGACTTGCGAATTCTTGATTTTTTGGATTTTTTGGATTTTGAGATTTTGAGGTTTTGTCCTTGATCTTGATTTGGATTTTGATTTTGATTTAAAAAAAAAAGACCCTAAGATGTTGGATGATGATCTAAGGGATAGTTTTGTTCAAAGGATAATGATTTGGATATGTGTGAGGAGAAGGATGCATCTACCCACACCTACCCAAACAAGATGATTGTTTCACTAAGTATATGAAGAAGGATTCATCTACATACACTAAGCTAGACAAGATGATTTTTTATAACTTTGACTAAGTATATGCAAAAGGATGCATCTACACATGCTTGGCCAAAGGTGTTTTTTGATAAATGTTTTCAAGGACTTGGTCTCAATGATTTTGATGATTTTTGATTTTTCCACAAAGCCTAGCACTTCAAGGATGATTTCAAGGTTTTTCAAAAGGTGATTTTGTGAGATGATGGTGGGTTTGATGTTTGGGGGATGGATGAAAATATTTTGATATGTTTTGATCCCTAGATGAACCTAAAAAGAACAGTTTGTTTGCCTAGATCTAGGTATTGAAGAGCATGTAAATGCTTCCTAAAGACCTTTGTAACCAAGGATTGATTTGTTTTGAACATTCATTTTCAATGATTTTTGCTTTGAGAAATGTGAGTGTTCAACACATATGAAAGTTCATGTTGTTTAGCTTTGATTAATGTCTTTATTTTACCAAAAACACTCTCTTTGTTTAAATTTTCAAACTAAGATGTCCAATGTCTCAATTTCTTTAAACCCCACAAGATATGTTATGTGGAAATTCAATGAACTTAAGGCAAGGGTTTTCCTATTGTTTACTTAAGGAGACAAATTGAGATGTAATCCAATGTCTAGAAACCTCTAAGGACATGAGTCCCAAGGGAAAGCAATAACATATGGATTGAGTCAATGATATTTGTCCCCAAAAGATTTTGAAATTTGGATGATGTTAAGTGTTTGTTTTTGAAATGTTTTCGAGCAAGCAATGTATTTTCAAATTGACTCACAAGCAATGCAACATCCTAGCTTGATTGGTACATTTTTCTTGGTGGGCTTGCCTCATGCCCTTCATAGAAGAGATGATTTTACATGCAACCAAGGAAAAATATAAAGGTATGATGAAATATTAACCCCTATATTTCAACCAAGATCAGACATGGCAGGTAACTTCTTGGAATCTAAGTTCCAATGCACCACTTTGAAAAACTCACTCAATGGATCAATAGGCCACTACAAAACAAGGGTTTTAGTTCATACTTTCCATTCGTAGGAGTTGACCCAACATGGCAAGAGTCCCCTTTCGGATCCATCTTGTCGGAGTCAACCGCGTGATATTGGCGTTTCGTCCAATATCCGCAGTTATATCCCGGCTGGAAATACTCTCACGTTCAGAGTGTTACTGGTTGAGTCGTTCCCTTGGGTGATTACTTTTTCCCACAAGGCAGACCCTCTAAGATAAATAAAAGTGAATGAAGAGCAAGAACCGTAACTTGATCAATCTTTGATGGCAACAAAGAGAGAGAATGTACGCGAAAATGCCCCCACTCACACTCACACAAGATTTTGTTCAATTTTAAGCCCAAATCGAAGTGTGGAGGTGATTGCTTTGTCTCAAGCCAAAGTCATGGAAAGACCTTTTGATTCTCAAGATCGCTATAAAGCGTGAGAGAAGCGCATATGTCCTTTTCCAATGGCTTTAGTCTAAGTAAGCCCTCACGAAAAACACAACTACACTTGTTCTTTTTAACTCCTCAAAGCAATATGTGAGTTCATTTTAGAGCACCAATTCACAAGTGAAAGACATTTGTTCAATTGTTTAATCCATAAATGAAATCTAGTGAGTTGTAGATCCTAAGATTCTTTTTAATCCTTTTGCAAGAAATAAACAAAAAGAATCCTCCTTTTTAAACCCAAATGAAAGCTAGTGTTCTAAGAAAAAAAGAAGATGACAAATTCCTAAGGAAGTGTTAAACAAACACTTAAGTGTTTAAAAACACTTTGATTAGGCAAGATATCATCACCATGCTCCTTCTTCCCTTGCTTTTTGACTTCCAACCTACAAAGGAGAAAAGACAGTTAAATTCTAGAAAAACACATAAGTCAAAAGGCAAAAAACAGAGGAAGAAGCAATCATAAATTAAAACACGTGCTAAAAATTAAATTTCTCCCTTTTACTGTTTTCCAGTGTCGCAACTTGTGAAGGCGTCATTTTTTTCTTCCAGCGGTGCTCTTACAGCACCGCTTTACCAGTCAGTGGCGCTCTGTGTCAGGACAGAGAGCACGATTGCATCGCTATTTTCGCCTAGTGTTGCAGTTCTTGAAAGAGTTAGAGTTTAAATTTTTTTGAAACTGATGCAGATCGACGAGTCCAGCGGCGCAGTTTTAAATTTGAAATTTTTTGGCGGGATGAGTCCAGCGGTGCTAAAATAGCGACGCTAATGAGTCCACAGTGCAAAAACATCGACACTGATGAGCCCGCGGCGTGAAAACAGCGACACTAATGAGCCCGCATTGGAATTTCTTGTGTGTGCAGAAAAGCGTAGAATTTTCGTGAAAATGTTAGAATTTATGAATTCAACCCTCCTTCTAGCGCCAAAATGTGAACCCCCAATCTGTGTACCTACAAAACAAAGGGATTAAACACCTTAAGTTAGATATTGCAAGTATAAACAAGGATTCCCCACGGAATCCATTTGCAAACTCAAAATAGGAAAGAAAATGAGCAAGAACACAATAAAAATGATAAACCAAAGATCCTAATTTAAGTAGCAAACACTTGATCCCATGGGGGAATTGGTGCCAATTTGATGTGAAAATTGGCCCTTTCCCAATCCCTATGATGAAATATTGATGTGTTGAAGATGATGTTGATCCACTTTGACAAAAGATGAGAACTCCAAGCCAAATCTGCAAAAAACCTAACTAGGAATTCGAATGATGGATGAGAATGGCTAAGTATTTTAGCATGGTAACTTTGCAATGTTTGTGGATGATGAAATGAGGATATGAGCCTTTCATTTATAGGATTTCAAGATGGATGAAAGCCCAAATTTGAGCAATGTGGGACTAACTTTCATCCAATGATATGGTGCCACTTGTCAAGCTATGAATGGATGATGGTTGTGCAAGATTTGGGGTTTGTGCCAATAAATGCCAATATTTGAAATTCAAATTTGTTGAAATGACATGTAAGAGGGAAGGGAAAATGCAATAAATGCCACTTGGCTCAAGGAAAAGGACATGTAAGAGGAAGTTATTTCCTTGTTGGATGTACATGTTGACATGGAATTTTTGAATTCAAATTGAGAGAATATTCCAAAAGATGCCATGTGAGGGAAAATAGGGATTTAATAAATGAATTAAATCTATTTTCATGTGCAACTTGCATTATCTAGAGGATGTGACATGAGATTAGATTAAATTAATCAAAGGTTAATTAATTTAACATGAGATTAGATGATGTGACTTATTTAACTTAGATTTATGGATTTGTTTAAATCAAATAAGAGAGGAATATGATAAGAGGCTAATTAAATAAAATTTTTGATTTATTTAATTAAAGGGGATGGTGTTAGATTAAATCAAATAAGGTTTTAATTTATTTAATTTAATAGATGGACTTTATAGATTTAATCAAATAAATTAACTATTTAATTAAGAAGGGATAATTAGATCAGATGGATTGATTTAATTAACAAGAGAAAGAGACTTAATTAGACAAAATGATTTATTTAATTAAGAGATGAATATTGATGAATTTAATCGGTCAGAATTTGATTAGCAGTTAGGCCGAGGGATGATTTAGGAAGAAACAATGTTAGTAAGTCAGGATCAGATGCACGATGTCAATCAGTATATTTTGCGTGTCTACATTTTGCCCCTCTTTGAAGCAATGCACTTGTTGCGTTGGTTCAAAGAATAAACGATCTCGATCAAAGCTGAAAGTTTTCGATATTAAAAACTTGCCCCACTGTTGCTTGGCGAAAGAGAATGTGCCAATATAATGCCCCCTTGAGAGATCGGACGAAAATTTTGATTTTTTGGGTGATCTCGTGAAAAAAAGGTGACAAGGTGTCTGATAGGTTTGAAAGCGGTCTGAGAGGCTAAAAATGTGTCTAAACGCAATAAAACGATGAAAAACAAGCCTCGAACGGACAAAAACAGGTTCAGGGGGCCAAAACCCTAACAAGACAGCCCTAGAGGGTCAAAAAACCCTAATTTTTAGGCTTAAAAGGGGCCCGAGGGGTCACTTTCAAGTCATTTTCACAAACCTCCGCCAACAAACCCTGAGATTCGAGCTCTGACCTCCTAACGATATGGTGCAATGACAGCTTCCTCTGTACATTTCAGATTGAGTTTGGACCTACCAGCAGCCACTTGGCATCGGTGCCCCAGTATGTGACCCTAACTGAAGCTTCATTTTTTCGTTTAAAAGCATTTATTACTGCTTTTAAGGAGAGCTCGCCTCCAGCGGCGCTATTATAGCGCCACTCAGTGTTTAAATTGCACCGCTTTTAGATTTTTAGCGCCGTAGCGGTGCTGTTTAGTGCTGCAGTGGTGCAATATGGAGTTTAAAAACTCCACCGCCGGGCTCGGGCTCGGCTCAAACTCGGCGGGCTAGTTTGGAAAAGTGCACCGCGACAGCGCCCTTTTCATGAAAACTGTGACGCTATGGGAAAATTGCACTGTGGCAACGTTGTTTAATGAAATTCTGGGTCCAGCGTCAGAGTTTGAGAAAACTAAAATTGCGACGCCTTCACAAACTATGCCACTGGGAACAAGTTTGAGGTGTTAGGTTAGGAATTTTCAAACTTTTTTTTAACATGCCAACTTTGCATGATGCAAGACGAACCAAGGGAGCTCTACTCTCAGGAACACCGGTCACGAGATTTGGCAAGTGTTCTACAAGACTTGAGTGACCGAGACGAGGACCGACTTGGAGTCACTGGCCTATGGCACATTGCGTACGCAGCGCCCGTGCACACACACCTTGGGATGCTATTAGCACTAGCCGAGAGGTAGCACAGTGAGACGTCGTCGTTTCATCTTCCCACTGGTGAGGAGACCGTCACATTGGAGGACGTCTGGCTCATACTATGATTTCCCATTCATGGCCACCGGGTGATCTATGATATGGAGGAGGGACGCGATTGCTGCACATGAGTCCTCGCCATGCGCGACATTATTTACTGCAAGGGGCAGATTGAGCTGGAAAGGTACAGAGTTATAGCGCCTCCCTTCCGCTAGGCGATTGCAGCGATAGTTTCAGGTTTGGTTGCCCCAGACCGACGAGGGGGGTATTTCAGTCTTGGGTGGGGAAACTGCTGGGAGAGGATGGTTCAGGACAGGCCAGTTCGGTTTGCATGGGGGCCTGTACTTTTGGCTTCACTTTACAGAGATTTGCATGAGTATGCATATGTGGATGGCAGAGCACTGGGAGTTGGAGTGACTCTTTTGCATGTTTGGGCATGGGAGCACATTTCTGTGCTACGTCCATGAGTTGTTCCAGTTTTGATGGGGCCAAAGGATGCCCTGGTGGCACGATACAGAGGTTGTGTGTCCTTTACACACACCGGCGAGCACGGGATCCCCTACTGGAGGCGGGTCATAGATGAGATGCTTGTGTTCACTTGGAGACCATACCTCGGTCAGCTTGGATGGGCTGACGATGCTACACAAGTCTTCTATTGTCGCCAGGACCGGTACATGCAGGGCCGAGAGCATGCCATGATAGAGAGATACTTGCTCGGGTGTGTACAACGTCAATTTGGAGAGCCACAGGATCGACCAGATGATGGCTATGTGGCCATCTTTGCACGTAGCATGACACAGGTGTCATGGGGGATTGGTATTCCTACAGCAGAGGCGGTTGACAACTTTCGAGGGTTAGTGGCCTAACCATGGGCGTATGATCAGGACTTGGCAGATTCAGGCACCACACAGGCCTACAAAGATTGGTTCAGACCTCCTCTTCGGTTGACCATTCTAGGCAAGGATCCAGAGGCAGGCAGGGTCAGAGGTAGTAGAGGATGAGGATGAGAGCGAGGACCGAGGATTGAGGTCTGACAGGATCCCCCATTGGTGTCCCCAATTCTGCCAGGTCACGAGGACATCCCCATGCAAGACCAGTAGTAGGATCTGCCAGTCCCACCACCACGAGCTGAGGGTGAGGGTCAGGTTCATGCACAGCCACGGGCATAGCCAATAGGGCAGGCAGACGCATAGGATGCCTTGTTTTGCAGTTACAGGCACAGGTACATGCAGTGACGGTCGAGAGGGACAAGGCACGGGCTGAGAGAGAGCAGCTCAGAGCGAAGAGAGATTAGGCTGTGCAGCAGAGACAGGTTGCGGAGCTACAGGGCTAGGTCGTAGGCAACAGATTGAGAGTATAACAGCTGCCTCATCCTCGCAGGGTACAGTGCCTATCCGATCCTATAGGGAGGCTATCCGAGAGATAGAGTATTATCACCGGGCCTACCATGACCATGTACCTAGAGCAGACTGGGTCCCCGAGTACTCAGAGCAGGCTAGCCAGAGACCACCAGAGGGTCACGGCGACAGGAGTGAGGGCAGTATCCACGGAGATCGGGCATGATCCATATTTTATGATGTACCTTTTGTGCTTTACAGGCTCATTTTTGACAGCCCGATGGGCGTTTTGTACTAATTGACATACTTGTACAGTAATCCGATTATTATTCTCTTGTACTATCACAGTTGATATGATATATGAGCCGATTTTGATGAGATGTACCGTGTACTTTTATTTATGCATGGATGGTTCTTCTTTTTATATGTTATGGATGCATTTATTTCTAATGATGTTTTATGCGATGACTATGACCTATGATATGATGTGCAATGATGTTAACTATATGATGATGTGTCCTTTGCAAATGCAATATGTTAAATGATTATGCAATGATGTATGGAAATTGCTTATATGTGAGATGATTTATGGATGGATGTGATATGATGTGATGGTCGTGATATGATGCTAATGAAATGGTGTTAATGCTTAATGAAATGATTTTATGAGATGCTTTAGAATAACAAATGTTATTATCCTAAATGATGATGTATGTGATGCAATGTTAATGCAAGGTGATATGCCTAATGAATTAAATGTTTATATGCCTATTGCTTATGATTATGCAATAAATGATTATGAAATGATTGTGTAGATGCTTATGTAATGATTTAGATGGTAATATGAATGCTATGTGATGCAATTCAATGGGTGAAATGTGATGACATGTATGCACCTATCTATGAAAAATGTTTTATGATAACCTATTTATATGATGATTAAAATGCAATCTGTGCGTTTCCTCTATGTTTATGTTTATGCGATGTGCATGATTTCTATATGATATGCAATATGACAATGATTTCCATATGATATGCAATGTGCCAATGATTTTTTGATGCAGGAGCAATGATGATGATGGTGATGGTGGTTAACTGTCATAGTACCCTGTTAGCGTGATTAGTAAGACAAGAAGAAGTCATTTCAACAAGACACAAGATGACACAGATGCAAGTGATGATGATGATGATGATTAATTGCCGAGGAATTAGGATTTTCAAAGGGCCGAATTTCCTTATGTTTGATAACACATGTGGTATGATGCATCAAGGTATAGACAACCAGGATGGTGTGGTACTTAGTGTGATGGACTTTGACTCGACAATCAGATAGGAGTATTCTTGTTCACACCTGACATACGAAAACCTTGCTAGGATGTACTTCAAAAGCTTCAGACATCTTAGACCAAAACACGGAAAGGTAAACCTATCCCCGTAATAGTCAACAAGTTGCCCTAGACCTCTTCCCTACATACCTATCAAAGCAAGTATTCGCCGAGGTTATTTTACAAGAACGTCCAACAAGCACAGTAGACAAAAGATAATGATCATTGCCTCATTCCTATTTCTCTAAATCCTCTATTCGGATATCATCGAGAAGTCCTTGGAATGAGCACAAATAAGATAAGTCAAAAGATAAAGACCAAATAAATAAACAAACTAATGCTCTTCAATATCGCTAACGAAAAAGGATGCGTTTTCTAAAGATGATAAGCAAAATTTATTGCCAAAAGATAATGCCCATTGTAGGAAGGATTCATCCTAGGACATGTTAGTGGATGGCGGCACGTCATTTCGTTTATAAAGGATGATTGATATGGGACAAATTTAGGTGATGTGTTATTGATATGAAGAGATGACCAGTTTGCTTACGCACTGACTTAGACTTAAGACTTGACGTTTTGAGTTCTACTTGCAATCTGCTAGACTTGTTTCCGATTATTTTACCAAAGGTTGATGATGACGAATAGTTTATTATGTGTGGTGTTTATTGCGGGTGCAAGCGAGATGAGGTGGATGGATTTTTTCAAATATTTGGATGTTTTTGATGTTTTGAAATGTTTTGAGGCTATTTTTTTGGTATTTTTGAAGATTTTCCAATGTTTTGATTTTCGGTTTTCTAATGTTTTCGGAATTTTCTGAGATTTTGACCAAAAGACTAACCTAAAGAGCTATCCTAGGGGCCTTGGGGGCTGATCGACAGATTAGCCTTGCCTACGTTATACATGCAGAGACCACGTAGTTCAAATGACAACTTGACTGATTTACAAATGATGATATACATTGTGAAATGTTAGTTTATTATGATGGACTCCTAAAGGACTGACCTAAATGTCTCGGGGGATGATCAAAGATCAACCTTGCCTAAGTTCAAGCTCAAAGACAACGTAGTTTGACAAGACGACTCTGTTTTTGAGGTTTTGATGATGTTTTGATCTATTTTTGGATTTTGATATGTTTTGAATGTTTTTGGATTTTCTTATTTTGATTACTTTAAGATCATACACGAATCTGATCCGATGAGAATGTGCCCCCAGCGTGATGCAATAGACTACTTCGATAAAGGCAGGACAAACTGACCTTGAGGATGGGCTGAGTAGTACTAAACAGGATCATGATACGAGCACAGGACCAAGCTATGGTGCGGATACGAGTGGATGAGTGATGGATGGAAATGTGGATGCGATGGATGATGCTGATCAAACCATAAAGATCCTGGTGGATGGAAAGTTCTTATTTACACAAGGTGCCTGTTTGCTAGGTTTTCACCAAGGTACTTGCCCAAAGTGCCACTGAAGTGGTTTTCACTAGAGGATGATTTTTTTGATCCATTTTCTGATTTTTTGGAGTTTTTGCTTTTTTGATTCTTTGTTGTTACCAAGATGCCTGTTTGCTAGGTTTTCGCCAAAGTAACCATTTTTTCAGGTCTTTTTCTAATTTTTTGGATTTTTTTGGTTCTATACCTCAAAATATTTTAGGCATAATTTTTTTTAAAATGGGAGCTATTCATGGGCTCCTACAGAGTTTCCCCTTTGGGTGTTGATAGCTGATATGCTCCTGATTGATAACTTGCTATTATGACAAACGGTCCTAACCAATTAGGTTCGAACTTGCCTTTGCTGCTAGGGTTTGGGACATTCTTCTGATTTTCTTTTAAGTCCATTTCTCTAACTTGGAAAGTTTTGCTTCTGATTTTCTTGTTGTAGCTCCATTTGAGTCTATTCTGATAGACTTGTAGATGATTCAAAGCATCAATCTTTCTCTCATCCAATAGCTCTAGCTCGTTTAGTCTTGAAACCCGATATTCTTCATCTGTAACAAGGTTTTGCAGTGATATTCTAAGGGATGGGAGCTCGATCTCAATGGGGAGTACGGCTTCTGATCTGTAGACCAAGGAGAAAGGGGTGGCACTAGTGGGTGTGTGGATGCTAGTTCGATAAGCCCAGAAGGTGGGATTAAGCTGTAGATGCCAGTCACAACCTGCATCATTGACTATTTTCTTGAGGATTTTGAGGATGGTTTTGTTCGTGGCTTCTACTTGGCCATTGCGTTGGGTATAGTATGGGGTGGAAAAGCGATGCTGAATTTTGAATTTCTCGCACAAGTCGTGAACCTCCTGGTCTTGAAGGGTGTCCCATTATCTGAGATAATGGCCTGTGGGACACCGTAACGACAGATGAGATAGTTCAAGATGAATTTTGAGATTTGCTTTCGAGTGATATAGGTCATGGGTATGGCTTCCACCCACTTTGTAAAGTACTAAGTTGCAGTGATAATGAATGTATGGCCATTGGATGAGGTGGGTGTGATTTTTCCAATGAGATCGAGTCCCCACTACGAAAAGGGCCATGGTGTGACGATCAGATGAAGCTCTTGAGCTGGAGCATGGATGAGGTCCCCATGTTGCTGACATTATAAACACCTCTTAGCATGATCATGCGCTTCTCTTTCCATTGTAGGCCAGTAATACCCCATCCTCAGCAATTTCTTGGTAATGGTCATTCCACTTGAGTGTGAGCCACCAATACCGTTATGAACCTCCGTTAGAGCGGTTAATGCCTCCTCAACATTTAGACAGCATAGTAAGGTACCTTCTATGCTTCTACGGTATAAGGTATCACCTAGGATGACAAAGCTGGATGCCTTTTTAATAAAGGTTCATTTTAGGTTTGATGGGAGGTCAACAGGTGTGACTCCTATGCGAAGATATGTATAGATTTCATGATACCAAGGATCGTCTGGACCAACGATTTCACACACATATTCTGATTCCAGTACCTCGAATGTGGGGACGAGAAGCTGCTCAATGAAAAATTCATATTTCGGCACATTATGAGGGATGTCCAATAGTGACCCAATTGTAGCCATGGCGTCAGCTGCTCTGTTGTTGGTTCTTGGAATCTGCTCGAATGTTATGTCAATGAAGGATTCCTTTAGAGTCTCCACCAATTTCTTGTATGGAGTGAGCTTGTCATCCTTAGTCTAATATTCATTATTGATCTGATTTATGATGAACTGAGAGTCTCCATACACCCTGAGAGTTATGATATTCCATTGTATTGCTATCCTAAGACCTATAGTCAAAGCCTCGTATTCCGCTATGTTGTTAGTACAGGGAAATGCTAGTTTGTATGACTTTGGTATGAAATCCCCTTATGGGGTGATGAAGAAGACACCAGCTCCTGATCCTTGTTGAGTGCATGAACCATTGAAGTATAATTTCCAATGGTCAATCACATTGATGTTAAAGATGGATTCATCTGGGAATTCTGAGACAAGAGGATTCTTAGAATAAATGGGTGCTTCTGCTAGTTGATCTCCAATAGCTTGAACTTTGATGGCTTTAATCTCTACATACTCGATATCATACTTTGACAGTATCATTACCCATTTTTCCATTCTAGCTATGAGCATTGCCTTTGATAGTAGATACTTGAGGGGATCAATTTTCACAATGAGCTTTATCTTATGTGCCAACATGTAATGTCTGAATTTTTGGGATGTAAACACTACTGTGAGGCAAGCTTTCTCGATGAAGGAGTAATTTAGCTCGTGACCAACCATTGTCCTGTTGATATAGTAGATGGCTCTCTTTGTTCCATTTTCATCATGCTAAGCTAGGAGAGCTCCAAGGGGTGCTGCTGTGGCTGACACATATAAGATCAATGGCTTCTTTGGGATGGGTGGCATTAACACTGGTGGTGTTAGTAGGTATTCCTTGATTTTGTTAAATGCCTCTTCGCACTTTGTATCCCATTTGTATGCTACCCCCTTGTGGAGTAGGTGTGAATACGAATTTTGCTTGTCTGCCAGTTTTGAGCACTTCACATTTAAACATTGAACAAACTTTGACAAACCACCACATTGTGAGCACTTCACATTTAAACAATCATTTCTATAGAGAAAGCAACCATCATCTCTAGAACATAAAAATAGATCTAGCAAGTCCCTTGATGATTTTGGAAGATGCATTGCACCACACTCTTGCAAGATTTCATTAGTATGCAAAGTAGAATAGATATATCATAATAGTTCATGGTACATTGAAAACTCCACCTGGTATTTGCAACAACAAGTATTACAAATTTTAAGAGGCACACAATAAAATGGCTTCAAACCTTCAAAATTCCTTTGGGAGATTTCCATATTTGGATGTGTTTCAATAAATTTTTTGAACAACTTTGTTTGGCTTTATTCCAAGAAATGTTTAGGATGTTGTGTACGGTCTCGATTGCCAATTATTAACTTTAAAACATCCTTTGCATTAGGTGATACTCTAGATTTATCATGCCAAAATTATCGAATTACCTGCTTTACATTATTAGTTAGCTTCTTATCAACACGTGGAAGCCTCCCAACAAAATCCCATGTATCATTATGAAGAGTATCATCTATTCTTTCTCTTCTTGCTAGTGCTCTATCCAAATTTTTACTATTTATGTCAAAATCGATACAATTTTTTTTCATAAAGCGAAGATTTTTCAATTGATGGCTTACTAGGGTGGTTGTAAAGACTCTCCAAACACCTCTCTTATCTTTTTAATTGTTATTTTTTCCAATAGACTTGAGAGAATTAAAAATATTTTTGACAATAATAGAATTTTTTTCGGTCTTCTTGTTCACACAAATCTTCAATTTGGCTAGCAAAGGTCTCATCTTTTGCATCTTTAGCAATTGTACAAAAATTTGGAATTGCTTGGTCAATATCTTATCGCTAAAATATTGGTTGAAAAGTCTTGTAGCCCACAACCAAACGGTTCGTGTTGACCTCTTGCCTTCAAAATTGTTTATAATTTTCTCATCAATTTCAAGTAACCATTTAGGGGTTCTTGAAGGTCTTGAATTTGGAATATGTATTTCTTCCACACAAGGTTCTTCATTTCTCATGTAATTTGGTGAAAAATAATTTAAACTTGGTTCAATATTATGTTCAACATCTTCAATTCCAACATTTTCACCTTGAACATTTTCAATATCAATTTGAATAATTTCATTCCCAATTTCAATATCATGTTCAGCATCTTCAATTCCAACATTTTCACCTTGAACATTTTCATTATCAATTTCAATATTTTCATTCCCAATTTGAATATCATGTTCAACATCTTCAATTCCAACATTTTCACTTTTAATATTTTGAATATCAATTTGAACATTTTCATTCCCAATTTCAATATCATGTTCAACATTTTCACCTTGAACATATTCAATTTCCTCTTCACTTGAAAGACCATAGGGTTCAGGTTCACCAATATTTAACACACCTTGTCTTCTCTTCCTATGACCTTCTCTATCTCTTTGTTTATATGCTTCATTTTTTTCTTTTGTAAGCTTTCTCTTACATTTTTGGTTCTGACAACTACTACTCCCCATTATACCTCATAAAAGATGCTAAAAAATCATTGCTTATGACAAATTTGAGTAGAAGATGCTCCAAAAAGTTGATCTTTGTCTCTTCCTATCTGAAACCATGCGTTTGTTGCTTGAAAACAAAATGGAGGGTCTGTTGGAATGCACAAAATGACCCACATGGGGTTTTTCTATGGCCCACAAATCTGATATTGGATAAAATCTGATATTTGATTTGAAAAAAAAAATTAAAATGTTTTGTAACGGCATGATTTTAGTGCTACAAATCAGATATCCGATTTATGCAAACATAGACCTAAGAGTAATTAGGAGGTGGATAGTAGAGGGTAGAGGGAAAGGGAGAGACAGAGAGGGGGAGAGAGGGAAAGGGAGAGAGACAAAGAGGAGGGAGAGAGATAGAG
>VDFB02271358.1:156791631-156811904 GCA_007258455.2 Sequoia sempervirens
TCCTTACTCATAGATCGCCTAAGAGTAGCCCTATGTGAACCCTTCATAAAGAAGCTGAATCCTTGAAAGAGAAGGAGCCTAAAATTGAGATTCATGATATTAAAACAGATTCTAAAGCTACCCCATCTGATAAGGAGACTCATGTGGTTGCATCTCTTGATGAAACTGAGGATGCAGGAAGTAAACATGTTTTGACAAAAGAAGATAAATGGAAACTGTTTGAGGATGCAAAAAGAGAAGCAAATTCCAAGGCACAAGCTGAGGCACAAGCTAAACAGAAGGGGATTGATGCTAAAGCAGAATCTGATGCATTGATGAAACAACATGAATTGGAAGCTCAAGACAAGGCTGATGAATTGGCTAAGCAACAATAGCAAAGAGAGCAAGAGCTCAAAACTAAAGATGAAAGAGACAAATTGTCAATGCTCTAGAAAATCCATGATCTTGAGGAGGAAAAGGCCAAATAGAGAAGAGAAAAAGAAGCCCTTGAGGCTAAATTCAAGGCTATTGAGGAAGCCCATAGAAAGAAAGAAGAGGAAGAATGTCTACAATTGGAAAAGGAGGGTGAAGAGCTTGCTTTGTATGAACGGAAATCTAAAGAGGCATGGGACTTAGTCAAGGAGCTTGAAAAACAAAGAGACCAGATGTATGAGGAGAAGAGATTGGAAGAATAACGTCTGAAAAGGGAGATGGAAGCTAAAACGTTGCAGGAGCAAAAAGATAAAGAAGAAGCTGAGAGACTTGCACAAGAAGAGGCACAAAGAGAACAACATAATGTGCAAGAGGTTGATTCTAAACCTAGGAAAACTATATTGTAACCTTTATATTCTACCACTGTTGCCTCTTCTTCAACACAAGTGGTCACTACTCCTGTTGCTCCAACTTGGCTAAAACTTGATCTTGAGAAAAAGCAGATTGTTCAACCTCAACCTCTCAATTGGGATGAGATGATGAAAGAGATAGAGAAGGAAAGACCCAAAAAGAAGGCCAGAGTTCTTAATTCTACCAAGCTCACAGATGCAGGAGAAATTGTTATTTAATGTGCAATTCTAGTGGTGGATAAGGATAGAGAAGACATGCAGATAACTGATTACCAATTGGGTACTGTCAATTTGGGGATACCTACAAGGAACCAATAGATGAAACTGATTGATATTGTAGCTTCCTCCACCAAATCTAGGATGATCAAAGATAAGCAGAAAAAGGATGAACTTAAACCTCAATTGGATCAATTGCATAAATTCCTGAAAGATGTCTCCACTTCAGTGTCTCAACAAGCTGCTACTCCAGATACCCCAATCTTGCTAAGGAAGAAGGAAGTTTATGACTTAGTGCACATGAGGAGTAAGGTGGGGATGCTTGATCGATGGATTGACAAGCTCAATCAAGAGGTTGGTGAAGTGTTGGCTGATAGTTTCAAAGTTCATGAAGGAGCACTTGAGTTGGTAGAGGAAATGAATCAGCATGTTAAAGTCCTGGAGAAGCAAGATGAGGAGTACAAAGAACATGTCAAGAAGCTTAAAGACATCAGCAAGGTGCCTAATTCCACTCTCCTGGAACAATCCATTCTTGAAGAGGACAACACATATTTCATTGAGAAGACCTTAAATATAATCCGGTTCAGATCCAATTTCATTTATGAGCATATGAATGAAGTTCAAGAAGCTAGAAAAGACTTGAAAGAACAAATTGATGAATTGGAGGCAGTGGTAGCTATTCTAGTCAATCTTGACATTGTGATCGAAGAAGGTCTTCCTTTGGATAAGTTGAACGAGAAGTGGTGCAGCATATTTGAGGAAGTAATGCAAAAAGAAGATGATGGAGAAGACTTGTTGTTGGACAGGCTCATGGACATCAAGGAGGAGGTAAAAGATGCTAGGAGGGAATTAATCAAATTGAAAGATATGCATGAATTTTCCTTGGCAAAGTTAAAAAGAATCAAGTTTGAGGAAAATTGGTTAGATGGGCTTGATATGGACGTCCTTCAACAAATATTTTCTAGTTATGATGGGTATCTCCTTGATTAAGCAACGCAGGAGTGAGTTGGCAACAAAACATTCTCTCTTGACATACCACATCCTCTTCTCTCCTATTTTGCAGGGTTTTGACATAAGTTGGACTCAAGTTCTCATCCACCAGTTCTACTTTCCTTCTTGGGCATCAGATTTTGTACAACAAAGCAATCAACCTTGGAACTGAAGATCCCTCAGTCAATTTCTTTCATGTAGTTATGATTCCTTAATTTGTGGATCTAAGTTTTTGATTGAGAGAGACTTATGCATGGCTCGCCTATATGTACTTTTGGGATCTATTTTATAAAGGTCGGCTAATTGAAGAAAGATTTTCCACCTGATACGATAGTAGATAGGAATCATAGTATTAGAATTTCATAAGTTTTAGCAAGATACTTTGAAAGTTTTGTTGAACTTGGATACTTTTTACAGCTTTATACAATTTACATGTTATTGTTAAGTTTGAACCTTTATGGTAATGTTAATGAAGCATAATCAATTTGTATGCTAGTGAGTTGATGTGCCTAAATGTTTTCTATTTGATGAAAATCAATAGGGGAAACCGGATTTTAAGATTATTTCATTAAATTATCTATGAATGGAATTGCTTTTATGTCTATTTGATTTGGTTTTAGAAATGAGTGAGTGATCTATTTCAAGTCTTGAAGTGAAGTTTTAGTGAATGGTTGTGATTGTTTGAAATAGCACTATGAATGTATGCGGTGGTGTAGATTATTCTATGAATTGCATCATGTTATGGTTCTGGTTGGATAAATAAATACTCGTTGTTAAGGTGCATGTCTAGATGTTAAGAAATTGTATTCATATTTTGTTGTTTTGAAGCCCTGATTTATCTTTTTTCCCATTTATTTACACCCCTTAACGTAGGTTAATTGAGCTGATGTAGTTTGTGTTCCTTATTACCAACAAAGGAACCTTGAATATTATAGTTATATTGGCCATTGAGTAATATCAGCATAGTTGAGAACCAACTACCAGGACCTTTGGAGTTAGATTACTTTATGTTATCTTTCTTTTTCAAGAGAAATAGAATAGAGATATTTTGTTTAATGTTGTGTTGTTTTGACCATCAATAGATCTGGCGCTAGAAGGGGGGCTTAAGGAACAAAATGGATCGAATTGGATCATTCTCACTAGATAGGTACGAAAGAGTTCTTAGGTCTTCTCAAAATCCTAAACCATTGGTTGAACTCCAAACCCTTGTTAGGTACAGACCCCAAACTTGTAGAGTCTTGATTCCACCATTGCCACCACCACTTACTCCACCTGGGTTTCCACCAAATCCACCCACACCACCTTACCAACCAAACTGACCCATTCCACAACCAGCTCAACCAATCCCACCACCACCCATGAATTTCTTCGTAAATAACCCCTCTCCACTAGGGACTATCCCTGGGGGTATACATGATCTGCCCAGGAATCTTGAGAGATTATCTCCAAAATATATGCATGAAGAACCAAGGAGTGTTGAAGAGCATATACAAGCATTTAAGGATGCCTGTATTAGGGCTCAAGTAGCTCACCATGATGTTGTGTGTAGGTTATTCCCCTACTCTTTGGGTGACATGGCATACAACTAGTATTTGAATTTACCACAAGGTTCTATTCTGAGTTGGAAAGACTTGGAAAATGCCTTTATTAATTAGTTACGGGTCTATGTAGACCCTACCATTTTGTATCACCAATTTTCTACCATAAGGAAAGAACCCCATGAACCATTTCCCTTATTCAACACAAGATTTTAGAGAATGTACCAAAGGCTACATGATCCATACTTGGTTGCTGAGAATATTGCCATTTTGGCATATTTAAGGGTCGTGGATCCTTTGATTGGCCTATTTTTGCAAAGGAGGTATGATGTCGCTGAAATTGATTCTATGTCCAAATTTTATCACCTAGCCATCAAATTGCAACAACAGATAAGCTTATAGTCGGGGAGCTTGGGAGGAGTTCCTCCTCCCATAGGATATCAAATGCCTAATCCAACTCCTCTATTCAATACGGTCCCAGGGATGTCTTATTCCCAATATGGACCCATTTCTTAGTTACAAACCTCATCTCCCCTACCATTCTTCACTAATAATGCTCAGTACTCCTCCCAACAATCACAAAATTACCATAATCAATCTAGAGGATTAAATCTTGTTAATCAACCATCTGTTGTGAAAACTGCAGAAAGTGATCAAACTGTTCAATTGACTAATGAGATGGAAACTCTCAAGAAGACTCTATCTTAGATGTCTAATGATATGGCTCAACTTAGACACAACCCACCTTAGAACCAAAACTAGAATTACCAGAATTAGGGAGGGTATTCTAATCAAGGTGGTTACTCCAACCAAAATTATAACACCAAATAGAATCAGAGGAACTCCCTAAGCTAGAATTCCCCTAACCAAAATTACCAAAATCAGAATAGGGGATACAACCAAAGGTCTAACAAAAATAGACCATGGAACACTAGGCCAAATAATGGGGGAGTCTCCCACAATTATCAAGCGGGTAATGAAAAGCCACACACTACAAATGTGGCAGATCTCAAATTTATGATGAATTGGTGTAGGTTGCACGACACTGCAACTCATTCTGAGGTAAACTGCCTAGAAATGGAGAAGATGGTAAAGATAACAAAGGTTGATGCTCCATTACAAGGTGCTCCCAACAAGTCTGGAGGATCCACAGATATTGCCATGGCTTATGACATCTTTGATGAAGAACTTTCATTTCCCAACCAAGAAGAAAATGAAATAGTGGAAGACGTATATGATGCCTAGGCCTTCCAAACCAAGGGAGGTCATTTCTTAAGAAATTAGAACAAGGGCCCATTTACTACATCTTCCCTCCTAACAACATGGTCCCACCAAATCATAACACAGATAACAACCCACCACCGCCAAAGGGGCCATCTGAATCTTAGAATAAAGGTAACCCACCTTCTTTTCCTCAGTATTGGGTAAAGAATGATTTGAAGTTTGAATTCATTGCAAAGATGCAGAAGTGAAAGACTTCATTGTCATTCTTTGAAATTATGAAGTGGTGCCCTACCCAACAAGAGATTGTGATGAGGGAAGTGGAGGAAGAAGATCGGTCAAAAGGAAAAGGTAAGGCGACTCCAACAAACGAGATGAATGCAATCCTTTACAAAGGTAAGACAGGAACCCCACCTTTCCTTTTAAGTTTAAGAATTTTCGGAAAGAATCTGCATAACTGTCTATTGGATTCTGGTGTGTCAGGTAATAGCATGCCCTTCTCAATTTTTAGGAAGTTAGGTTTGAGTCTGCTTCAAACAAACAAAAAGTCCATTCAGTTGGATAAAAATGAAGTCAATGTGGTAGGAGAACTGAAAAATATTCATGTACAAGTTGGATTTGACCCAAGGATCCAAACTTACATGGATATATAAGTGGTTGATATCCCAGAAACATATGGTATGCTTCTCAGCAGAGATCTAATGAAAAGCATTGGGGGATATCTTTCCTTGGACTTCTCATAGATGTGGCTGCCCTGGAAAGGGATAGCAACATAGATCCAAATTGAGAGTGATCCTAGACTCAAACATATGATTACTGAATATGATTCTCCCAACGAAGTAGCTTACTTCAAAATTGAGATATGATTTTACAAGAAGGAGGAGATAATGACCTTCTCAATGCTCAATCCTGATGATACACTACCTCTAGGACAGAGTGACCCAATGACCACCATCAACCAACAAGTTCTAATCAAAAAGTTGCAACAAGATAGGTTGGTATTGGGAGAAGAGGTTGATTTGTGGAGTTTTTTTCTTCCTAATTGGTGTAGGATTCATTATAATAATCATTCTAAGTTGACATGTCAACCTTGTGTAGATATCTTAAACCATGTCTGCCAGGGCAAGCAAACTTGTGAATTCCAACCCCAAGCACTCACCAATAAATTTTCATTTGAAGCTAAGGATGCTACCATCCTTATGAGAACCAATCTCACTCAAGAGGAAGGTCCTTCCCAACTTGAGCAGACTTAGGTTCTATGCTTTGAATTCCAAAGAGAGACTGAGGAATCTTAGTCTTTGTTTGTTACACCCGCCCTAGATACCCTTCCAATGCCTAAGGAATTGATGAAAAATGTACTGAATTGTGATATGATCCAAGAAAAGGTTCAGGAAGTAGTTCCTAAATAGGTTTTGAATATAGGAGAATCTTCTCATAGACCTTACCCGTAGCTACCTTTAAATTTTGATGGTCAGCATCAGTCTAATCCGCCACACACTTAAAGGAAGCCACAACCTGTAATCCCAAAGAAGAAAGAAATCCCAGCTCTAGACCAACTATAGAGTCTTAAATTTGATGGCTCTAAGTCCAAATTAGGAAGTGGAGCAGGAATTGAATTAACCAACCTGAAAGGGAAGACGTACTTTGCATCTTGATACAGTGTCAGAAGTTCGCTGCATGCCTAATGTAGACTAGGAAGACTTTTCGAGGATCGATGTTATCTCATCGAAAGTCACACATCTCTCATGGTTATGCGAGATTCTCAAGTGGCTTCGTCAAGCAAGTCCGCTAAACTGGGTCATACTTGTCACAACAAAAGATTGGTTGCATACATAAATAGAGTTTGGAATCTGATTAAGGATTATGACACTTTTGGAATCACTTTGATTCCTAGGGAAGACAATTAGATTGCATATGCCCTTTTCGTCACTACTAGCACTTTGGAGCCTATGTAGGACTCCAAGTTGAAAATATTTTTAGTTGAACTAGTCTCAATCCCAGCTATCCCAGATAATGTCCAGAATTTTTAGGTCTTTAATGATGACCAACACATACTTTCCTTCTTGGCAAGTTCAAATGTCTTCAAAGGACAAATAATTGATGAATCAAAAAGAGATCAGGGAGATTGGGACCCTAAGAGTTGTGACACAAAAGGGATAATGAATTTGAAAAGCAACAACATTCCCAAGGGGATGGTAGCTTTGGAAAGAATATTTGACTTTGATCCTCAGGATCATGAAAGTGTGCCAACGGAAAGTGATGGAGGGAAGTATGAATTTATCAATTTGGTTGATTCAGGTCCAGAAAGGAATGTCTATATAGGAAAAATATTCCCTAAGGAAATCATAGATAAAATAATTAAGGTGTTGAAAGAAGACATTGCAACAATTGCTTGGAGTTATGAAGATTTGAAGACCTTTGACACTTCGGTGATCACACATGCCATACCTCTGAAGCCAAAATCAAAGCCCTTTCATCAAAAGTAGCACCTAGTCAATGCTTTGATTGAGCCATTAATTCATAAGGAAGTGCAAAAGTTGTTGTCTACAAGAATAATCTTCCCAGTACAACATTCCACCTGGGTTGCAAACTTGGCTCTTGTGCATAAGAAAAATGGTGAGATAACATTGTGTGTTGATTTCAGGAACCTAAATAAAGCCTCTGAGAAGGATAACTATCCACTTCCTTCTCTTGATGAGGTATTACAAAATATCAATGGATCCCAAATGATGTCATTCTTGGATGGCTATTTTGGGTATAATCAAGTACTTGTTAGTCATGAGGACAGAATGAAAACCGCCTTCACTACCAAGTGGACAAAATTTTCCTATCGGAGAATGCCATTTGGCCTTATCAACATTGGAGTTACCTTTCAGTGTGCAATGGACATGGCATTCAAAGATTTAATAGGTAAGTGTATCATTATTTATGTAGATGACTTAACTATCTTCTCTAAGAACATAAAGGACCATGGTGTTGATTTAGCAAAAGTCCTTAAGAGATGTATAAGCTATGGTGTGTCTCTGAATCCAAAAGAATGTGTGTTTGGAGTTTCTAAAGGGAAACTTTTAGGCCATGTAATATCAGAAAAGGGGATATCCATAGACCATGACAAAGTTGAAGCCATCTTAAAACTGACAATGCCAGGAAGCAAGAAGGAAATGATATCTTTCTTCGGAAGGATAAATTTTGTGAGAAAATTTATAACAGGGTTTGCAGAAATTGTCAAACCTCTTAATGAAATTATGAGAAAAGATGCAAAAATAGAATGGAGTAACAAGGATAAATCTACTTTCTCATAGATTAAACAGTCAATATCTGAGGCACTAGTCTTGACCAGCCTAGATTATTTAAAGCTCTTCTATATCTATTCTTTTGCATCTGACCATTCATGTGCAGCTGTGTTAACACAACGAAGAGGTGAGGGAGATGAAAGGCCTATTGCTTTCATGAGCTCCCCATTCAAAAATGTAGAATTCAGGTATCCGCCCCTTGAAAAAAAAGCTTTCACACTAGTGCAAGCAGTAAAAAATTTTAGGCACTACATGCTTCGAAGTCAGGTCATCGCCATAGTTCCTGATCCAGTTGCGAAGTCTCTCCTTATGCAGAATGAATTGGGGGAGAGAAGAGGAAAATGGATGGCCATTTTTATAGGAATTTGATTTAGAAATCCATTAATATAGGAATTTGATTTAGAAATCCATCCAATGAAGCTCGTCTGAGGACATGGCTTATCTAAGGCTATGGCGGATGTTCATAGGAGTATCACTTGCCAGCAGTACATAGTGCAGTCATTCACAAAGGATCCTTGGTACACACATCTGATCTTCTTCCTCCTTAATAATAGATGCCCAAAGGGGATGAATGCTACTCAAAGAAGAGCATTAAGGATGAAGACTGCTCATTATATGATTAAAGGAGGATCCTTATATAGAATAAATTTTGAAGTATTTTACCTGCATTGTTTGGATCAACAAGAAGCCAAACATGTTATGGATGAGTTTCATGGCAGACATGGCATAGGACATGGATCTGTTGACTCCTTGGCCCATCAAATTCTCATATCAGGATACTATTCGCCCCACGTATTCTGAGATGCACACCAACATGTCAGGACATGTCACACAAGTGATTCCTTTACAATCGGTGTATGAGGTAAGACCATTCACCCAATGGGCACTGGATTTTGTAGGGGTTATTAATCTAAACTCTTTTGCAGGTCATAAGTTCATCTTGACAACAACTGACTACTGTACACATTGGAACAAGGCTCAGCCCTGCAAAACCAACACCACAGATGTGGTCATCAAGTTTCTCAATGAAAGCATCATAACCAGGTTTGGAGTACCATTCGTCCTGGTATGTGACAATGGCCTTGCTTTCTCTTCTATGGAGTTCATTCAATGGGCCTATGAACAGAAAAATTATTTTGAAGTATTCGTTTAATTACTACCCTCAAGGAAATGTAATAGTTGAGTCTACCAACAAGAACCTGTTGGAAGTGATTAAAAAATTGCTAGAAAACAACCCTAGGGACTGACATACCCAGCTGAGATTTGCTTTATGGTCAGATCAAACTCGTATTAAAGCCGCCCTAGGAAATTCACCTTTTAAGTTAGTCTACGGCCAAAAGCCAATTTTCCCAATAAATTTGCAGATACCTGTCCTCAGGTTTATGTAGGAATTTTATTCAAAGGATGATCAGATATAGGTTAGACTAACTAGTCTACTAAACATGGAAGAATAGAGAGACACTACTTTACAACAATTCTCTAAACATCAAGTTGTCGTAAAATGTTGGTTTGAAAAGAGGGCCAAAATAAAGGCCTTTAGGATATCATATCTTGTGTTGCTATGGGATAAAGCTAAAGAGAAAAAGGGGGACCACCGAAAGTTTGACAGACTTTGGTTGGGTCCATATCAGATAGCTAAGATCCTGGGTGAGAATTCTTTTCGCTTGAGCACCCTAATAGGATAACCTATTCCAATGCCCATCAATGGTTAGTTTCTCAAGCACTACTTTGGTCCATGAGGGTCTGATTTTCCGATTGATTGTATTATATGTAATTAGTTGCCCTTTTTTTTGTTTGTCTATTTGTTTGTTCTTTTCCCTTTGTTGCTTTATGTTGTTTCTATTTTTTTCTTGGTCTTTGGGGACCTTCATTTTCTTCCATTTTGAAATGAAGGGGTTGTTATTCAAAGTATGTTGTAGGCACCAGGAAGAGAAATTGATTTAGGTATTTTCAGGTATATCTATTGAAATATTTTGTTCTAAACTTATGTCTTATGATCATTTTAACACTAGTTTGAAAAGTTATTAAGAATAAGGTATATTGTAAATAATCTCATGAACTATGATTGAAGTCTGTCACAAAATAGATAAAATATATGCCTATGTAAAGTGTCTATTTATCTTTGGGTGATTATATCTCTAATTCAAGTGAAAAATCTGATTCCCAACACTATCATAAGGTCCATTGTAGTTCTGAACCCACATTTCAGATTAGTTATATCTGAGTATTGAGCAAATTTAATAAAGAATTCCAACAAGTAAATCCTATGAAAGAAAGAGAAAAGAGAACCATTGAAAAAGGAAAAATAGATATCAAATGGGTGATTTAAGTATCTCTATCGGGGCTATGGACGCCTAATTGGCAGTAGAGCAATGCTTTGAGAGAACTAGAGGTATCTCCGTCAGGGCTATGAACGCCTGATTGGCAGCAGAGCAATGACCAAGATTTCATTGCATGACAGTTAAGGGACTCAACCTATGTAGCATGAATCTTAGATGTAGTTGTTTAGGGGTGGAGAAAGTTTTTATAAAGAAAGATGCACTATATATGCACACACTCATTTCAAATTAGTAGTTCATGTTGATATACATCTAAGGTTCCAGCTCAACATTACTCAATATATATGATCCTACTTAAGTTAGCATGATTCATAAACCTGAGGTTCTGGGTGACTGAATTCTTCAGTATCTTGAAAAGTGGGTAAACCATTTTCCCAACTGAGTCACCATTTATTATGTCTTGCATAACCACCCCATTTTCTTTCGGAATTAAATGGGTTCCCCTTTTCTTTTGATTTTTCCTTAGTGTTGGTTTGGATCTTAGGAGTTGTTTGTTTTTCTCCTAAGTCCTTATTTCTTTTGGTCTAGTGGAAGCGGAGTCAGAATGGAAGGGGGACTTAGAACTTTTGTAAGGTTCCAAGTCCAGATTCGGTCCTGGTTCCAGTCCCGCCCTTCTTCCTTGTTCTTTTCATAGTCTTTTGGTTGGTCTTGCATTCTTTGGTATGTTTCTCCCTTGATTCATTTCTTGTTTTCCTTGTGTTTTTTCTTTGCTTGAGTGGAAGCGGAACCAGAATTGAAAGTGAACTTGGAACTTTGTAAAATTTCCAGATTTGGTTTCTGTCCCGATCCTGATCCCACTCACTTGCTTTGTGTTGTTTGTTTTCGTTGGTGTTTGGGTCGGGTCCGGTTTTCATTTCGGTCCCACTTCCCATTGTTTCTTTGTCTTTGTCTTAGTTTTGTTCCTTTGTGGGGAAAGAAACCAGAATTGGAACTGAACTTGGAACTTCGCAAAAGTCCCAAGTGTAGTTTTGGTTCCAATTCCACCACATTTCCCTTTGTTGTTTGTCCTTTCCACAGGACCGAAACCGGGTTCGTAGTTGGATAAGAGACTTGTTAAAGGTTTCTTGTTCTGTTTCAGATTTGGGTTCGTATCTTCCCTGCCTTTGATTTCCACATGACTTGAATTTTCATTTACGTTGTTTGCTCTGCCCCCGACCGACTGCATTTATTGCATTAATGGCAGCCTCCTCACACGTGCGAAATGATTTTAAAACCTTAATCAAGGTTAACTAGCTCATTATCTTTGTTATCTAAGTTGTTTTAGCGAACTAGAGCTAGGATAATTTTGAGAGGAGCACAATTTGATTGTGGAGGCACATTGGTGAGCAGATTTTTATCCAGTTTCAGCCTTTCTTGTGGGCACTTCAAGGTAGGGTCTTTCCCTCACTTTTCTTGTTTGTGCTTTTTTGTTTCATTTTTTTGTTCTTGCTAGTCATGTTCCTGTGCATTTACGAGACCTTTTCCTGTGAATCTTCGCTCGTTCCTTTGTGTCTTTTTGGTTTCGTTTTGTCTTTTTTTGTTTTCCTTTTTTCTTTTTCTATCTTTCCATTTTCTTTTTCCGTTTTGTTGTCACTTTTGTGGTAGGTTCGCTCTATCGTGCCCTAGTTTCCAACTAGGGTTTCGTTTGATGGGGTTCTCCATGATTTAAATGCATTGTAATTGGTTTAGAGACCCCTCTGATCTTATTTACATGTTGGTTCAGTGATTTCCATGTTAGGTTTTTCATGCCCTAATTATCTTATTCGACGCGTTGAGCAAACTAGGGTTTGCTCGATGACCTTTACAAATATCCATCCTTAGAGTTAAATTTGGTCTTTATTCAGTTAAAAGGGTGAGGTTAAGCCCCTTTTGAGATTTCCATATTATCCCATGTGACTCAGGTCCTTAAGCTCATGTGACCACCTCTTCAAGAAATTGCTTCATTTTGAGTAGTAAACCAGTGTAAGCAGACTCATGAATGAACTCATCCTGTAAGTGTTTGCATTCGGGTTCATTCCCAAAATGATCCCACTTCTGATTACTATTGATCTTGGTCTTCACACTTTCCCTTTAGCAGAAGCGGAACTAGATTATAGGTCAAACTTGGAACTATTGATTGGTTTCGGGTTTGGTTTTCATTCTGATCCTAGTTTCGGTCTCGTTCTGGTCTTGATCGTGCAGGTGTTCAATGGTTTCCTATTCCTTATTCTTTTATGACTTTGCTTCTAATGAATATGAAATTTGACTAAGTATGAAAGTAGTCCTGAGGAAGTAGAGATTGCTATTAGATGATGTATCGATTTTCATGCCTTTTGTTCATATAATACAGGGTTTTATTGCAGAAATAAGAGATGTCAAGAGCATCAAAAGGGGATTCTCAAAGAATCCAACATGCAAAAAGTTCAAGGCAAGGAGCTAAGCCTAAGAAGATCAAGATGGAACAACTCCCATATACTTTGAGGTATAAGCATTAGAGTCCGACCATCACAGCTAGCAAGGTGGACTCAAATTGGGCTGACATTACAGATACAATCTTGGGCCCCTTCAACTATGAAGAGTTGTATGAAGAGACATTTAGTGAAGACGTCATAGGAAGAATGAATAGGATTGTTCAGTTTGGTTTGGCACATGTTGCAATCTTCCCTTTATCAGTCGAATGTCTAGAGTTGATACTTACAGTAGTTGGAGCTTACAATCCTACCACTAGACAATGTGTGGACCTACAAGGAAACATTATCATTGACCTTACACCACAAATGATAAGGTTTATGTTCAATGCACCTACTCCCCAGAGCCCCCAATGACTCAATGAGGTTGAATCCCTACAAATATATAGAAAGCAGAAGGAGACTAGTAGGACTCACATAAATAAGCAATGGATGAGGGTTGAAAAGAAGTCCCTAGCTAAGCTTCCGGATTAGCCTAAAAGGACATATTTGTACAAAGATATTGTTGATATAATAATGATGCTCTCCAGGGTGTTTGGGAAAAGAGATGCCTCCCAGTTCAAGGAATGGATGTTTCCTTTTATTCAGACCATCCTAGATGGCATGCAGTAGTTTGACTGGCCTATGATTGTGTTAGAGTGCATACATAACCAAATTCTCAGAGTTAGAGAAACCAAGAGTTTCTTTATGACTCTTATTTGATATATGCAACAGCCAGAAGGGGCATATTTCCTGGATTGAATACAACAGGCATATTGGGAGAAGCCCAGAAAAGGGTGTGGGATCACTATCATCAACTCACCTTATATACTTTTGAGTCACATTACAGAAGGGTTAATGATGCATTTCTATATGTGATCATTAACCGGCTCACATGAAATGAAAGCTACATATTAAGTAGGGATGATATGGCCTTTATTGCAGAGTGGGGGAATTGGTATATCTGATACCCCAGGTTCACTTATTTTAGGTTGGTTGGTTTTGATGGTCATCCTCATCTACTCCCTAGGTATTGCAGCAACAGGATTGTCTTGATGGATTTTATTTATCAAGCTATAGTAGTCAATCTCAAATTTTCCAATAAGCACAAGATTGGATGACACAAATTCACCATGAAGTTGGGTGAATATAGTTGTGCACACCATGTGGCAGCTAAGGTAATCTATGATGAATTAATTCATTTAAAGTTGGGTCTGTACACCTCCAGGAAACATTTTGATCCCAAACACAAGATGCAGGCTTTGCTTCCTACTGTCTTTAACAAACACTTCAATCTACTAGAAGACTTTTGGATGGATCTGGAAGATGAATATGATCTAAGAAGGAGAAACTATGAAATATTTCCTATCCCACTCATGGTTGAGTATGGGATAAAGGAGGACATCCTTGAAACATTGTGAAATGATGGGATAACTTTGGATCCCCAATATGATGCTGAGAAAATAGGTACCAGGGACTTAGATCTAGTAGATTGGAACATGGAGGAGTCCATTCATATAAAATAGATTGCAAGGCCGGTATTGGATAGGAGCATCCAATGGATTTTCATGAGAATCAAGGAGCCAAAGGCTCAGACCTCAAAAAAGAGAAAGGTTGTAGGCACCACTCAAGGCTATAAGAGAACAAAAAGAAGAATGGCTCCTAAGGAGCCCTTAGAGTTTTTCCCTCCCAATTCTGGAGAGGAGATTGAAATCCCTACTCAGAATCTTCCTAAAGCGCAAGGAGAAGAGGCCACAACATAACCTAGTGCCTCAACATCTATTGCACGGGAAGCATCAACTCATCCTCTTACCATAGAGAAACCAAGTGGAGAAATTCATATGGGAACCCTCCACAAATAAGTTGAATCCTTGAAAGAGAAGGAGCCTGAGCTTGAGATTCATTACATTGACACAGATTATGCGGCTACTCCATCTGATAAGGAAACTCATGCAGTTGCATCTCTTGATGAAACTGAGGATGCAAGGACTGGACATGTTTTGATAGAAGATCAATGGAAATTGTTTGAGGATGCAAAAAGAGAAGAAAATTCCAAGGCACAAGCTAAGGCACTAGATAAACAGAAGGACATTGATGCTAAAGTAGAATCTAATGCATTGATGAAACAACATGAATTGGAAGCTCAAGCCAAGGCTAATGAATTGGCTAAAATACAGCAGGAAACAGAGCAAGAGTTCAAAACTAAAGATGAAAGAGACAAATTGGCAATGCTAGAGAAAATCCATGATCTTGAGCAGGAAAAGGCCAAATAGAGAAGAGAAAAAGAAGCCCTTGAGGCTAAATTCAAGGTTGTTGAGGAAGCCCATATAAATAAAGAAGAGGAAGAATGCCTACAAAGGGAAACGTAGGCTAAAGAGCTTGCTTTGTATGAACAAAAATCTAAAGAGGCATGGGACTTAGTCAAGGAGCTTCAAAAACAAAGAGACCAAATGTATGAGGAGAAGAGATTGGAAGAAGAATGTCTGAAAAGGGAGATGGAAGCTAAAAGGTTGCAAGAGAAAAAACATAAAGAAGAAGTTGAGAGACTTGCACAAGAAGAGGCACAAAGAAAACAACAGAATGTGCAAGAGGTTGATTCTCAACCTAGGAACACTATATTGCAACCTTTATCTTCTGCCACTATTGCCTCTTCTTCAACACAAGTAGTCACTACTCCTACTGCTCCAACTTGGCTAAAACTTGATCTTGAGAAAAAGTAGATTGTTCAACCTTAGCCTCTCAATTAGGATGAGATGATGAAAGAGATAGAGAAAGAAAGACCCAAAAAGAAGGCCAAAGTTCTCCATTCTACCAAGCTCACAGATGTAGGAGAAATTGTTGTTGAATGTGCAATTCTAGAGGTAGATAAGGATAGAGAAGACATGTAGATAACTGATTACCAATTAGGTACTGTCAATTTGGGGAGACCTACAAGGAACCAACAGATGAATTTGATTGATATTGTAGCTTCCTCCACCAAATCTGGGATGATCAAAGATAAATAGAAAAAGGATGAACTTAAAGCTCAATTGGATCAGTTGCAGAAATTCCTGAAAGATGTCTCCACTCCAGTGTCTCAACAAGCTACTGCTCAAGAAACCCCAATTTTGCTAAGCAAGAAGGAATCTCATGACTTAGTGTAGATGAGGACTAAGGTTGGAATGCTTGATCGACAGATTGACAAGCTCAATCAAGAGGTTGGTGAAGTGTTGGATGATAGTTTCAAAGTTCATGAAGGAGCACTTGAGTTGGTAGAGGAAATGAATCATCATGTTGAATTCCTGGAGAAGCAAGATGAGGAGTACAAAGAACATGTCAAGAAGTTGAAAGACATCAGCAAGGTGCCTAAGTCCACTCTCCTGGAACAATCAATTCTTGAAGGTGACAATGTATAGTATATTGAGAAAACCTTAAATATAATCTAGTTCAGATCCAAGTTCATTTATGAGCATAAGAATGAAGTTCAAGAAGCTAGCAAAGACTTGAATGAACAAATTGATGAATTGGAGTTAGTGATTGCTTTGCTAGTCAATCTGGACATCTTGGTCAAAGAAGGTCTTCCTTTGGATGAGTTGAAGGAGAAGTGGAGTAGCAGATTTGAGGAAGTAATGCAAAAAGAAGATGATGGAGAAGACTTGTTGTTCGATAGGCTCATGGACATCAAGGAGGAGGTAAAAGCTACTAGGAGGGAGTTAATCAAATTGAAAGATATGTGGGAATTTACCTCAGCAGAGTTAAAAAGAATCAAGTTTGAGGATAGTTGGTTAGATATGGACATCCTTCAACAAATATTTTCTAGTTATGATGAGTATCTCCTTGATCAAGCAACGTAGGAGTGAGTTGGCAGTAGAAAATTCTCTCTTGACATACCACATCCTCTTCTCTCCTATTTTTTAGGGTTTTGACATAAGTTGGACTCAAGTTCTCGTCCACTAGTTCTACTTTCCTCCTTGGGTGTTAGATTTTGTACAACAAAGCAATCAACCTTGGAACTGAAGATCTACCAATCAAGTTCTTTCATGCAGTTTTGGTTCCTTAATTTGTGGATCTGAGTTTTTGATTGAGAGAGACTTATGCATGGCTTTCCTATACGTACCTTTGGGCTCTATTTTGTAAATATCAGCTGATTGAAGAAAGATTTGCCACCTGATATGATAGCAGATAGGAATCATAGTCTTAGGATTTCATAAGTTTTAGCAAGATACTTTGAAAGTTTTGTTGAACTTGGATACTTTTTATAACTTTATACAGTTTAGATGTTATTGTTAAGTTTGAACCTTTATGGTAATGTTAATGAAGCATAATCAATTTGTATGCCAATGAGTTGTTGTGCCTAAATATTTTCTATTTGATGCAAATGAATAAGGGAAACTGGATTTTAAGATTATTTCATTAAATTATCTGTGAATGGAATTGCTTTTATGTCTGTTTGATCTGGTTTTAGCAATGAGTGAGTGATATATTCAAGTCTTGAAGTGAAGTTTTAGTGAATGGTTGTGATTGTTTGAATTAGCACTACGAATGTATGTAGTGGTGTATATTATTCTATGAATTACATCATGTTATGGTTTTGGTTGGATAAAGAAACACTCGTTGTTAAGGTGCATGTCTAGATGTTAAGAAATTTTATTCATATTTTGTTGTTTTGAAGCCCTGATTTGTCTTTTTTTCCATTTATTTACACCCCCCCAATGTAGGTTAATTGATCTGGTGTAGTTTGTGTTCCTTATTACCAGTAGAGGCCCCTTGAATATTATAGTTATATTGGCCATTGAGTAACATCAGCACAGTTGAGAACCAACTTCCAGGACCTTGGGAGTTAGATTACTTTATGTTATCTTTCTTTTTCAAGAGAAATAGAATAGAGATATTTTGTTTAATGTTGTTGTGTTGTTTTGACCATCAACAGGTCCTTCATGTTGTATGGTGTGCTATGTTGGAGTATTCATGATTTCCCGTGACTTGGTGTTTGTTCTAGTAAGATAAAATATTTACATATTTACACTCATAATTTATTTTCATACTTAGTTTTTGATGCAGGAGCATCCAGTGGTGTAAGGGCAATCTTGCATCACCCAAAAATAGTTAAATTTCAAGTTTCTCAGTTTTTAGATGTTTTTACATTTTTTAAAACCCTTTTCGTCATAATGAAATTCCCAATTTACGGTTTTTATTTTTGGTTCTTGGGTTGAAAGATATTGCAGTTTTAGTTTCCCAGATTTGCACCTGAAAATCTTCTGAGTTAGATTTGAGGCACTTAGAGCTTCCGGATCGGCCCCAAAACTTGGAAAAATCAGTGTAGCAAATTTTGAGTGCATTATTGACTTCGAGACCTTTCCAACGGTTCAAACGGTTCGCGAATCGGAGTCCCAGATCAAAAGTTATGGCCCCGGGAAGTTGGCGCACTTTCTAGAAGATATAATTGCAAATGCTCTTTTGAAATTTGAACTTCATGTTGTAAATTTTCGGCGCCAAACTGCCTAAACTCAAATTTGAATGTTGTTTTGGCTCCAAACTAATGATGAGCTCTATTTATGGGCGGGTTTCTAATTTTTGGGTAACTTTTTGGGGACAAGCTCGCATATTGTGAAAGGGTGATTCTGTAGCTTTTTGTAACTTGCATGTGTTGTAGAACTTGGGGATTTGAGATCCTTTGCATGTAAGAAGCTCCATTTTCTGAATAATAAAATTATTCTCTTGTTCGTGGGTTATTTCCTAAGCCTCGAGCTGCGCCCCCATCAGTTTTATACAATTTTTTTATGTAATTAACATTACTTATTGAATTGCAGGGCTTCAAAAAAGGGGATATTTGCATGTCCAAGATGTGCAAAATAGTTTCAAGGGTGGTATTCTAAAGATCTACATAAATTTATTTATGCAAAGAACATGGTTTTTCTACCACTAGATCATAATTTTATAAATCACCTGAAGAATCAATTTGATGGAAAAGTTTAAAATAGAGGCCCTCCCATGATTATGGGTCTAGGTAATTGGCTTAAGAAGTATGAAGATGTTGAATTGAATGCTTGGGATGATTTTTTTGATTGAGGTGATTCAATTGAAGAACCAAAAAAATATGTAGTTAATATGCCAGAAGGAATGAAAAGGAAATCCATATTTTATGTGCTCCCTTACTGGAAGGATCTATTAATATCTCACCTATTAGATCCTATGCACATCTTCAAAAATGTTCCAGATTCTATATTTCAACATATATCAGGCAAAGAGAAGGACACCTTGTCTTCGAGGAGAGATATTTCTCTTTCACATACCAAAATTGATAGAAAACATTTGTGGCCAAATAGGGAAAATGAAACATATGCAGAAGCTCCATGGATTTTGAAAAAAAAAAGAGCTAGACCAACTAAAAAATTTCATTTGTTCAATAAGGACACCTACTGGGTATAGGTCATCATTGGCTAAAGCTTTTACAGTTGATGGACATATCACAGGATTTAAAACACATGATTTTCATAATTTTATGAAGGTATTATATATCATCATTTAACATTTATTGGTAACATTGATTAAGTACTAAATATATTTTGATATTTTGTTGTGTGAGAAAAAATTACTAATGACCTTTTCATAAATGTGTTTGATAGAATATCATGCCATTGGCAATTAGGGGGGATTCCTATCTTACAATTGACTTAAGAAATGCCATAAGTTGATTGTTAGAATTTACAAGGTATGTGGTTATATGAAATGTTCATGTTTGAGTTACATAGAGATATTATATTGCATTTTAATTTTTGACTTTAAAGGTTCATACTAATTTACTATTCTTATATTAGGTGGGTGACCTCCAAGGAGATCCACAAATATGAAGTGCCAAAATGGAAGAAGGAAATTGCAGAAATTGTATGTGTATTTAAGAAGGAGCTCCCTAGAAGTTTCAGGGACCTACAAGTCCATTTACTTATACACCTAGTCGATGACATTGAATTGGCAGGTGTCATATCAATGAGGTGGATGTTTTTCTTTGAGAGGTATATGAAAACTCTAAAAATATGTCTGACAAAAGGCACATCTAGAGGGTTGCATGACTGAAGGGTATGTATTGAATGAAGCATTTTTCTTCTTGTGTGAATTCCTTGGTAAGGATTTTGAAGATGTGCCATGCTTCTAGGATGAACAACAAGCATCAAATATTATTGATGGAGAAAAACCAAAATCTAATGGTGTTCAATTAGAAATTAGTAAGTAAATTCATGATCAGTATGGTTGTTTTTCTTGCAATCATTAATCTACTCTATAATTTATTTGTCAAATTAACAGCATGAAATTTGGAGTTTGAAATAAATATCTTGACATGTAATAGGTGAAGACAAAATTTCTATACTCAACAAGTTCATTCTGTACCACATGGAATTTATGAACAAATGGATTAATCTATATGATAAAAGAGAGAAGAAGTGTTAGAAGCAAGGAGACAGTTTAAGAGATC
>VDFB02271358.1:156812004-156832500 GCA_007258455.2 Sequoia sempervirens
TAGCAAAGCAATCACTAACTCCAATTCATCAATTTGTTCATTCAAGTCTTTGCTAGCTTCTTGAACTTCATTCTTATGCTCATAAATGAACTTGGATCTGAACTAGATTATATTTAAGGTTTTCTCAATATACTATACATTGTCACCTTCAAGAATTGATTGTTCCAGGAGAGTGGACTTAGGCACCTTGCTGATGTCTTTCAACTTCTTGACATGTTCTTTGTACTCCTCATCTTGCTTCTCCAGGAATTCAACATGATGATTCATTTCCTCTACCAACTCAAGTGCTCCTTCATGAACTTTGAAACTATCATCCAACACTTCACCAACCTCTTGATTGAGCTTGTCAATCTGTCGATCAAGCATTCCAACCTTAGTCCTCATCTACACTAAGTCATGAGATTCCTTCTTGCTTAGCAAAATTGGGGTTTCTTGAGCAGTAGCTTGTTGAGACACTGGAGTGGAGACATCTTTCAGGAATTTCTGCAACTGATCCAATTGAGCTTTAAGTTCATCCTTTTTCTATTTATCTTTGATCATCCCAGATTTGGTGGAGGAAGCTACAATATCAATCAAATTCATCTGTTGGTTCCTTGTAGGTCTCCCCAAATTGACAGTACCTAATTGGTAATCAGTTATCTACATGTCTTCTCTATCCTTATCTACCTCTAGAATTGCACATTCAACAACAATTTCTCCTACATCTGTGAGCTTGGTAGAATGGAGAACTTTGGCCTTCTTTTTGGGTCTTTCTTTCTCTATCTCTTTCATCATCTCATCCTAATTGAGAGGCTAAGGTTGAACAATCTACTTTTTCTCAAGATCAAGTTTTAGCCAAGTTGGAGCAGTAGGAGTAGTGACTACTTGTGTTGAAGAAGAGGCAATAGTGGCAGAAGATAAAGGTTGCAATATAGTGTTCCTAGGTTGAGAATCAACCTCTTGCACATTCTGTTGTTTTCTTTGTGCCTCTTCTTGTGCAAGTCTCTCAACTTCTTCTTTATGTTTTTTCTCTTGCAACCTTTTAGCTTCCATCTCCCTTTTCAGACATTCTTCTTCCAATCTCTTCTCCTCATACATTTGGTCTCTTTGTTTTTGAAGCTCCTTGACTAAGTCCCATGCCTCTTTAGATTTTTGTTCATACAAAGCAAGCTCTTTAGCCTACGTTTCCCTTTGTAGGCATTCTTCCTCTTCTTTATTTATATGGGCTTCCTCAACAACCTTGAATTTAGCCTCAAGGGCTTCTTTTTCTCTTCTCTATTTGGCCTTTTCCTGCTCAAGATCATGGATTTTCTCTAGCATTGCCAATTTGTCTCTTTCATCTTTAGTTTTGAACTCTTGCTCTGTTTCCTGCTGTATTTTAGCCAATTCATTAGCCTTGGCTTGAGCTTCCAATTCATGTTGTTTCATCAATGCATTAGATTCTACTTTAGCATCAATGTCCTTCTGTTTATCTAGTGCCTTAGCTTGTGCCTTGGAATTTTCTTCTCTTTTTGCATCCTCAAACAATTTCCATTGATCTTCTATCAAAACATGTCCAGTCCTTGCATCCTCAGTTTCATCAAGAGATGCAACTGCATGAGTTTCCTTATCAGATGGAGTAGCCGCATAATCTGTGTCAATGTAATGAATCTCAAGCTCAGGCTCCTTCTCTTTCAAGGATTCAACTTATTTGTGGAGGGTTCCCATATGAATTTCTCCACTTGGTTTCTCTATGGTAAGAGGATGAGTTGATGCTTCCCGTGCAATAGATGTTGAGGCACTAGGTTATGTTGTGGCCTCTTCTCCTTGCGCTTTAGGAAGATTCTGAGTAGGGATTTCAATCTCCTCTCCAGAATTGGGAGGGAAAAACTCTAAGGGCTCCTTAGGAGCCATTCTTCTTTTTGTTCTCTTATAGCCTTGAGTGGTGCCTACAACCTTTCTCTTTTTTGAGGTCTGAGCCTTTGGCTCCTTGATTCTCATGAAAATCCATTGGATGCTCCTATCCAATACCGGCCTTGCAATCTATTTTATATGAATGGACTCCTCCATGTTCCAATCTACTAGATCTAAGTCCCTGGTACCTATTTTCTCAGCATCATATTGGGGATCCAAAGTTATCCCATCATTTCACAATGTTTCAAGGATGTCCTCCTTTATCCCATACTCAACCATGAGTGGGATAGGAAATATTTCATAGTTTCTCCTTCTTAGATCATATTCATCTTCCAGATCCATCCAAAAGTCTTCTAGTAGATTGAAGTGTTTGTTAAAGACAGTAGGAAGCAAAGCCTGCATCTTGTGTTTGGGATCAAAATGTTTCCTGGAGGTGTACAGACCCAACTTTAAATGAATTAATTCATCATAGATTACCTTAGCTGCCACATGGTGTGCACAACTATATTCACCCAACTTCATGGTGAATTTGTGTCATCCAATCTTGTGCTTATTGGAAAATTTGAGATTGACTACTATAGCTTGATAAATAAAATCCATCAAGACAATCCTGTTGCTGCAATACCTAGGGAGTAGATGAGGATGACCATCAAAACCAACCAACCTAAAATAAGTGAACCTGGGGTATCAGATATACCAATTCCCCCACTCTGCAATAAAGGCCATATCATCCCTACTTAATATGTAGCTTTCATTTCATGTGAGCCGGTTAATGATCACATATAGAAATGCATCATTAACCCTTCTGTAATGTGACTCAAAAGTATATAAGGTGAGTTGATGATAGTGATCCCACACCCTTTTCTGGGCTTCTCCCAATATGCCTGTTGTATTCAATCCAGGAAATATGCCCCTTCTGGCTGTTGCATATATCAAATAAGAGTCATAAAGAAACTCTTGGTTTCTCTAACTCTGAGAATTTGGTTATGTATGCACTCTAACACAATCATAGGCCAGTCAAACTACTGCATGCCATCTAGGATGGTCTGAATAAAAGGAAACATCCATTCCTTGAACTGGGAGGCATCTCTTTTCCCAAACACCCTGGAGAGCATCATTATTATATCAACAATATCTTTGTACAAATATGTCCTTTTAGGCTAATCCGGAAGCTTAGCTAGGGACTTCTTTTCAACCCTCATCCATTGCTTATTTATGTGAGTCCTACTAGTCTCCTTCTGCTTTCTATATATTTGTAGGGATTCAACCTCATTGAGTCATTGGGGGCTCTGGGGAGTAGGTGCATTGAACATAAACCTTATCATTTGTGGTGTAAGGTCAATGATAATGTTTCCTTGTAGGTCCACACATTGTCTAGTGGTAGGATTGTAAGCTCCAACTACTGTAAGTATCAACTCTAGACATTCGACTGATAAAGGGAAGATTGCAACATGTGCCAAACCAAACTGAACAATCCTATTCATTCTTCCTATGACGTCTTCACTAAATGTCTCTTCATACAACTCTTCATAGTTGAAGGGGCCCAAGATTGTATCTGTAATGTCAGCCCAATTTGAGTCCACCTTGCTAGCTGTGATGGTCGGACTCTAATGCTTATACCTCAAAGTATATGGGAGTTGTTCCATCTTGATCTTCTTAGGCTTAGCTCCTTGCCTTGAACTTTTTGCATGTTGGATTCTTTGAGAATCCCCTTTTGATGCTCTTGACATCTCTTATTTCTGCAATAAAACCCTGTATTATATGAACAAAAGGCATGAAAATCGATACATCATCTAATAGCAATCTCTACTTCCTCAGGACTACTTTCATACTTAGTCAAATTTCATATTCATTAGAAGCAAAGTCATAAAAGAATAAGGAATAGGAAACCATTGAACACCTGCACGATCAAGACCAGAACGAGACCGAAACTAGGATCAGAATGAAAACCAAACCCGAAACCAATCAATAGTTCCAAGTTTGACCTATAATCTAGTTCCGCTTCTGCTAAAGGGAAAGTGTGAAGACCAAGATCAATAGTAATCAGAAGTGGGATCATTTTGGGAATGAACCCGAATGCAAACACTTACAGGATGAGTTCATTCATGAGTCTGCTTACACTGGTTTACTACTCAAAATGAAGCAATTTCTTGAAGAGGTGGTCACATGAGCTTAAGGACCTGAGTCACATGGGATAATATGGAAATCTCAAAAGGGGCTTAACCTCACCCTTTTAACTGAATAAAGACCAAATTTAACTCTAAGGATGGATATTTGTAAAGGTCATCGAGCAAACCCTAGTTTGCTCAACGCGTCGAATAAGATAATTAGGGCATGAAAAACCTAACATGGAAATCACTGAACCAACATGTAAATAAGATCAGAGGGGTCTCTAAACCAATTACAATGCATTTAAATCATGGAGAACCCCATCAAACGAAACCCTAGTTGGAAACTAGGGCACGATAGAGCGAACCTACCACAAAAGTGACAACAAAACGGAAAAAGAAAATGGAAAGATAGAAAAAGAAAAAAGGAAAACAAAAAAAGACAAAACGAAACCAAAAAGACACAAAGGAACGAGCGAAGATTCACAGGAAAAGGTCTCGTAAATGCACAGGAACATGACTAGCAAGAACAAAAAAATGAAACAAAAAAGCACAAACAAGAAAAGTGAGGGAAAGACCCTACCTTGAAGTGCCCACAAGAAAGGCTGAAACTGGATAAAAATCTGCTCACCAATGTGCCTCCACAATCAAATTGTGCTCCTCTCAAAATTATCCTAGCTCTAGTTCGCTAAAACAACTTAGATAACAAAGATAATGAGCTAGTTAACCTTGATTAAGGTTTTAAAATCATTTCGCACGTGTGAGGAGGCTGCCATTAATGCAATAAATGCAGTCGGTCGGGGGCAGAGCAAACAACGTAAATGAAAATTCAAGTCATGTGGAAATCAAAGGCAGGGAAGATACGAACCCAAATCTGAAACAGAACAAGAAACCTTTAACAAGTCTCTTATCCAACTACGAACCCGGTTTCGGTCCTGTGGAAAGGACAAACAACAAAGGGAAATGTGGTGGAATTGGAACCAAAACTACACTTGGGACTTTTGCGAAGTTCCAAGTTCAGTTCCAATTCTGGTTTCTTTCCCCACAAAGGAACAAAACTAAGACAAAGACAAAGAAACAATGGGAAGTGGGACCGAAATGAAAACCGGACCCGACCCAAACACCAACGAAAACAAACAACACAAAGCAAGTGAGTGGGATCAGGATCGGGACAGAAACCAAATCTGGAAATTTTACAAAGTTCCAAGTTCACTTTCAATTCTGGTTCCGCTTCCACTCAAGCAAAGAAAAAACACAAGGAAAACAAGAAATGAATCAAGGGAGAAACATACCAAAGAATGCAAGACCAACCAAAAGACTATGAAAAGAACAAGGAAGAAGGGCGGGACTGGAACCAGGACCGAATCTGGACTTGGAACCTTACAAAAGTTCTAAGTCCCCCTTCCATTCTGACTCCGCTTCCACTAGACCAAAAGAAATAAGGACTTAGGAGAAAAACAAACAACTCCTAAGATCCAAACCAACACTAAGGAAAAATCAAAAGAAAAGGGGAACCCATTTAATTCCGAAAGAAAATGGGGTGGTTATGCAAGACATAATAAATGGTGACTCAGTTGGGAAAATGGTTTACCCACTTTTCAAGATACTGAAGAATTCAGTCACCCAGAACCTCAGGTTTATGAATCATGCTAACTTAAGTAGGATCATATATATTGAGTAATGTTGAGCTGGAACCTTAGATGTATATCAACATGAACTACTAATTTGAAATGAGTGTGTGCATATATAGTGCATCTTTCTTTATAAAAACTTTCTCCACCCCTAAACAACTACATCTAAGATTCATGCTACATAGGTTGAGTCCCTTAACTGTCATGCAATGAAATCTTGGTCATTGCTCTGCTGCCAATCAGGCGTTCATAGCCCTGACGGAGATACCTCTAGTTCTCTCAAAGCATTGCTCTACTGCCAATTAGGCGTCCATAGCCCCGATAGAGATACTTAAATCACCCATTTGATATCTATTTTTCCTTTTTCAATGGTTCTCTTTTCTCTTTCTTTCATAGGATTTACTTGTTGGAATTCTTTATTAAATTTGCTCAATACTCAGATATAACTAATCTGAAATGTGGGTTCAGAACTACAATGGACCTTATGATAGTGTTGGGAATCAGATTTTTCACTTGAATTAGAGATATAATCACCCAAAGATAAATAGACACTTTACATAGGCATATATTTTATCTATTTTGTGACAGACTTCAATCATAGTTCATGAGATTATTTACAATATACCTTATTCTTAATAACTTTTCAAACTAGTGTTAAAATGATCATAAGACATAAGTTTAGAACAAAATATTTCAATAGATATACCTGAAAATACCTAAATCAATTTCTCTTCCTGGTGCCTACAACATACTTTGAATAACAACCCCTTCATTTCAAAATGGAAGAAAATGAAGGTCCCCAAAGACCAAGAAAAAAATAGAAACAACATAAAGCAACAAAGGGAAAAGAACAAACAAATAGACAAACAAAAAAAAGGGCAACTAATTACATATAATACAATCAATCGGAAAATCAGACCCTCATGGACCAAAGTAGTGCTTGAGAAACTAACCATTGATGGGCATTGGAATAGGTTATCCTATTAGGGTGCTCAAGCGAAAAGAATTCTCACCCAGGATCTTAGCTATCTGATATGGACCCAACCAAAGTCTGTCAAACTTTCGGTGGTCCCCCTTTTTCTCTTTAGCTTTATCCCATAGCAACACAAGATATGATATCCTAAAGGCCTTTATTTTGGCCCTCTTTTCAAACCAACATTTTACGACAACTTGATGTTTAGAGAATTGTTGTAAAGTAGTGTCTCTCTATTCTTCCATGTTTAGTAGACTAGTTAGTCTAACCTATATCTGATCATCCTTTGAATAAAATTCCTACATAAACCTGAGGACAGGTATCTGCAAATTTATTGGGAAAATTGGCTTTTGGCCGTAGACTAACTTAAAAGGTGAATTTCCTAGGGCGGCTTTAATACGAGTTTGATCTGACCATAAAGCAAATCTCAGCTGGGTATGTCAGTCCCTAGGGTTGTTTTCTAGCAATTTTTTAATCACTTCCAACAGGTTCTTGTTGGTAGACTCAACTATTACATTTCCTTGAGGGTAGTAATTAAACGAATACTTCAAAATAATTTTTCTGTTCATAGGCCCATTGAATGAACTCCATAGAAGAGAAAGCAAGGCCATTGTCACATACCAGGACGAATGGTACTCCAAACCTGGTTATGATGCTTTCATTGAGAAACTTGATGACCACATCTGTGGTGTTGGTTTTGCAGGGCTGAGCCTTGTTCCAATGTGTACAGTAGTCAGTTGTTGTCAAGATGAACTTATGACCTGCAAAAGAGTTTAGATTAATAACCCCTACAAAATCCAGTGCCCATTGGGTGAATGGTCTTACCTCATACACCGATTGTAAAGGAATCACTTGTGTGACATGTCCTGACATGTTGGTGTGCATCTCAGAATACGTGGGGCGAATAGTATCCTGATATGAGAATTTGATGGGCCAAGGAGTCAACAGATCCATGTCCTATGCCATGTCTGCCATGAAACTCATCCATAACATGTTTGGCTTCTTGTTGATCCAAACAATGCAGGTAAAATACTTCAAAATTTATTCTATATAAGGATCCTCCTTTAATCATATAATGAGCAGTCTTCATCCTTAATGCTCTTCTTTGAGTAGCATTCATCCCCTTTGGGCATCTATTATTAAGGAGGAAGAAGATCAGATGTGTGTACCAAGGATCCTTTGTGAATGACTGCACTATGTACTGCTGGCAAGTGATACTCCTATGAACATCCGCCATAGCCTTAGATAAGCCATGTCCTCAGACGAGCTTCATTGGATGGATTTCTAAATCAAATTCCTATATTAATGGATTTCTAAATCAAATTCCTATAAAAATGGCCATCCATTTTCCTCTTCTCTCCCCCAATTCATTCTGCATAAGGAGAGACTTCGCAACTGGATCAGGAACTATGGCGATGACCTGACTTCGAAGCATGTAGTGCCTAAAATTTTTTACTGCTTGCACTAGTGTGAAAGCTTTTTTTTCAAGGGGCGGATACCTGAATTCTACATTTTTGAATGGGGAGCTCATGAAAGCAATAGGCCTTTCATCTCCCTCACCTCTTCGTTGTGTTAACACAGCTGCACATGAATGGTCAGATGCAAAAGAATAGATATAGAAGAGCTTTAAATAATCTAGGCTGGTCAAGACTAGTGCCTCAGATATTGACTGTTTAATCTATGAGAAAGTAGATTTATCCTTGTTACTCCATTCTATTTTTGCATCTTTTCTCATAATTTCATTAAGAGGTTTGACAATTTCTGCAAACCCTGTTATAAATTTTCTCACAAAATTTATCCTTCCGAAGAAAGATATCATTTCCTTCTTGCTTCCTGGCATTGTCAGTTTTAAGATGGCTTCAACTTTGTCATGGTCTATGGATATCCCCTTTTCTGATATTACATGGCCTAAAAGTTTCCCTTTAGAAACTCCAAACACACATTCTTTTGGATTCAGAGACACACCATAGCTTATACATCTCTTAAGGACTTTTGCTAAATCAACACCATGGTCCTTTATGTTCTTAGAGAAGATAGTTAAGTCATCTACATAAATAATGATACACTTACCTATTAAATCTTTGAATGCCATGTCCATTGCACACTGAAAGGTAACTCCAATGTTGATAAGGCCAAATGGCATTCTCCGATAGGAAAATTTTGTCCACTTGGTAGTGAAGGCGGTTTTCATTCTGTCCTCATGACTAACAAGTACTTGATTATACCCAAAATAGCCATCCAAGAATGACATCATTTGGGATCCATTGATATTTTGTAATACCTCATCAAGAGAAGGAAGTGGATAGTTATCCTTCTCAGAGGCTTTATTTAGGTTCCTGAAATCAACACACAATGTTATCTCACCATTTTTCTTATGCACAAGAGCCAAGTTTGCAACCCAGGTGGAATGTTGTACTGGGAAGATTATTCTTGTAGACAACAACTTTTGCACTTCCTTATGAATTAATGGCTCAATCAAAGCATTGACTAGGTGCTACTTTTGATGAAAGGGCTTTGATTTTGGCTTCAGAGGTATGGCATGTGTGATCACCGAAGTGTCAAAGGTCTTCAAATCTTCATAACTCCAAGCAATTGTTGCAATGTCTTCTTTCAACACCTTAATTATTTTATCTATGATTTCCTTAGGGAATATTTTTCCTATATAGACATTCCTTTCTGGACCTGAATCAACCAAATTGATAAATTCATACTTCCCTCCATCACTTTCCGTTGGCACACTTTCATGATCCTGAGGATCAAAGTCAAATATTCTTTCCAAAGCTACCATCCCCTTGGGAATGTTGTTGCTTTTCAAATTCATTATCCCTTTTGTGTCACAACTCTTAGGGTCCCAATCTCCCTGATCTCTTTTTGATTCATCAATTATTTGTCCTTTGAAGACATTTGAACTTGCCAAGAAGGAAAGTATGTGTTGGTCATCATTAAAGACCTAAAAATTCTGGACATTATCTGGGATAGCTGGGATTGAGACTAGTTCAACTAAAAATATTTTCAACTTGGAGTCCTACATAGGCTCCAAAGTGCTAGTAGTGACGAAAAGGGCATATGCAATCTAATTGTCTTCCCTAGGAATCAAAGTGATTCCAAAAGTGTCATAATCCTTAATCAGATTCCAAACTCTATTTATGTATGCAACCAATCTTTTGTTGTGACAAGTATATTGGCTGCAGACTTCCTTGACAATCACTTCATAATCTCACATAACCATGAGAGATGTGACTTTCTTCTGATGAGAAAACATCATTCCTCGAGAAAGTGCTTCATATTCTGCCACGTTTTTGCAGCCACACTACAACCTATAAGATGCAAATTACATCTTCCCTTTCGGGTTGGTTAATTCAATTCCTGCTCCACTTCCTGATTTGGACTTAGAGCCATCAAATTTAAGACTCTATAGTTGGTTCAGAGTTGGGATTTCTTTCTTCTTTGGGATTATAGGTTGTGTCTTCCTTTAAGTGTGTGGTGGCTCAAACTGGTGTTGGACATCAAAATTTAAAGGTAGCTACGAGCAAGGTCTATGAGAAGATTCTCCTATATTCAAAACCTATTCAGGAACTACTTCCTGAACCTTTTCTTGGATCAGATCATAATTCAATACATTTTTCATCAATGCCTTAGGCATTGGAAGGGTATCTGGGGCAAGTGTATCAAAAAAAGATTGAGATTCCTCAGTCTCTCTTTGGAATTCAGAGCATAGAACCTGAGTCTACTCAAGTTGGGAAGGACCTTCCTCTTGAGTGAGACTGGTTCTCGTAAGGATGGTAGCATCCTTAGCTTCAAATTAAAATTTATTGGTGAGTGCTTGGGGTTGGCATTCACAAGTTTTCTCTCCTTGGCATACATGGTTTAAGATATCTACACAAGGTTGACATGTCAACTCTGAATGATTATGATAATGAATCCTACACCAATTAGGAAGCAAAAAAATACACAAATCAACCTCTTCTCCCAATACCAACCTATCTTGTTGCAAATTTTTGATTAAAACTTGTTGGTTTTCCATGGTCATTGGGTCACTCTGTGCTAGAGGCAATGTATCATTAGGATTGAGAATTGAGAAGGTCATGACCTCCTCCCTCTTGTAAACTCCTATCTCAATTTTGAAGTAAGCTACTTCGTTGGGAGAATCATATTCAGTAATCATATGTTTGAGCCTAGGCTCACTCTCAATTCTAATATGTGTTGCTACCCTTTCCAGGGCAGCCACATGTGTGAGAATTCCAAGGAAAGATATTACCCAATGATTTTCATTAGATCTCTGCTTAGAAGCATACCATATATTTTTGGGATATCAACCACTTGGATATCCATGTAAGTTTGGATCCTTGGGTCAGATCCAACCTGTACATGAATATTTTTCAGTTCTCCTACCACATTGACTTCAGTTTTATCCAACTGAATGAAATTTTTCTTCGTTTAAAGTGGACTCAAACCTAACTTCCTAAAAATTGAGAAGGGAATGATGTTACCTGACACACCATAATCCAATAGACAGTTGTGCAGATTCTTTCCAAAAATTCTTAAAATTAAAAGGAAAGGTGGGGTGCCCGTCTTACCTTTGTAAAGGATTGCATTCATCTCATTTGTTGGAGTCGCCTTACCTTTTCCTTTTGACCAATCTGCTTCCTCCAATTCCCTCATGACAATCTCTCATTGGGCAGGGCACAACTTCATAATGTCAAAGAATGACAATGAAGTCTTTTGCTTCTACATCTTTGCAATGAAATCAAACTTCAAATCATTCTTTACACAATACTTAGGAAAAGAAGGTGGGTTACCTTTATTCTAAGATTCAGATGGCCCTTTGGTGGTGGTGGCTTGTTATCTGCGTTCTGATTTGGTGGGACCATGTTTTTAGGAGGGGAAGATGTAGTAAATGGGCCCTTATTTTTATTTCTTAAGAAATGACCTCCCTTGGTTTGGAAGGCCTGGGCATCGTATACGTCTTCCACTATTTCATGTTCTTCTTGGTTGGGGAATGGAAGTTCTTCATCAAAGATGTCATAAGCCATGGCGATATCTGTGGATCCATCAGACTTGTTGGGAGCAACTTTTTTTTTATTCAAGGGGTAAACGCTTTTGACTGGAGCTATGAACCAGATACAACCATTCAACAATACCATCCCAACAGGGTTTGAACCTTGGTGCAAGAACAACAATGCCACCTATAAACCATCACACCATGCCAATACCGATGACTTGTTGGGAGAACCTTGTAATGGAGCATCAACCTGTGTTATCTTGACCATCTTCTCCATTTTCGGGTAGTTTACTTCAGAATGAATTGCAGTGTTGTGCAACCTACACCAATTTGTCATAAAGTTGAGATCTGCCACATTTTTAGTGTATGGATTTTCATCACCTGCTTGATAATTGTGGGAGACTCCCCCATTATTTGGCCCAGTGTTCCATGGTCTATTTTTGTTAGACCTTTGGTTGTATCCCCTATTCTGATTTTGGTAATTTTGGTTAGGGGAATTCTAGCTTTGGGAGTTCCTCTGATTCTAATTGGTGTTATAATTTTGTTTGGAGTAACCACCCTAATTAGAATACCCTCCCTGATTCTGGTAATTTTGGTTTTGGTTCTGAGGGGGGTTGTGTCTAAGTTTAGCCATATCATTAGACATATAAGATAGAGTCTTCTTGAGAGTTTCCATCTCATTAGTCAATTGAAGAGTTTGATCACTTTCTGCAGTTTTCACAATAGATGGCTGACTAACAAGATTTGATCCTCTAGCTTGATTATGGTAATTTTGTGAATGCCAGGAGGAGTCCTGAGCATTATTAGTGAAGAATGGTAGGGGAGATGAGGTTTGTAACTCATAAATGGGTCCATATTGGGAATAAGACATCCCTGGGACCGTATTGAATAGAGGAGTTGGATTAGGCATTTGATATCCTATGGGAGGAAGAACTCCTCCCAAGCTCCCCGATTGTAAGCTTATCTGTTGTTGCAATTTGATGGATAGGTGATAAACTTTGGGCAAAGAATCAATTTCAGCGACATCATACGTCCTCTACAAAAATAGGCCAATCAAAGGATCCACGACCCTTAAATATGCCAAAATGGCAATATTCTCAGCAACCAAGTAAGGATCATGTAGCCTTCGGTACATTCTCTGAAATATTGTGTTGAATAATGGCTATGGTTCATGGGTTTCTTTTCTTATGGTAGAAAATTGGTGATACAAAATGGCAGGGTCTTCATAGACCCGAAACTAATTAATAAAAGCATTTTCCAAGTCTATCCAACTCAGAATAGACCCTTATGGTAAATTCAAATACTAGTTGTATGCCATGTCACCCAAAGAGTAGGGGAATAACCTACACACAACATCATGGTGAGCTACTTGAGCCCTAGTACATGCATCCTTAAATGCTTGTATGTGCTCTTCAACACCCCTTGATTCTCCATGCATATATTTGGGACAAAATCTCTCAGGATTCTTGGGCAGATCATGTATACCCCCAGGGATAGTCCCACTAACTCATTTGACTACAAAATCTGACAAAATTGTCCAACAAAATATGTATAACTTGATGTATCGTCGGGTGCTTGTAAAATTTGATGTGTAATTTTCAATTTTTTGAAAGTTTATCCCTGACGTTCGTCAAAATTTCGATGAACCTGGGATTCATCAAAATGTCGGCTATCATTTTCGTCAAATTTTTGACAAACATGAAAAATAGAAAAAAATCAAATTGTGACTGACATAAAGAAAAGTGAGTTCGTGCTTGATTTATTGCGACAATGTTTTTCTCTACTTGAGACAGTTTGTGGAGAACTAAGCATGATTTTCTTGGGAAAAATTAGAAAAAATTCAAGAAGATATCGCCAGGTTGAGGGTAGTCATTGTCTTTTTGCAGAATTCAGTTGTGAAGTTAGATTTGTATTTCCAGGTTTGAAAATAATATTTTAAAGCAAAACATCTCATGAGATTTCATTTTTAGAGGTTTAGGGTTTTGAGAATTTCATGTCCAGATTTTGTTGTGTGGAATCACCATAAGATCACAACCAAGGAACATATTCTTGTGACTGTAATTATGTGATCCATAACTCTATTGATCATGTGGCACAATTGTGCTATAACAAATACAGGATGCATTCATGTGTGACCCAAGTTTAATGTGGCTATGTTGTGATATAAATGGAGGAACTCATATAATGTAGTTAATTCAGGTTGTATAATTTAGGTGTTAATCATCATTGGGTGCATTCAAGTTGTCTCAAGTTTAATAGGTTAGGATGTAATTATAGCATGATCGAAAAGTGATTACCTCTTGCTGCAATAAAGAGCCTATAACTTTGGTTGATATGCAAAGTGGTTGTGTTATATCAATTATGTAGTGCTTTCAAGCACAACCCATGTTTAATGGGCTATTCTAGAGAGTGATCAAGATTTTCTAAACCTTATGAATGTTACTTGACATATATTTGCATAATCTCAAATTCCTTCAGAGGCTTTTGAAGTATCAATGTATCCTATATAGGGTTTAGAATGACTTATTTTAATTAAATAAATAAATAAATGATGTATTTCCCTATAATTAGATAATGTGAAGACCTCCTCTAAATCTGCCCCAACACACTATCCCTCTTGGCACTACATCCACATTCTCCGCAAATTACTAGGGTTTTCCATATGTGACATCTTTAATATCTTCAAGGACTGGTTTTAAATAGATCTTAGTCTTGCTTTAACTCTTTTCATGGTAACCCCTGAGTTCCATAATCCATCTTCAATCTCTTCTAAGAACGCTATCTTAAGCTAGACTGCATAGTATGCATATAAAGCAAGTCCTTCATACCTGCCATTGTTCCAAACCACCACTCACTGCCTTGCTTAAAATGTTGCCTCCATAAGCACAATAGCATGTTTTAAAATCATGGTTTCCAATGATTGACCATTAAGGTCACCACTTTCATCATGAAGATACAATGATATTTTTGTCTTCAAACTCAAGGCATTATGCAAGATAACATTGTGAATTGTTTGTTGTGTACAATTTGATTTTCTTGCACATTTACTGCTTTGTTAACTTCCTTTAAGATTGGGTATTGCACTCCCTACCTACAATCTCAAACAACTCACTCACTATCACTTGAAGATTCCTTTCATGAGAGCATCCTTCTATAAAATCAAATCCATATCAGATAGGATCGCCTACTTACTACAGGGGACTCGTTGTTTCATGGTATTGTAGTTCTTAGAATCCTTCAACCTTATCGACACTACTTCACGGTCCACAAGGTATTATTCACTATTCTCCCATCTTTGATGAGTCTCAAAACACTGCTCAAACATGCAATCCACTATCTCCATTATACATTAATGGCTAAGAAGAAACATTGAACCTATGATTACCACTATTACTTCATTTGGACAGTCATTCCCTAATTGCATTTTCCTTGTCTAACACTACCAAAAGCATTTGAAAAACCCTTAAGGTCAGCAAGGGTAAGGAAACTCACCATTAAAAAATTTCCACTTTACTATGCAAGGTTTGAGCTTTATTATCTTGTCAATGCTCAACTCTCTTTTTGATCAGCCACATCTCAAGGATCTGGTCTTTCATCAGATTGCATTTACATAAATGTCACTACATAGTGTGCTTGTTATTGGCTACAATCTTTAGGATTGCAAGATTTTTTATTACCTACAATGTCTCAATCTTCTGCATTGCAACATCACTAATCCGGCTTATAGTTATTGTTTATGTTTCTAATTTTATAGTCTAGGGTTTGCACCAATCATGCTCTTACTAATGCTTCTATTGTTTTTATTAGGATCTATCAAATGTTGAGGGCTCCTAGGGATAAGCTCATAAGAAGTGACACATTGCATCTTTAACTAAAAGGATAAAACCGTATTGACATTAGCAATGATGATTCTGACTTGTTGCTCCTTAGGAATGGGTCACTTGCTCTTACTAGCTCGCTACCTCCATCGTTGTAGGAAGTTTGCAATCAAGTTCAATATTCTAATTTTAGGAGTCTTAATGGTTGGAAATCATAGTAAAATCAGAATTTAATAAGTTTTGGAATTAGCATTTTAAAGTGTTTTTGGGGTCATTAACTTCAGACTATCTTCTCTTTTGCAGGGGTGGTTGCATGCCAAATTTTTTGGGTGTAAAATATTAGAATTATTAGATTATGTTACTCCTGCCTATGAATACAAATTATTGAAAGGTGAGTTTGATATTTTTGAAGACTTAGTCAAGCCTGCAAAGAAAAAAAAATCAAAGTTAGATAATATTAGTCTGTGAACAAAATGAAGAGACACTTGATAGATTGTGGGCTAGATTGAAAAGAAAGGTGATGGAATGTTATTGTCCTTGCAATAATTGCAAGGGCTTAAAGACGAGACGACTTTTAATCACAACAGCTGAGAAACATTGTAGGCAACATGGTCACATTGAAGGGGGGCATGATTATCGCCCATTGGTAAGTTGTTCATTATATGTGTTTATATTGATTGAATTTGTAAATGTTTATATTGTTTTAACATTATATATATATATATATATATATATATATAATCACTTGATCATGATCATGGTTTATTTGTGTCTATCATTATTATAAAGGTGGGGTGCCCTAGGGTAGATGATATGGATTATCACAGCCCAGAGAATGTGGTTTTGCAAGTGGATGAACATGAAGCTGTGAATATCGAAGATGAAGTTAATGATCCTATAGAAGAAGATGATCATGGGCCAGAAAACACAGTTGAAGATGATGGTACAAATACATTGATCCATGACACATTTAGTGGCAGAGCTAATCATGATGATCGAGATGACTTTGATGATGTTCATAATTTACCTGTACTTGAGAAGGCATACAAGCCCCTTTATGAAGGCTCCCAAACAACTATCCTCTCTGTTGTATTGTTGTTGTTGAACTTGAAGGTTATGAATGGTTTATCAAACATAGCAATCTCATGGATGTTAAGATATGTCATATATGTCATATTTTTTCATCTATTTTAATTATTATTAGTTCATCACTAGTAAATAAAGGATGAAATATGTACCATTAATATTTTTTATATGAACAAATTATTTTTTGTTGTAGATTGATTGGTGAATTTTTGTTACCACCATCAAATATTTTACCTTTCTCATACTGAGATTTATGTGCCATTATGAAAGATATCGGAATGGAGTATCAAGCAATAGATGCATGTCCCAATGATCATATAATATATCATAAACAACAAGAATTTGCAATAGAATGCCCAGAATTTTATATCAGTAGATATCAAATAGATCAACTAACAAAAAAGGTGCCTCGCAAGGTTCTTTGTTATATTCCCATTATTCCACGTATGCAACAATTATTTAGGTGTGAAAGCTTAGCACAATTTATGGATTACCATGCACGGAATAGAAGTGGAGATGACATTCTCAATGCCTACGTGATGGTTCTCGCGATTAGGGACATGGAGGAAAAATGGCCACACTTTAAAGAAGAACCTTGTAGCCATTGGGAGCTTGACTGTCAATCCATTTGGAGAGTCGAGATCTATTTAATCAAGGTGGCCTGCTTGTTATCAACAATAACATTCCTCCATGGATGTCAATAAAGAGGGAGCACATAATGTTGTCAATGATTGTTCTAGGTATTTGTCTACATCAATTTTCTTTAACATAGTAGTATCTCATTTTGTCTTATTTTTTGCATAGTGACTTATATTTTTTTCATTCAATAGTCATGTACATTAATTTATATATATTGCAGTAAAATGGTTATAATAATTATGTAATGTTTATGTTCATTCAACTAGGTAAGTACCAAGTTAAAGATATGAATGTATATATCGAGCCTCTTATCAACGGGTTACTAAAGTTATGGAATGGAATCACTATGTATGACGCCTCTAGACCAATAGGACAAAGACAATTTCAATTCCATGCAATGCTTGTATGGACAATTCATGATGCCCCAGGGCTAACACATTTTTGTGGTATGTTATAACATTCGACTGCACTTTAACAATATTTAATTTGATGAATTAGATATCATGCATGTTTTTAAAATAATCTATTCATTATATATAATTAAAAAAATTGACATATTGAATCCAATTATATATGATCTTGTAGGTCTTCAAACAAAGAGAAAATTTGCATGTCCAATTTGTGGTCCAAAGATAAAATCTTGTCGTTCAACAAGTTTAGGAAAGCAAATGTTTGATAAGTATAGGCACTTCCTCCATAGAAATCATAAGTATTGAACTACTGAAAAACATCTTTTCAATGGGAAAGAGGAGACTACTTCAAAACCACGAAGTATGACACCTCGCCTATGGAAGTTGGAATATAATAGAATTAATCATAAAGGTTATACATCGGATCAAATTGTTTATCTATCATATATGATATTTTTTGAATTTATATTTTTATATTGTGTTGTGTTTACTCATGTTGTAATTGACAATGATTGTCATTGTTAATTTGTTTAACTTATATGCTTCATGAAGGTCGTCAAGGCATTAATGGCCGACTTCCACAGGGACTGAAAAGTTATCCCAGACAATTTAGTAGATTTCCCTACTATGAGTAGCTACAAATTGTGCATTTATTAGATACAATGCATATCAGAAAGAATATAACAAAAATGTTATAGAAAATATTGGATGGAAGGCATGACAAAGAAAAAAATTGTCAAAATTTGTAGTGACATTCAAGAAGCCAATCATGCAATGAAAAATGTCATTCAATTAAATAGCGATGGAGACCAAATTAATATAAGTGCTCTTCATTGGTTATTAACAGAGCAGCAAAGCAATACTATAAAAGAAGTCATACGAAAAATTTGATTTCCCACAGGATTTGCTATGAACATAAACAATATAATAACAAAGAAAGGGGAATTTGGGTCAGGGATGAAAATGCATGATTGGCATACCTTCATTAAGGTAATTATTCTGGTATATTATATACACTTGTATAATGCATGTACTGTTCAGTGTATTGTGTCTACTACTTTTGAAAAAATAATGAAAAGATCATTTTATAATTGTTGCAGTACGTTCTACCTCTATCTCTCCTAGATAACTTTGACAACAATGTCAAGAAAGTTATATATGATCTTGGAAAATACATGAGGTAAGTAGCGAGATTTGTTCAATTCATTGTATACATCTTATAATTTTCATTTGTTTTACTTGTTATGTAATATACTGTATATTTTTGTTAAATCTCGTTAATATATTTGTGCCTTGAATCACTTGTAGATGGTTGTCATCTAAAGAAATCCATAAAGAAGATATAAATTATTGGAAGAGAAAAATTCCTCATCTAATGTGTGAAATGAAAAAGTGTCTACCTTCAACATTTTTCAATGCACAAGAACACCACCTCATACACCAAGTTGAGGAGATTGAATTGTGTGGACCTGTACACACAAGGTCAATGTGGATGGTTGAGAGGCACTTGAAATTTTTGAAGGATTTGGTTAGACAAAAGAGCACATCCACCCGAGGGTTCTTGGTGGAGGATATATGGTGCCATTCCTGACCATGGTGTACATTAGTGAATATCTTCCCAAGTTTACAACAAAGATCCATGTAGATCGCATTTGGGATCCCAACTCCATTAACAAATTTGAAGGAGTACCGATGGGGAAAGGTAGATTGGAGTGAAAGTGAAAGGTAATTATAAGATGGTCATGGAAATTAATTGGAATACATTTTACATATGGTTTTTATGTATATTGTACTTATTTAATTTTTAATCTTCAATATACATCAATTATAAATTAAGGTCGTATACTATGGTATTTAACTAATTATATGTTATTTGTGAATTTCAATTTCTTTTTATACAGTTGGTTGAAAGTGGGATGCACTACATTTTTACGTCGCCAACAATCTTGATTGGATGATGGTATGGATTGAACGATGTCAACAATCTGGTCGTGCATTAACATGGGAAGGTGTGGCTTCATTGGTTAAAGAAGCTCATCGTAATGGAGATTTCAATGTTACACAAAGGGAAATTGATTTAGCATATGGTTTAAGAGATAAACAAGTATGTATAAATATATTAATCACCCATATTATTTAATTATTTTTAAGTATATTGATGTATATATGTTGAGATTGTTTTCTTTGCATACATTCGGCCAAGAATAAATATGTTTATCAACTGACGATATTGCAATAATTTTTACATGTTTGACATATTGCAGGTGAAACACCACAAGACTATGTGGTGAAATGGTCATAAATTTCAAATCAAAATGTTAGATGACATGAAGAAAACTTGTGATTCTGGTATAACTGCAGTCTTTCAGGTGACTAATGTTTCATCTAGAAGCGACATACATCCAGAAGTCTCAGAAAATCAATACTATGGGATTTTGGATGATATACTTGAGTGTGACTTTAAGTTCTTCAGATTAATTATGTTCGTTGTCCTATTGTACAGACTATGATTGAATGAAAATGATCCTAAGAGAACTGTTATTGAACATGATAATGGATTTACCATGGTTAATACAAGGTTGATCGAGTGAGCTGGAAATGAGCCCTATATTCTTCCAAGCCAATGTGAGCAGGTATTTTACTCAAAGGTTCCAGGTAAACTGTGTTGGTCATTTTTTTTTAGACATGATCCAAAAGGAAGGCCGGTAAAGTATAATGTGGTGGAAGAAGAAGATACCGAAGAACTAGAAGATGATGTAGATGATGATCAGGTTCAACAATTAGTTGATGATGTCCCTGACAAAGATGTTGAAGAGGAGGAACTAGATCATGATGATGTAGGAGTTAATGTTCATGAAGATGATATCCGTGTGGATGATGACATTATCGAAACTGATATCGATGGCGATGATGATGATATGACCAATCCTTATAATGTCGAATTTGGATCGGATAAT
>VDFB02271358.1:156832600-156865196 GCA_007258455.2 Sequoia sempervirens
CATGAAGAAAACTTGTGATTCTGGTATAACTGCAGTCTTTCAGGTGACTAATGTTTCATCTAGAAGCTACATACATCCATAAGTCTTAGAAAATCGATACTATGGGATTTTGGATGATATACTTGAGTGTGACTTTAAGTCCTTTAGATTAATTTTGTTCGTCATCCTATGGTACAGGCTACGATTGAATGAAATGATCCTAAGAGAACTGTTATTGAACATGATAATTGATTTACCATGGTTAATACAAGGTTGATCGAAAATGGAAATTTCCTATATTTTCCAAGCCAATGTGAGTAGGTATTTTACTTAGAGGTTTTAGGTAAACCGGGTTGGCCATTTGTTGTTAGACATGATTCAAGAGGAAGGCCAGTTAAGTATAATGTGGTGGAAGAAGAAGATATCGAAGAACCAGAAGATGATGTAGATGATGATCGTGTTCAATAGTTAGTTGATGATGTCCCCGACGAAGATGTTGAAGAGGAGGAACTAGATCATGATGATGTAGGAGTTAATATTCATGAAGATGATATCTGTGGGGATGATGACATTATTGAAACTGATATCGATGACGACGATGATGATAGACCAATCCTTATACGTCAATTTGGATCTGATAATACGTAATAAAGAGTTGTATGAAGAAGAAGATCAATGATATTGAAATGTATAAGTTATGCGATTATATTATCTATTTGATATTAATTTCTTGATAGAATTATATTTGATTTATGTGGTTACATAATTAATTCATGATGTTTTTAATTTTTATGCCATTACATAATTAATTTAATGATGTACTTTTTAATGTTTGAAAGGTCAAAAAAGTAAAACATTTCAATAGTGATGTTAACAACCTTGAAATTAGGGTGTTTTATGTTTCATGTGATCATAAAAGATTAAAAAGTCAGTTGTAGAGGTGGTTGTTCAGTGGTTGACGTGTATGTTGGTTCTTTTTACAATGTAACTAGGTTTGTCTTCTAATCTACCTATGGAATTGCCAATTCCAATCAAAGGAAGCTTGAAGGACCTGCACCAACTGATGAGGACTTTAAAAACCTCCTACACTTCGAGCTCTGCAAGACCCGTGAGGGTGATCCCTTAATGTGTTTACAACCTCTGGACCATTATTATAAACAACAATAACAATAGCAGATGATCTCACTCAATAGCTCAAAACAATAAGATAATATCAACTAGAATTGGCTATTCATAGACAATATCAACTATCCTGGAGCATGAGATAACTAAAACACAATCCATTGTATAAGATAGTCAATGATTTATGATTTGTAGCAAAGCTCTAGGCAAAGAAAACAAATAATCAACTACACTAATAATTATAACTTTAGATCAGTTTTCATATATCCATTGCGTGACAAATTCATAAGCATCTAGAGGTTTATAAAAGATCTAATACATCACATCTAAGATCCCTGACAATATTGCATTACAATTTCATCGGTATGCATTCTAACCCAGGACTACTTATCAAATACTTATACAACACATATCCACCTATAACTTATCTAAGCATTTTGATTTAATTCTTGAATTAAAGCTAAAATAGAATCACACACACCACAATAGTGAGATGGATAAAATAACCCTTATATATTTCATTGAAAGTTTAGATATGCATGTACGATGGAGAGACATGAGCTCAAATTCTCATTTCAACTCAAATGCTAGTACTGTTATACAACATTAAATCTCTATGAACTCAAAACCTGTTACAGAATGACTCAAAACCTAAATTGCATTTCTCTAAAACCATCGGACTTTACAATTCACTCTGCAACTTCACCTAGACTCAACAAAAATTATCTAACTTGTTAACATGTACTTTTGGCCTTGAAATCCTTCTTATAGAAAATGAAGGAGCGAACAAGCACTGAGCCATAAAGTACACTTGTCACCAGTCAATTGGAGCACCTGGGGATATTCCAAAATTTGTTACAACAGCCACCACCTTGAAAAATATTCTTGTTCATCATATCAGCTGAGGAACGTTGATGCAAAAAACCACAAGAAAACTACACCAAGAAAGTCGTCAACACAAAACTGGAACTGTTGCAACCACAACATCTGATCTGCCACCTGTTAGTAGTTCACTCCTTTTAATGCTCATTCAAATATTTAGATACCCAATTCTAGTACTCATCATCAGTCGGCCAGTCAAAATTAATTACCTCATCCACCTTGGTATTATAAGGTGTGTATTTTACCGCTACCTGATTCGCATCCCTTTCAAAAGATTCCAAAAATGAACTGGTACTAATGATTTTGTCCATATAGCTCACCAACAAATTATAGTATGATTCATCACAAATTGAATTGATTTGATCATTGATGGCCTCACTTGCTTGAGCCTGCCATTGTTGAAATTACCTAATTTTCCCCTGCTCATCAATTATATCAGGTAACAATGTGTTACCCCAATCATTGAAATTCTTCACCAGGTCCCTAATCTTCCTACTCAAGTCATCTGATAAGGTCTGAAAACCTTATAATGATTTTACTAACAGATGAGTAGGATTTAATGATTGGGGCTTATTATTTATATCAAACCTTGAGGCCTTATACATGATATCCAGATCACTGGCCCTAGGGATCCAATTTTCAATTATTGGTATCACTACTTCTTGATCCCTATCAATATTCTTTATTGCTGCTAACAACAAAGAATATAAAGAATGTATAGATAGCAATTTGCTATCAACCTTTTCATTTAAATGCCTCAAAATAGTAGTAACAATTTCCTTTTGCTTTAAGAGAGATCCCTCATCACTTTTCTTTAATGATGCCTGCAATTCATCAATTTTTTGCAAGAGCTACTTCTTTGTAGAATTGACAGAGCATGTAATGCCCGTCGTGCAAACCCCAAAGAACAAACATTGCAAACAATTTTTTTTTAAATAATACAAAGTAAACATGCCACTAAACATTAAAACATATTCACATTGCACATTAACATTATCACGTCTAGTTCTCTGGGGCACACAAGATCACATCGCATAACAACACTTAACAACAAGATAAAAGATGAAACTGAATAACTTATTAAAATTTACATTCATCAACATTACAAAATCCATTTGTAGAAGTACATCCATGAACCATAAGTAAAAATATTATTACATCACATATTACCACCGTAATGAATCTCATACAATAATGATTACAAAGGTTCCTAAATAATACATCATCGTTTAAACATTACATTACATGTTCTTAATAAAGGATTTACAATAAATCTCCCATACATGTGGGATACATAAATAGTACAAATAATGAATGAAGTACAAAGTGACCAACTGGTACAAGCTTCGATTGAAGAACGCTAAAAAGAATGGACGTTGATGGGGAACCCAATGGGTGCGGAGCACGTTCCACCCGACCATGTGGGTTATAAATAACCCACCCCTCGTGCTCAGAGGTGATAAGGAAGTAATCACGATCATGAATGATAAAACCAACTCCAATAAAACAACATAGTGCAATAACTCAAATACAACATCAAGGACTACAATGAACATAAACGACAATATCCATGAGTAAACATATTAAACATAAAGCCATATATCTCATCCCATCAATTCAAGGCAATAACCATTAACCAAATAACCAAGGAACAATCATAAATCATTTTCAAAAGAATCTGAAACAATAATTAAAACACATTTCCAGAGGCAACAAAGAACAAGGCATACAGGTGTCTAGTGGAGAGTGTCATTGCATAGCCTTCATGGGTTATCTTGTCCTTTCCTCCAACTTGAGGCGTCGACCCCCATCTATGGTTATCCTGGCCCTTCCTTCTACTTGAGGTGCCGGCCCCATAGGGTAGCTCATGCGGAGCCATCAACCTCTCATGAGGATGAGATTACGACTATGACGACCACGGTCTTCTTAGCCTACCATTAGTCTATGATAGCCCTAATGCATAGATGAGGTATCCAATTATTATCTTTTATGTTTTACTACCCATCCCCCTAAATACTATTATTAGGTTTTCACTTGTTACACTACTCTTACGTGGGTTATCCTGAGATCTTCCTCCTTTCAAGGTGTCGCCCCCCACGAAGAGCCACTCTCCCTGAGACCCCTAACATAAACCACAACAAGGAAAGGATTGTACCATCGGAATAAAGTAAACATCTCAGAACAAAGGCATGTGAGGCATTACCCATCTCGCTAAATACATAAACAAAGTCTCAACATAACACGTACAACCCTTCCAAATAATAATACTAGTAAATTTCAACTCCAAGAGTACAAACAAAATGAGGTTAACATTCAATGATTAAATCACGCCTCTGGAACTAAGGTACACAACATTCACAATTGGGCTCATAAATACAATAGGGTTCCCACACCGAAAACAACATTAAAACAATAATCTAATGGTACAAGATAGTCCAACAAATTCCTAGGTTTTCACATTCCATCAACATAATCCTCTTTCCACAAAGATAAGCAATCCATTTTCTTTTATTACATACTCTTAGTTCCCACCATGAAATTTTGCAATAAATATTCAATGATAAAAATAATTTCACCTTATTATTTATTTTTATTTTTATTTTTTTCTAAAATAATCCATATAACCACAAATTCCATTTTTCATAATAAAACAACATATATCATCATTCTTATTATATATATAAAAATATAAAAAATTTCATGCCAAAATATAATGTATTTAAAAGAAACAAAATCTTATAAAATAAATAATTATATATATATATAAGATTTCATACATAAAATAAAAACAAACAAAAATAAATAAAAATAAAAATAAAGTGAACCTTTATTTTGCTGCCGCTACAGACTGTGCAGCAGCCCATATGGGCTGCTGTACACAACAGTCCTACGAATTGTTGCGCACAGTAGTCCATATGGACTGCTGTGGCTAGTCCATAGGCACCAGGGAAGGGGGGAGGGTACGGCCTAGCCGTCCCCCCTAACCCTTAATAACTTTATTTTATTTATTATTTATTTGTTTAAAAACAAAACTTTTCCAATGTAAAAATGCCGACGAAATTTCGATTCGGCCCATAAAAAAAATACAATCGGCCGAAATAACCAAAACTCGAATTTCAAGAAATATTTAAACGTATATGAATATATGTATATATATATATATATAAGTTCATAATACATAATCTGTATAACAATATATTCACAATATATACAATGGAAGATATATATATATATATTCATTTGACTTTTATTACAGAGGGAGATTCATTTTCCCTTCACAATATTTTAAGAAAATTAGAATCAAGTTTAGAATCCAATGGTAGATTTATTTTATAGCCAAATTGTAAAAAGAAACACAGAACATTTAAAAAAAAAACCTAGATAATTTCTTCAGAGATTTCCAACAACCCCACAAAATTTCTTTTCTTTCACAGTAAACCAAATTTAACTATTTTTATGTACTTTTCTATTGAAACATAAAACTAAAGAAGAAACAAACAAAACCTGGAGTCCTGCGCTGTTGATAATTTGATGAAGCTTGCTTGATCCAGACAACCCTTCAAATAACTTTCATTCCTTCCTTTAGAACTTCGTCTCCAAATTTCCTTGCTCAGATTTCTAATCTACTAGTCCATTTAGAATAATGAAAGCAAAAGAATGAAATAACATCCCAAAAAACTTCAGAAGATCTAATAATTAAGAACATTATTTTTGTGCAACTTCTGTCCAAGTCCTCCCGTGAATGAAAACTCACAAATATGCAATTAAATAAAAAAATAACTCTTCTTTTTCAAAAGCTCTAAAAATCCAACTCAAAAGAAATTTTCTATTTTAAATTCCAGTTTTTTAGCCAACACTTAATTCTCATTCGTCCTTTTATCTTTTTTGTTCTTTCATTGATTTTTTTCCCACTTTTCAATACTTTATGTTTTAAGTCCGATTTTGCAAGCTTTACTTGCAATGCACATAATTTAATTATTTTATTTTATTTATTTCATAATTATCCTCAACATGATAATTTAATTAAATTAACAAAACACTAATTTAAATATTTAATTTCCACATTTAAACAAATCACATGACTTTTAAAATAACACTTTTATATTTTAGTACAAATTTACTCTAACACTTTAATAAACATTTATTTAATTAAATAAATCACATCATACAAAAATACCAACGTAAAATAAATATGAACAAGACACTCACACAAACCACAATAATAAATTACAAAAATGACAACACAAGGACACACAATACCATTCAATCAGGACAGTTTGACAATCATGGGATGGGGTGAATTCCTTGTCATCTTTGTTTCAACATCATACCGTTGGGTAATTTGATGCTCGCCCTATCCTGCCGAAGTCGGTGGAATCGAGACTATGTACCTGCAATCCCTGCATCCAAACAAGATCGTGTACATGTACATATACATATATATATATAATCAAATCATTACATTGTGAGAAGGAATTGCAGTGTAGCAGGGAACTCGTAAATGAGTGGTGCTACACTGTCCTCTCAACAACTATTCTATCAATTACAATATAAATTATGAAATAGCATTTCTAAACTAATTGATCATATCACAACATAATTTACAAAATCAAGTTGCATCACAATATGTTACTGAAATCAAAATAACATCACCAAACCACAATATCATATGAAATATCCATGTCCTCAAATGTATAAGCATAATTACCAAACAATCTAACTATCCAGACCTCCAAACCAAACAATAAATAGTACTATCACTATCACAAAGTATCAAACGAAAGCATAGAAAAATAATAAATCCAACAGTAACAGGAGGGGTATTACATCCTCCCCCCCATAAATTTGGCTTACTCCAGGAAGCCGGTAAACAAAAGAAAATAAGATTCCCTAATACAGGAGGCATCCTCCCATGCCGCCAAGATCTGAACATTAGGTCATCGACGAACTCTCTTGAGTTCACCCGCGAGCTCCTAAGTCAGTTACTCGACCTCTACCAGAACCCTCTACACCTGCACCCTGGTGCCCAATCTGACGGTCGTCAACCACGAAAAATGCTTGATGCGACCTGCTCACATCACCCACTGTCGGTTCTGACGCAACAAGTCTCTGATTAAATCCAGAAGTGCTCTTCTGTGGACACAATCTAGCGATATGTCCTTGCTGCCCACATGAGTAGCAACCAGTACCTCGACCAAATCCTCTGCCCTCAGATGGAGCATTGGACTGTTGAAGACTTCCTTCACTCGATGCTGACTGAAAACTAGGTGCAGGCTACTCAAAATGCTCCTAACGAGCCCGGTTCCAGTTCTGATCCCTACAAAACTGATAATTTCCACCCTGTTGAGAATGAGAGTTCTCATGCTTTGGATGCGACTGTTGTTGCTGCTGATGCTGCTGACCCCCTTTAGAGGTTTAAACTTGTTCCTAGAAGATCCTACAGCCTGTGTCTGACCTCCATGAGTGCTAAAACTAGGTGTAGGTGCACTACCAATCTGTACTCCAATGTGACCACCCAATGCCATGGCCAAATTTTCCTCTACCAAACGAGCCTTTTCAACTGCCATTTCCATCATCTTCAGTTTGAAGACTCACACACCACCACTGATGTGGGAATTTAAGCCCCAAATAAAATGCTCAACCAACATGCCTTCATCATGACTGATCCCTACATACTACTTCAACTCATAGAATCGCCGTTCATACTATTCCACTAACATCGACAACTGCTTGAGATCATGAAACTCGTTAGCCTTGCATTGCCTCCAATGGTCTGAGAGGAAGCGAGCCCTGAACCTGTCCAAAAATAACTCCCATGTGACCATACTAATATCAAGGTGTAAATTTTGTTCCTCAAGACGCCACCAAGTAGATGCAAAACCTCACAAATGAATAACTACGCACCGAGCTTTGGTATTGCTACCGTAGGGAGGCATCACGAAGCAATGATCTAAGTCGATTAACCATGTCTCAGCTTCCAAACCTCCTCCAGAACCATCGAAAGTGGGAGAGTGAGCTCCTATCAAATCTCTCATATGGCCTACTATCACTGCATCCTGATCCATAGCTGTTTACCTTCGCCTCGGCGACCTTTCTCTTTCTCTCTCAACCTACTACACCTCCTCTGCCCTGGGTCCCAACCGATCAAGAATCTCTCCAAGAATATGTTGCAATTGACCATCTAATCAAGGTTGTCCTGAGTTCTGGCCCCTTGAATAATTGTTGTGAAGACTTTGTTGTTCCTCATGCTCAGAACCATGGGAACTAGGAACTAAGGGAATTTGTTGATTTGCTCTACGACTAGCACCACGACCTCTTGCTCAGCCACATCCTCTACCTTGAGGCATATTTTTGCGCAACAAGATAAAGGTACAAGTGAGCTCAAGAGTCAAATTCAAGGTTTCCTAATGGACTTAACTACCCAAAGACCCCAGCGTTTGCAAATCTTGGCTCTAATACCAAGCTGTAACGCCCATCGTGCAAACCCCAGAGAACAAACATTGCATACAATTTTTTTTTTAAAATAATACAAAGTAAACATGCCACTAAACATTAAAACATATTCACATTGCAAATTAACATTATCACGTCTAGTTCTCTGGGGCACGCAAGGTCACATCGCATAAAAACACTTATCAACAAGATAAAAGATGAAACTGAATAACTTATTAAAATTTACATTCATCAACATTACAAAATCCATTTGTAGAAGTACATCCATGAAGCATAAGAAAAAATATTATTACATCACATATTACCACTATAATTAATCTCATACAATAATGATTACAAAGTTTCCTAAATAATACATCATCGTTTAAACATTACATTACATGTTCTCAATAAAGGATTTACGATAAATCTCCCATACATGTGGGATACATAAATAGTACAAATAATGAATGAAATACAAAGTGAACAACTGGTACAAGCTCCAACTGAAGAACACTGAAAAGAATGGATGTCGATGGGAAACCCAACGGGTGTGAAGCATGTTCCACCCGACCATGTGGGTTATAAATAACCCACCCCCCGTGCTCAGAGGTGACAAGGAAGTAATCACAACCATGAATGCCAAAACCAACTCCAATAAAACAACATAGTGCAAGAACTCAAATACAACATCAAGGACTACAACGAACATAAACGACAACATCCATGAGTAAACATATTAAGCATAAAGCCATATATCTCATCCCAACAATTCAAGGAAATAACCAAGGAACAATCATAAATCATTTTCAAAAGAATCTGAAACAATAATTAGAACACATTTCCAGAGGCAACAAATAACAAGGCATACATGTGTCTAGTGGAGAGTGTCATTGCATAGCCTTCATGGGTTATCCTGGCCCTTCCTACAACTTGAGGCACCGACCCCCATCTATGGTTATCCTGGCCCTTCATCCTACTTGAGGTGCCGATCCCATAGGGTAGCTCATGTGGAGTCGTCAACCTCTCATGAGGACGAGGTTATGACTTTGCCGACCATGGCCTTCTCAGCCTACCATTAGTCTGCAATAGCCCTAATGCATAGACGAGGTATCCAATTATTATATTTTATGTTTTACTACCCATCCCCCTAAATTCTATTATTAGGTTTTCACTTGTTACACTACTCTTACATGGGTTATCCTAAGCTCTTCCTCCTTTCGAGGCACCGACACCCACGAAGAGCCACTCTCCCTAAGACCCCTAACATAAACCACAACAAGGCAAGGATTGTACCATCGGAATAAAGTAAACATCTCAAAACAAAGGCATGCAAGGCATTACCCATCTCGCTAAATACATAAACAAAGTCTCAACATAACACGTACAACCCTTCCAAATAATAATACTAGTAAATTTCAACTCCAAGAGTACAAACAAAATGAGGTTAACATTCAATGATTAAATCATGCCTCTGGAACTAAGGTACAGAACATTCACAATTGGGCTCATAAATACAACAGGGTTCCCACACTGAAAACAACATTAAAACAATAATATAATGGTACAAGATAGTCCAACAAATTCCTAGGTTTTCACATTCCATCAACTTAATCCTCTTTCCACAAAGATAAGCAATCCATTTTCTTTTATTTCATACTCTCAGTTCCCACCATGAAATTTTGCAATAAACATTCAATGATAAAAATAATTTCACCTTATTATTTATTTTTATTGTTATTTTTTTCTAAAATAATCCATATAACCACAAATTCCATTTTTCATAATAAAACAACATATATTATCATTCTTATTATATATATATAAATATAAAAAATTTCATGCCAAAATATAATGTATTTAAAAAAAAAAATCTTATAAAATAAATAAATAAATAAATATATATATACGATTTAATACATAAAATAAAAACAAACAAAAATTAAAAAAATTAAAAATAAAGCGAACCTTTATTTTGCTGCTGCTGCTATAGACTGTGCAGCAGCCCATACGGGCTGTTGTACGGAGCAGTCTGTATGGAGTGTTGTGGCCAGTCCGCAGACACTAGGGAAGGGGGGAGGGTACAGCCCAGCCGTCCCCCCCCCTAACCCTTAATAACTTTATTTTATTTATTATTTTTTTGTTTAAAAACAAAACTTTGCCAATGTAAAAATGCCGACGAAATTTTGATTCGACCCATAAAAAAATACAGTCGGCCGAAAAAACCAAAACTCGAACTCGAATTTCAAGAAATATTTAAACGTATATAAATATATGCATATTTATATATATATATATACACACTATATATGTATATATACACACTGTATATATATATCTTCCATTGTATATATTGTGAATACATTGCTGTACAAATTATGTATTATGAACAACAATACAATATATTCACAATACATAATCTGTACAACAATATATTCACAATATATACAATGGAAGATATATATATATATATATATATATATATATATATATATATATATATATATATATATATATATATATATATTTTATTTTTATTTTTTTCATTTGACTTTTATTACAGAGGGAGATTCATTTTTCCTTCACAATATTTTAAGAAAATTAGAATCAATTTTAGAATCTAATGGTAGATTTCTTTTATAGCCAAATTGTAAAAAGAAACACAAAACATTTCAAAAAAAACCCAGATAATTTCTTCAAAGATTTCCAACAACCCCACAAAATTTCTTTTCTTACACAGTAAACCAAATTTAACTATTTTTATGTACTTTTCTATTTAAATAGAAACCTAAAGAAGAAACAAATGGAACCTGGAGTCCTGTGCTGCTGATAATTTGATGAAGCTTGCTTGATCCAGACAGCCCTTCGAATAACTTTCATTCCTTCCTTCAGAACTTCGTCTCCAGATTTCCTTGCTCAGATTTCTAATCTACTAGTCCATTCAGAATAATGAAAGCAAAAGAATAAAATAACATCCCAAAAAACTTCAGAAGATCTAATAATTTAGAACATTATTTTTGTGCAACTTCTGTCCAAGTCCTCCTGTGAATGAAAACTCACAAATATGCAATTAAATAAAAAAATAACTCTTCTTTTTCAAAAGCTCTAAAAATCCAACTCAAGAAATTTTCTATTTTAAATTCCAGCCTTTCAGCCAACACTTAATTCACATTCGTCCTTTTATCTTTTCTGTTCTTTTATTGATTTTTTTCCCACTTTTCAATACTTTATGTTTTAATTCCGATTTTGCAAGCTTTATTTATTTCATAATTATCCCCAACATGATAATTTAATTAAATTAACAAAACACTAATTTAAATATTTAATTTCCACGTTTAAACAAATAGCATGACTTTTAAAATAACTCTTTTATATTTTAGTACAAATTTACTCTAACACTTTAATAAACATTTATTTAATTAAATAAATCACATCATACAAAAATGCCAACGTAAAATAAATACGAACAAGACACTCACACAAACCACAATAATAAATTACAAAAATGACAACACAAGGACACACAATACCATTCAATCAGGATAGTTTGACAATCATGGGACAAGGTGACTTCCTTGTCATCTCTATTTCAACATCATACTATTGGGTAATTTGATGCTCGCCCTATCCTGCCAAAGTCGGTGGAATCGAGACTCTGTACCTGCAATCCCTGCATCCAAACAAGATCGTGTACATGTACATATACATATATATATAATCAAATCATTACATTGTGAGAAGGAATTGCAGTGTAGCAGGGCACTCGTAAATGAGTGATGCTACACTGTCCTCTCAACAACTATTCTATCAATTACAATATCAATTATGAAATAGCATTTCTAAACTAATTGATCATATCACAACATAATTTACCAAATCAAGTTGCATCACAATATGTTACTGAAATCAAAATAACATCACCAAACCACAATATCATATGAAATATCCACGTCCTCAAATGTATAAGCATAATTACCAAACAATCTAACTATCTAGACCTCCAAACCAAACAATAAATAGTACTACAACAATCACAAAGTATCAAACGAAAGCATAGAAAAATAATAAATCCAACAGTAACAGGAGGGGTATTACAGAGCACTATGTTTCTTCTTCAACTTCCTCTAAATACAGGGTGAGGAGAGGATTCTGACTAGGAGATCCTGGTGTGGAAACAATTGGAGAAGCAGGAGGCATTGAAACTGTTGTAGAAGGTAATGTATTGGTTCCTGGAGCACTTGATGTCTCCCCAATCTGCTTATACCTAAACCTCTCCACTTCAGTTTGCAACTCAACATTTTTTTGTTGCATCTTGTTGTACTCCTCAATCAAAAGGTTATATTTTTCCATTAAGCTCTTCCTTTCAGCTTCCTCCCTTTTAGCAGTCTTTTGGGCCAATTTGGCTACATTCACAATCAAATTAGTGGCCTCAGTGGTTGAGGTCTCTGAAGTTCTCTTTATTATCAATCCTTCCTTGAAATTTGGATTAATATCAGAAACATCTGGTTTTCTCCCTTGTGGGGCGAATGCCCAAATTTCTAGAGTTTCATATTCCTCACTGAAAGCCGAGTTTTGCAATTTTTCCTTGACCTCTTCTTCAGAGTCTTGAAAGGGATTCTTAGACTTCATAATAGAATTAAATGCTACTGCATCTGCAATGTCCCATTCAGGAAGAATTAATACACCAGCCTAACTTACCAGTTTTCTTCCTTCTTCAAGAGTGATGTTCTTGAATTCTCCCATTAATTCAGCTTTTACCTCCTCATCATTCTCCTGGTCTGACCTGTCAGGCCTTAGTTCTCTTCTCTACCTACATTTATCTTGATACTCTTCAAACTTCATCTTCCATACCAATTGCAAGAATACAAGAGTTTTTACAAATGTATTGTCATCTAGAAACTCCTTGCATGCCTCCATTCTTGCATCTTGTACACTTTTATCTTTCATATCTAAATCAGATAAAACTAATTCAGCTAGCCTAGGAGGGGAAGGCATACCAACTTCCATGTCTTGATCAGTAACAATAATCTCATCCATCAGATCCTCCTGTGGTTGATCAATTCTTTGCCTCTTAGGGCTTGGCTTGGATGGTGGTGATGAGGGATTGTCTTCCGGTGATGATTCTAAATCAATAATTTTGATTGCCCCAAGCACTTTGAATTTTGGACTTGGTTGTGGAGGCTCTTTCATAATTTGTTTTCCTTTTCTGTCCGCTTCTTCTTCATCACTGCTACTATCCTTTTTCCTCCTGTAAATGGGCCACCTTTCCGTAGGCTGGTATGATGGTCTTGTTTCAATTGGTCTGGCACCTTTCTCTTGTACACCCATACTCAATTCTAAATTTACCTTTTTTGTCCTCAATGTGCCCATAATTTCCTTGAAATTTCCCATCAGAAAATTAATTTTTTTATGGTGGGGACTGAACTCCAACAGTGGATCATATTTCAAATCCATTTTGTGCACAACATCTAGTAGCTTACCATAAGCTATCCATTTCTCCTTGTTCAAATCCTGTCTATTCAAATCAAATTCATTTCCAATCAAGTCTTTAGGGAAATTGAACTCATGCACAAATTTTCCAGCTTTTATTTTTTGTCTGAAAAGAGCAAAGAAACCCTCAGGACCTATTGATGGTGATTTTAGCACCACAATAATGCTAAATAGAGTATTGCTACTCTGCTTCTCTTGAAAGAGAAAGGAAGCACATGAATGCCTTAGCTCCCAAGGTCTTGGTAGTTGGGTCTCAACTGTGCTGATGTTGCTCAGTGGCCAATGCAACAGTAATATTCAAGGGGCCTGCTGGTGTTGGGCTTCTGGATTGCTCCAAGATCAAACATGAAATAAATTCTATACTAACCAGGGGTTTTAAAGAAATATAAAAAGATGGATCAGGGTGTTGAAACAGAAAAGAACAATAGTTCATCCAACCTTAACCAGACTTGATAACTTTCAATTCATTTATAAACTAAAACTGAAGAACAAATTTACTAGTGATCAACACATAGTTGCATTCATTGATAGTGCTGATTTTAATAACATATTACAAACTAGCATTTAAGCAAAACACAAAATGAGATTTTATTCCTTGAAAGATTTCAAAATCAAATGATTAATTTCATATAAATACCGTTCTGGAACACAATATGAAGTAGATTCGAATCTGGTTGCTTCTACTGTGGATTAGACAAATAAGCAACATTTACAAATCTAGCACAATCACCATTGTACAAAAAACCTGTGTCTTCAGACTGCTTCCATCTACACTAGAAGAACTTTGAAAATACATTCCAGCCTATACTGAAACCTAACTGCTAACCAAGAAGACAAGAGAATCTCTCATTACTAAGAATCAAGATGCAACTCGATCTCCCTCTGCTAGCTGACTAACTCCTAACAGTTCTAACTCTAAAAGTTCTAACACTAAAAATTATGGAACACTCAAAATCTTTGGAACCCTTTACAAAGAGGCAAGAATGCCATATATACATTTTCTCCTGAAGAGAATGTCGGCACCCATTTTTAGGGTTTACAAAATATCTCATGGTGTCAGGAAGTCAGTGCCCAGATCTTTTTGAAGGGAGTCAGTTCTACACTAAATGCACCCTCCTTGCTGTCTCTGCTGATAAAGATCATCTAGAAAGATCTGTAGATCTTTTGCATCTATCACCATAACTTCTATGCCTCTGTGTCCACTTTTGACTTCCAAAGGAGTTTCCTCGAGTGTCCCAAAATATCGCCATTAATGCCGAGCTACCCCTATCAGCAGACCTCACAACTGTCCATTTGACTCACAGCTTTATCTTCTACCCTCGGTTCTCTGCTCATTTTGTATGTTGACCGCTCTCATGGAAGCAGAGCATCGAACTCCTTTTTTTAGATCCAGATATCATAGTTCCTGAGATGATCCATTGGCTCATGATCTCAGAAGGATTCTACATCACTTGCATCCTGCAGACTTCCTCGTGATCAGTCGGGCCTGCGCCACGCGAGCCTTCCGGGCAGTCAACGGTGGTCTGATTAATGTCATATGTCGGTGAGACACCAACCCTTGGCTAAGACCATATGGCGAAGCTCCCATTCTTTTAGCGAACCCCCGCTTTCTCCCTGAGCTTGTTTCCCTTTGGTGTGACCTTCCTGAGTTGGGGAGATGCTACTCTGAGTCTCATTCCTTTGGCGAGATCATCCTCCGTGTCGTTAAGACTTTCTCGGATCGGCAGGACATCCTACTGAAACCGCTGCATTCATTATGAGTCTTCCCGAACTCTCTTTGTTTTCTTCGGGCTTCTTTGCTTCGGTGTGACCTTTGCCTTTCGGCTAGACACTGTGCCGAATTCATCCTTCTTTGGCGACCTTTTATGTCGGGGAGACTCCTCTTTAGTTATATCGACATGCATTTCTTTCATTCCCCATGCGTCACCGAGACTTATTAATTCTCCCGCCAAAGATCATTGATAACACCCCTTTGTGGCATGTCAGTTTGACCTTATGAACCCACCAAGACATCATGGTGCCGAGAGAACCTTTTTCCGATGTATGAATCTTTTGAAGCTGGTCGGAAAAACCCACATAAGTCGGCAAAACCTCATAGCGAGAACGCGAACCTTCCCTGAAAAAGCCTCCTCGGCGCGTCCTCCCTCAGTCGGCGTGACTTCCTGTGGTTGGGGAGATGTTATAGTGACCCAATGCTTTCTTGGCGACAAGCCCATTTTGTTTTGGTGTAGCCCTCTATGGTCGCCCAGACCTTATGGAGAAGCCACTCTGCTTTGGCGCAGGCCTAACTCCTTCGGGGAGACCGTGCTGAGTTGGCGAGACCCTGCACCGAGCTCAAAACTCTCACCAAGATCCTTGAGACACATCGTCATGCATACGATCTGATCCTGCCAAAAAAGGTTTTCATTAAAACAAAACATTAATGTCATGATTTTTACCAAAAAGAAACTTAACTCCAGCGGAGGCGGAGCCAACATGGGCATGGGAAGCAAAATTTAAACAAGTCCCGGCAGAACTGGGACCGGGATGAAACACGACCCACAAACGACATCCCTCACCTTCAAAACTGGTGCGGGCGGGGCCAAAAGAAAATCGGAACCGGGGCTGGAGTCGGGGAGGGAAAGAGCCAAGGAAACAACCAACACTTCCCGAGTTGAATACCTCGACTTGGCTCCGCGTCCGCGAGGAAACCCCAAAATACAAAGGACGGGAACAAAACACCGACGGAGCTGAAGTAGAGCAACGAACAAGGTGGAATCGGGGTTGGAACCAACATATGAACCAGAAACTTCTCCAAGTTTTGGGTTTAGATTCCATTCCGAACCCGCCTCCGACGCCATCCAAAAGAGGAGGAAGAAAGGAAAAGTAAGAGAACGGAAAGGGGGAGGACAACCCCACGATGAAGCAAAAAGAAACAAAATGAAAAGAACAAGACAAGCGGAACAAAGCGAACAGACGCACAAGGGAAAGAAGACCAAAGAGGCAGGACCGAGACCGGGGAAGGAACAAAAATGAAGCTTGGAAAAAAGTTCCAAGTTCAGAATCTGTTCTGGTTCCGAGTCCACCAAAACAAACAAACAAAACAAAAGGAAACGAAATGCCCAAGGCCGCAAAAAGGAAACACCTAAGGCAAAGGACACAAAACGACCAAGACCAACGAAGAGGAAAAAAAGGGCGGGGTCGGACCCGGGACGGGACCCGAAAGAGGAACTTAAGAAAGTTCAACATTCCAAACTTGGTCCCGGACCTGACTCCAACAAAAAACAAAAAGAGACGAAAACCAAGGTCTGTCGAAACCGAAACTGGGGAAAGAACAAGACCCAAAACTTAGAAGGAATTTCCAAGTCCGGTATTGGTCCCGGTTCCGCCTCCGACAGAGCTTTGAAAGGAAAACACCTAAGGCAAAAAACCAAAGGAAAAAAGGGAAAAGACAAAAGGGGGACCCATTTTGATTCAGATCAAAGTGGGGTGGTTATGCAAGGCATAACAAATGGCGACTCGGCTGGGAAAATGGTTTAACCATTTTCATGAATCTGAGGATTCAGCTACCCAGAACTCTGGTTCATGAATATCACAACTCCAATTGGGTCAGTTATAACAAGCAAGGTAGAGCTAGAATCTCAAATGTAAGTCAATCAATGGCCACCCCTGAATCTATGTGTGTGCTTTATTGTGTATTACTCTTTCATAAAGTTTTCCTCATCCATTAGATAACAATGTGCAAGATTTGAGCTACATGAGTTGATCCCTTTTTGTGCAATGATATCCCGGGCATTGCTCCACTGCCAGTCAAGCGTCCATAGCCCTGACGGAGATACCTCTAGTTCTCTCACAACATTGCTCTACTGCCAGACAGGCATCCATAGCCCTGGTAGAGATACTGGAATCACCCATTCATATTGACTTTTCTTCTTTTGATAATCATTTTCTTTTCTTTTGAAGTTTCAAATATTTCATTTAATTCTCTTTTTTTTCTTTTCAATATGTCAGATGTTTAACATCTGATCTGGGTTGAAAACTACCATGGACCTCATAACAGCACTTGGGAGATCAGATTTTTCACTCAAATCTTACAACACCATAGTCCTAGGACAATTATACCCTTATAAGAGGAGATGGTCTTGATAATTTGTGACAAATTTAGGGGAGTTGATGAGAGTTACTTACTTGGCACCTTGTTTTAAAACTTTCCACAACTTTTATTGAAAACAAGCATGAAACAACGAATTAAGGACAAAATCTTCCAATCAGAGAACTTGAAAATATCTAAACCAATTCTCTCCTAATGACCAAAGCATGCTTCAGATAACAACCCGCAATTCAAAATGGAAAGAAACAGATCAACCCCAAAGAATCAAAACCAAAAACAAAAACAAAGAACAAAGGAAACAGAAGGAAAGAACAGGAAGAAAAGCAAATAAACAACAAACTATTTACAAACAAGAGCCACATTATTTACACAAAGAACGATAGATTGTACACAGGGATTATTTACAAGCAGAAATTATTTATATAAATACTCTATCTAACAAAATGCCAACTTCATGATTCAAAATAATGTTTAAGAAATTGTCCATTGATAGGCAAGGGGACATGTTCTCCAATTAAACTACTCAATCGGAAAGCATTTTCTCCTAAGATCTCAGCAATCTGATAAGGACCCAACCAAAGCTTGTCGAATTTCTGATGACTGCCTTTCTTTTCATTGGCTTTGTCCCATAGCAACACTAGGTCTGATATCCTAAAAGCTTTTATCTTGGCTCTTTTGTCAAACCAACATTTGACAACAACTTGATGTCTAAAGAATTGATGCAATGCAGCATCTCTTTGTTCTTCTAACTTCAACAAAGCAACTAATCTAACTTCTATCCTATTGTCACTGGAGTAAAACTTCTGCATGAACTCAAGGATAGGTATTTGAAGATGGATGGGAAAAATAGGGTCTTGGCCATATACTAGCTTGAATGGTGAGGTGTTTAAGGCGGCCTTAATCCTAGTCCTATCTGCCCATAGTGTGAATCTCAACTGGGTATGCCAGTCTCTAGGGTTATGTTCTAACAATTTCTTAATCACCCCTAAGAGATTTTTATTGGTAGACTCTGCAACTCCATTGCCTTGCGGATAATAATTTGACGAATGCTTCAAAACAATCTTGTGATTATAGGCCCAAGAAATAAACTTAGTAGAAGAGAAAGCAAAACCATTATCACATACCAGAGCGAAGGGTACCCCAAACCTTGTAGTGATGCACTCAGTGAGGAACTTGATCACTACCTCCGTTGTGTTGTTTTTGAAAGGTATGGCCTCTTTCCACCTCGTGCAGTAGTCAGTAGCAGTCAAGATGAATTTATGCCCTATAGTAGAGTTTGGGTTAATCACCCCTATAAAGTCCAATGCCCATTGGGAAAAGGGCCTCACCTCGTAGACGGGCTATAATGGCATGGCTACATGGTGTTCCCTTGGTGCAACAACCTGGCATGTGTGGCATGTTCTCACATGTTGATGGGCATCCTTGAATACACAGGACCAGTAGTAACCCGATCGGAGGATTTGGTGTGCCAACGAATCCGCAAACCCATGACCTGTGCCATGTTTCCCATGAAACTCAAAGATCACATGTTTGGCCTCTTGCCAATCAAGGCATATTAAGTACACTCCTTCAAAATTCCTTCTATATAGGAGCCCTCCTTTAAACATATAGTGTGAGCTTTTCAGTCTCAGGGCTCTCCTCTGAGTGGCACTCATTCCCTCCAGACACCGGTTATTGAGCATGAAACAAATGAGATCAACATACCACGGGTCATTTGAGAAGGACTGGGTAGTAGTATATTGTTGACAAATAACGTTGTTACCAACATCAGCGATGGACTGAGATAAAACCTGTACCCTTGACTAGTTTCATGGGCCGTATCTCCAAATCGAACTCTTGCAAGATGGCCATCCATTTCCCTCTTTTTTCTCCCAGTTCACCCTGCATAAGTAGAGACTTGACAACAACGTCAAGGACAATAGCAACAATCTGACTCTGGAGGATGTAGTGCCTAAATTTTTTCACAGCTCAGACCAGTGCAAAAGCTGCTTCTCAAGAGGTAGGTATCTGATTTCTTCATTTTTGAAGGGAGAACTCATGAAAGCAATCAGCCTCTCCTTTGACTCTTCTCCTCGTTGAGTTAATACAGCCACACACGAGTGTTCGGAGGCAAAAGAGTAGATGTAAAAAAACCTCAAGTAATCAGGGCTAGTGAGGATTGGAGCTTCCGAAATGGATCGCTTGACTTGAGAAAAGGCAGCCTTTTCCTCATCACTCCACTCTATTTTGGCATCCTTCTTCATCATCTCGTTCAAGGGCTTCACGATTTCTTCAAAGCCCGTGATAAACTTCCTCACAAAGTTGATCTTTCCAAAGAAGGATCTCATCTTCTTCTTGCTTCCTGGCATGGCTATCTTGAGAATGGACTTAGCCTGCTCTGGGTCAATGGATATTCCCTTTTCTAAAATTATGTGTCCCAAGATCTTCCCTTCAGAAACTCCGAACACACACTTTTTGGGATTTAAGGAGACTCCATACTGGATGCACCTTTCGAGAACTTTGGCTAAGTCCCCAGCATGATTCAATCTATCCTTGGAGAATACTGTCAAATCATCAATGTAAACAATAATGCATTTTCCAATTAGATCCTTGAAAGCTATATCCATGGCACGCTAGAAAGTTGCTCCAACATTTATCAGACCGAAAGGCATCCTCCTGTAGGCAAACGTTCCCCACTTGGTGGTAAAAGTCATTTTCATCCTGTCTTCAAAGTCGACCATTACCTAATTGTATCCAGAGTAACCATTCAAGAATGACATCATTTGAGATTCGTTGATGGTCTGCAAAACCTCATCTAGAGAAGCAAGTGGGTAATTATCCTTTTCTGAGGCTTTATTCAAATTTCTGAAGTCAACGCATAGTCTGATCTCCCCACTTTTCTTACAAACTGGGACTAAATTAGCCACCCAGGTTGAATGGCGCACAGGGAACATTATCCTCGTAGACAACAACTTCTGAACTTCTTTATAGATCAATGGTTCAATCAAAGCATTAACAGGGCGCTGCTTCTGTATGAAGGGTTTAGCTTCAGGCTTTAAGGGAATAATGTGTCATAACCGAAGCATCAAATGTCTAGAGGTCCTCATATCCACAAGCTATAGCAGCAATATATTTCTTAAGTGCCCTCAATATGTCTTCCCTAATTGCTTTAGGGTAGGCCTTCCCTATGTAGACATTCCTTTCAGGGCCATAATCATTCAAGTTAACTGTTTCATATTCTCCTCCCTTTTCTTCAGTTGATGCCTTCTCTCGAGCCCTCATATCTGAGTCAAAGATTCTCTCTAGAGCAACCATTCCCTTGGGGATGTTATTACTTTTCAGATTAAGGAACCCTTCTGTATCATATTTTTCATGGTTCCAATCCCCTTGATCTTTGTTAGAATCATCAATAATTTTCCCTTCAAAGACATCTAAGCTTGCCAAGAATGCCAGAATGTGCCGATCATCCTCAAAGACCTAGAAATTCTTAATATTGTCAGGAACAGCTGGGGTGGACATCAGTTCAACTGAAAATATTTTAAACTTGGAGCCTTGCATAGGCTCCAAGGTGCTTGTAGCGATTGACAATGAATCAGCCACCTGATTTTGTTCTCTAGGGATTAAACTAATCCCAAAGGCATCAAAGTCTTCGATCAGATTACATACCCTGTTCCTATATGCTGCCAGCCTCTTGTTGTGACATGTATACTGGCTATGCACCTGCTTGACCACAATTTCTGAATCTCCCTTGACCATCAAAGCAGTGACCCTCTTTTTGTGTGCAAACATTAATCCTCAAGCCAGAGCTTCGTATTCAGCTACATTATTAGTGCACCTGAATTGCAACATGTAAGAAGCAAAGAAAACTTTCCCTTTCGGGCTAGTTAGTACAATTCCAACACCACAACTGGTCTTAGATTTAGATCCATCAAAGGTGAGGGTCCATAATTGATCACAGGTCGAAGTTGATTCTTTTGAATTAAATACAGGGGATGGTTGTTTAGTAGGTTTATCAGGAATACTTCCCAATCCCCTTTCAGATGCATCATGTGGCCCAAGTTTGTCCTTTTGACATTTATTTATCTCTTGGGTTAGCCCCTTGGATTTTGGTATATCTGTAAGTGCAAGGGTGTCAAACAAATCTTGGGAATGCTCCTCATCAGTGTGTTGATTTGGGCACGTGTCTGGGGTAGGTTCAATTTGAAGAGGGATTTCTTTTGCAAGTGTTGTATCCCTGGTTAACATGGTCGCCTCTTTGGCCTCAAATGGGAAGTAGTCTGTAATGGTCTTGGGGCAACTTGTGCCAGCTTCCTCAGCTTGGAAAACATGTTTTAAAATGTCAAAGCAGGGCTGACAAGTCAATTCAGAATGGCTTTGATAATGTACCCTGCACCAATTAGGGAGCATGGGACTTTGTAAATCTACATTTTCCCCCAAGACCAACTGATCTTGCTGCAGTTTTGTGACCAATGCTTGCTGATTTTCGTTAATCACAAGGTCATGGGGCTTTTGTATGGGCAGCTCTTTAGGATCAAAAATAGAAAAGGTTAAAGCTTCATCTCTTTTATACACACCTATTTCAATTTCGAAATAGGCTACCTCATTGTGGCAATCATACTCAGTAATGATATGCTTGAGGCGAGGCTCACTCTCAATCCTGATCTGATTAGGAATCCCTTTCCATGATAGCCACATATGTGAGAAGTCAAGGGAAAGATATCCCCCCAAATTCTTCATCAAATCTCGGCTTAGCAACATACCATAGGTCTCGGGAATGTCTGCCACTTGAATATCCATGTTTGTTAGGATCCTAGGGTCAGATCCTAATTGAACGTGTATGTTCCTTAATTCCCCCACCACATTAACCTCTGTTTTGTCAAATTGAATGACCTTCTTATTTGTCTGAATGGGGTCCAATCCCAACTTCTTACACACAGAAAATGGCATGACATTTCCTGAAGCCCCCGAGTCCAATAAACAGTTATGCAAGTTCTTGCCCGAAATTCTTAAACTTAAGAGGAAAGGTGGAGTACCTACCTTATTTCTGTATAAGGTTGCATTCACGTCTCTAGCAGATGTCACCTTACTCTTTCTTTTCAACTTGTCAGCTTGTTCCAAGGCTTTTAGCACTATTTCCCTTTGGGCAGGGCACCACTTTAGAATGTCAAAATATGACAAGGAAGATTTATGTTTCTGCATCTCATAAACAATGTCAAATTCTACATTAAAACTTGGATTACCAAAAGAATTACCCTTGTTATGGTGATCAGGAAGGCCTTGTGGTGGAGGAGGATTATTATCAGCACCTTGATTTGGAGGTACCATGTGATTGGGAGGTGCTGATGTGGTGAATGGCCCCTTACTTTGATTTCTCAGGAAGTGTCCTCCCTTTGTTTGAAAAGTCTGGGCATCATATGAATCCTCCTCTGGTTCATTCTCTTCTTGCCTTGGGAATGAGGGCTCCTCCTCAAAGGCTCATAAGTCATTGCAGTATCCGCTGAGTCACCTCCTTTGTGTGAATTCCCCTGGAAGGTGTGGGCATCTTCGTGTGCCATCTTAACAACTTTCTCCATTTGAGGGCAGTTTACCTCAGAATGGGTTGCAGTATCATGCAACCTGCACCAATTGGTCATGAAGTTGAGGTCAGCCACGTTTGCAGTATGTGCTCTCTCCTCAGTTGCTTGATAGTTGTGAGGGATTCCACCGTTATTAGGTCCCGTATTCCACTGTCTATTATTGTTTGGCCTTTGATTATACCCTTTGTTTTCATTTTGGTAACCTCTTTGGTTGTAGTTGTTATTCTAATAAGTACCCTGGTTATTACTGTTTTGATTAGGGTAGTTGCCTTGGTTTTGAGAGGGGTTCAAACGGAGTTGAGCCATGTCATTGGTAACTTGAGACAACATTTTCTTCAGGGTTTCTACCTCATTTATAAGCTGAGTTATCTTTTCACTTTCCACGCTCTTAACAACAGGTGGATGATCAACATGACTTAGTGTTCCAATTTGGTTAGGATGACCATGGGAACTTGGAGGAACCTATGGTTGTTGAAAGAGATCAGAAGTTCCAGTAGCGAAGAATGGGATAGGTGGTTGGGCTTGCAGCTCGGACATAGGTCCATAGTGAGAAGGAGACATCCCTAGGACACTGTTGTACAGAGGAGTTGAGCCATGCATCTAATATCCCATTGAAGGGAAACCTCCTCCCAGACTTCCTTGTTGAGAACTGACTTGCTGTTGTAGCTTAATAGCCAAATTATAGACTTTGGATAGAGAATCAATATCAGCTGCTGGATAAGTCCTTTGCAAGAACAATCTGAGCAAAGGGTTTATAACCCTGAAGTATGCCAGGATAGCACTGTTCTCAATAACTAGATAGGGATCTTATAATCTCCTATACATTCGTTGGAACCGGGTGTTAAACAAAGGAAAAGATTCACCTAGTTCCTTTCTGATAGTAGCAAACTGATGATATAAAAAAGCTAGATCCACATACACCCTGAACTGGTTGATGAATGCGTTTTCCAAATGTGTCCAGGTCAAAATGGAACCTTGAGGAAGATTAAGGTACCAATTGTATGCCATGTCCCCCAAAGAGTAAGGAAATAAACTATAGACCACATCATGGTGGGCTATCTGAGCTCTAGTACAAGCATCCTTGAAAGCTTGTATATGTTCTTCAACGCTCCTTGAATCACCATGGATGTATTTAGGACAAAATTTCTTAGGGTTTTTGGGCATATCGTGAAAACCTCCAGGGATAGTCCCCAATGGAGAAGGATTATTCTGAAAGAATGCCATTGGTGGTGGTGGTGGTTGAGCCAACTATTGTATGGATTGAACCAGCTGTGATGACAGATAAGATGAATTGGATGGTGGATTGATGGGTATCCATTGAGGTATGGGTGAAAATCCTGGTGGGGTGAGCGGAGCTGATAAGGGCGGAATAATGGTTGCCCCAGTTCTATGATGTTTATGTCTTGTCGGGGTCTTGAGTTCTATGAAAGATGATAGATTCCCAGTTGATCGAAGAACTCTGTGGGGCCTTTCTGAGGAATATGACCTAGTTTTATCCAGCTTGCCCTTCTAGGCCCTCCTTCTAGCAATTCATCACTGCTACTATCCTTTTTCCTCCTGTAAATGGGCCACCTTTTCATAGGCTGGTATGATGGCCTTGTTTCAATTGGTCTGGCACCTTGCTCTTGTACACCCATACTCAATTCTAAATTTACTTTTTTTGTCCTCAATGTGCCCATAATTTCCTTGAAATTTCCCATTAGAAAATCAATTTTCTTATGGTGGGGACTGAACTCCAACAGTGGATCATATTTCGGATCCATTTTGTGCACAACATCTAGTAGCTTACCATAAGCTATCCATTTCTCCTTGTTCAACTCCTGTCTATTCAAATCAAATTCATTTCCAATCAAGTCTTCAGGGAAATTGAACTCATGCACAAATTTTCCAGCTTTTATTCTTTGTCTGGAAAGAGCAAAGAAACCCTTAGGACCATGCTACCGCTTTGGTCCACACCTCAAATGGTAATCATTAAAGAAATTATCAAAATGCGTCCAGCCTCCCTTTGAAAATAAAAAATTAGACACCACTGTATAATCTGGGAAAAATGTTCCCTTACCCCTTCCAGTGAGGTTATCCTCATGAATACAACCTATCTGCCACAAATTCTGCAAATCCCACTCTTGGTGGAAAATTGTATGGTAGTATATGAGGGGCTCCTTGAAAACCATATACTCTCAAGACAGTGTTGAATGGGTATGGAATAATGTCACCCCAATTATGGTAAACCTTCAATTCTGGCTTCCTCTCCTTTGGCCCGAGGAAAACATTTAATTCCTCAGGGATCCTAGGTATATTCACAATTAATCTAGCCCTTAATTTGGAAGCAAAAAAATTATCAAATTGCACATAACTAGTGCTTTCCTTATTACAAGATAAATCTGCAGCCCATATCTGTACTGGCAATCTTTCTCCATCAACTGATTTCCTTAATTTCATCCTCTTAGAGAAAAAGTCAGCATTCTTAAACAAAAACATATGCATTAGCATAGAACACCAAAAGAATTGAGTGTCGGTACCATTTTTTTGTAGCTTTGACAGCTTTTCATGCATCCTCTCAACCAAGAAAGAAGAGAAGTCATAGGTCACAGAGAAGTTAGGGTGTTGTATTTGCACCCCCATGAAAATATAAGCAATGGGCATTACCATACTAGGACTGAAACCAAAAATCTGTTCACTCTAGTCAAAAATATGTTGGACCTCTTCTCTGTTAATGCTCAATAGAACCTTTCCATCATTGTCCCTAATTATCTGTGTAACAGGGTCATATCTTGCAGCCACTGTCCTAAGCAGGTCTACATCAGGGAATACATTTGGTACCACTAGCTTCCCCATATCATACATCCATCCATTTGAAAAAGGGTGAGGCAAATTCCTCTGTCCATACCACAATCTGAAAAATTCCAAGCCAATGAGGGGAACCCTAGCATCGACAATGTTGGAGCAATTATACACTAACCCAAGTCCCCTAGGATTTTCCCTCACATTAGGACCAATCCCTTCCTCCTATCATTCATTGAAAAGGGAAATTGATCTAGGAAATCATCATATAGGTTTCGTTTCAAATATTCAGTTTGGCTAGAATGTTGCTTGGGTGGTGCCATCTTGGACAAACTAGGGCTTCTTTACAACGTTATAATTCAAATAGCTAGGAATAACCAGAGATAGAAAATTACAGGACAAAACACTACAATTTCTCACAACTATAATTAAACTATAGCCCTAACACATTCATCAACAAGCTCACAACACATCCAGCTAATCCTTTCCCAAATTCAAATGCAAAATGACTGGGAGGCACAAAAAATAAACTCACAGCTTTGTTCACAGAACTCCCAAATTTTGGCTGTAGAAACTCACAATTCTACCTTCAGCTCTAAAACTGCTCCGTGAAATAGTTGAATGCTTTGTGATACAGACCAAGTAGGAAAATTGAATTTATTGTCGATCAAATTACGCTAGCAATTGTCTCATTTGCCATTAAAGCTCAATTTTTCACTGCACGAACGACTCCAACCATATTTGATGCAAATTTAAATTTGAGTCATCGATTCTTCAGCTTGATCAAATCATTGACGACCACCTTCAAAACAAGCTGACACAATTCCAACAAGGCGATAAGGGGCCCACCTTACCATACACTATGAAAGAAGTCCATGTGGCGGTTTCCCGCGATATCGCAATTCTAAAACTTTTGATCACGCGATGGCGGGCAACCGTTGATCCTGAGCATCAATGATCTTGTTCCTTTAACAAAGTCGCTAGCCATGTCGTTAAACTTCGAGCAGCTTTTCCAGTGAGATTATAACATATCCGTCAATTTAGAACATGTGTGTCTCGAGAACACTTTAGTAATCCACACCTTAATACATTTCAAGCTGGCTAGTGTTTCCTTTACTCTTTAGGCTTCATCAGATGAGACATGTGGCGCTCGCCTGTGATTTCACAATCAACCCAAGCACCATCGTGGGATGGTGGGGAATGGCTCAGATCAAATGGCAGTTGGTCAGCGATAGCACAAATTTGATCCCCCAGATAGGACACATGGCGCCCGCCCGTTATTTCACGATCCTTCAATTCCTAATCATTGGATGGCAGACACCATTGATATCTGCAGGAAATAGATCAACGGCAGCACTAAATCAACCCTTGCAAAATAAAACATTCATTAAAAGGAGAAGTGGGCATTACTAGGCAGATGACAAACAACAACATAAGTTGTTTTTTAAAAGGTGAAATACTGGGCCAACCGAGACTTAGGAAATAAAACCATAGGGAGGAAATAAAGTATTAAAATCAAAGTTGGGTTTTAATTTTCATCCGGTGACGTAAGCCTAAGCCATTAACCCCAGTGGTCATGTCGCCGATGGCTTAGCCAAATCCTTTCATTAAATACTAACCATGCAATGTGTATATTTTTTAGATTCAAAGATATGCGAGAAGATCTCGATCGTACCTCGCCAACTCCCAGACCTAAGGTGTCACCCTGTTATTTGGCACAAGGTCAACAAAAGGTAGGTGTGTGTTCTGTATGGAATGTGGGGCCCAATCTCCAGTATTGAGCTCATAACCCGTGGTTTTAGATTGACAACCAAGGTCAAAAGCTAATGTAAATCTTTGTTGTTCCCTACTAGCTCGTAGGAGGAAGATGAAAGTTGGTTAAAAGCCGCGAGGTCAACGAGATTGCGATGCGTAGCTCCAACCATTCAGTTTGCAAAGTGCATAGGACCTGCCAACATGGTAGTTGGTTTCTGAGATAGATTAATGTTATTGGTCATGAGGAAGGTGAACGATGCTTCGTTGGATGTCAAACTGAGTTAGCCTGAGATAAACCGTTTGATCTACCAACTCTTCAAGAGATTAGTGGGCAATATTCAAAGTTGGAAAATGGCACATGGTGGTTGTTTTATCGTACAACTGGTGAAGCATTAATGAATTATTCCTTTCTTGTGTAGTCACATAGATCTCAATCTGTGTGAAGATGTTGTTGTTGGAAATCATGAAGAGTGATCTGTGGATTCTCATGGAGCTCTAGTTAAATGGTGACAGTACATACACCGCCAAATTTCCATGTTTGCACATGCATTTTTACTAAGCATTGATGAAGGTTGCCACTACCTCGCACAATAAATACAAGAGGAATTAACTGCTAATAGTGTCATTCTTGTAGCAGTTAGAGCACTTTATGGACTGAGTTTAATCAAGTTTGAGTGCTTGTTTGAGAAGAGAAAATGAGTAATTCAGTAAGGAGGTATGTTCGTTTGAGCTCACAAAAGCTCGATCCTGCTATTCAGGAAGGTGCTTTGGTTGACAAGCCCAGGCCTGTGCCCACTAGATGCAGTAGAAGGTTGCAATTCCAGGACGTTGCTGCTCAACTGGTAGATGACAAAGGCAAGCAGTCAGTGTGCTCTATTACTAGTGTCGGTAGGAAAATAAGGTATGGGCATGGCTCCTTTGGATTCCAACACTCGCCCATTGACCTTACGAGCAACACTTCTGATGATGTAATGAGACTGACTCCGACTACTGTCGGTATTTACCTCACTTCAATCACAGTCTGCCCTTTGATGAGGAAGTGATATATGTGGTGCCATTGGCTGTTAAAACCTCAAGCAGACTGGACTAGAACCATATTGGGCAAGGACAAGAAAGAAGAGGAGGTTGAGGGTCTACCGTATTGGGAAATACCTAGAAGCGGGCGTGTATACCGGGGTCTGAGTGTTGGTAAGGGTAGGGTGGTAGGTAAATAAGAAGTTGTTGTGGTGCCTTTGTGGCAATTTGGTTGCCTGGTTTTTTTGCATGGATAGCGACAAAGGGGATTTTGATGACAATTTGTGTTCCCTTTTATGATGATAGTTACAACTTTAGCTTTCCCCAGTTTGTGCACCACTATGTTTTGCAGATTCAACGTGTGGGAAGTTTTGAAATTAAAGTCAAATGCAATGGAGAGTTTGTTCAAATGAAAATTTGTGGTGAAATTACATTTGAGCCTTAAGCTTGTTGCTCCCTTGTCATATAAAAGGGAATTCAAGGCTCATTTGTAGGGAGAGAATTGATGAAAGCTCTAGCTAGGTTTTGAGTTGAATAAATGGGTAGAAAGATATCTTTCCTCTAATGAGGAAGTGATATCAGTGGTGCTATTGGTTGTTAAAACCCCAAGCGGACGAAATAGAATAGATAACTTGTTTTGAGTTTTGGATGAATATATGCAAATTATCTTAAATTGTATGCTGATATGACTTATAAGCATGAATAAACGTATAATTCTAATATATTTTCTCTCCTTATGTGGATTTGAGTGAATTTTGAATGAAATGTTAATGATGTTGTCATTCTTCGCTTTTGAGAATTTGTTCAATTATGTGTTTATGTTTTTGCTTTGATTCATGAAAATCAATTAAATGCTTAAATGGAGTCATAAGTTTACAATTATTTACAAAGGATTTGATAAGTAGTAATATATCAGAGAATTGATCTTCATAATGCAAGGTATTATATGAGTAGTCCAGTCTATTAAATTCTTGGGTCATTTTTACTAACGGTAAATGGGTAACTAAATATTTAACTGACGAAGAATAAAAGAATAATATGTAAATGGGTCACTCACTCACTCCCTCTATCTCTCTCCCCTTAACCCTAAACCCTTAACCCTTAAACTCTAAACCCTTAATATTTGGTGTGTATTAAAACATTATAAAAGTATAAATTTTTGGAGGTCTATTAGGAATTGAATGATAAATGACGATGAATGGTGAAATCTAAGGCACTTTAATATTTTCAACTAAAAAGTTAGAGTTCAATTAGGATTAGTGTTCACTTAGGGTTAGGTTTAGGGTTCAATTAATGTTCAATTTGGGTTAGGATTGAGGATGAGATTGGGGTTTAATTAAGGTTATGAATTCAATAAGAGTTCAAATAGGGTCAAGGTTAGGGTTGGGGTTAAGGTTCAATTAGGATAAGAATTAGTGTTAGGGTTAAGTTAGAGTTCAAGCTGTAGTTCAAAGTTAGGGTTATGGTACAATTAGGACTACTATTCAATAGAATTTTCAATTAGGGTTAATACTTAATTAAAGGTTAGTTTTAAAGTTCAATTAGGGTTTGGGTTAGGGTTTGATTAGAGTTAGGTTTAGGGTTTAATTAGAGTTAGGGTTAGGTTTAGGGGTAGAATTCAATTATGCTTAGTGGTCAATTACAATTAGATTTAGTGTTCAATTAGGGTAGGGTTAGAGTCCAAATAGGGTTAGGGTTTAACTAGGGTTAGGATTAGAATAGAATAAAGTTTTGTGTTTAATTATGATATCTAGAATTTAGTATAATTTTAGAAAATGAAATGATTTGGACACAAAGAAAAAAAATAGAAAAGTTGATTTCATATAGATAATATTTGTTAATTTATTCTAAAATTCTAATTAATAATTGTTTAATTAATTTAAAATGAATATTTAATTTAATTTAATTTAATTGTATTAGATAACTAGTAAAACTAAATAGATAATAAATATTTTATAGATTTTAAAAATTAGAAGGGTTAGGATTATAATTCTATAACTAAAACTAATTCTAATCTTGTCTTTCATGTTGTGCTACAAATGCTACTAGCATATATATATATATAATTTATTAATATATACAAAATACGCCAAGAGATATCTTTGTCGAGGCACCTATTTTATAATAGTACAATAGACGCATCAAAAGGATATCTCTCGGCATATTTTATATATATTATTAATAAATAATATATATGCTAGTAAGTATTTAATAAATAAAATAAAATAAATATATCATTTTTTTACCATACTACTCGTTGCCAAGGAGATCCATGTGGCGCCCGCCCGTGATATCGCAATCAATAAAGAACTCACAAATTTTTATCACGCGATGGCAGGCAACCATGTATCTCAACCATCGGCAATATTGTTCGTTCAACACAGTCGCTAGCCTTATTATTAACCATCAAGCAACTTTCTACCGAGATTATAACATCTATGTTGATTTAAAACACGTGGATCTTATAACTTCTTTACTAACTCACGACATAATGTATTAAAGACGCATCAAAGTATTTATCATTCCTTTGGCTTCATCAGATGAGGCATGTGGCGCTCGCCCATGATATAGCGATCAACTAGTGGGGTCATCACGGGATGGCGGGGAATAGTTGAGATCACACGACGATTGATCTACAGCCATGTGAACTTGTCCCTCTACAAAATAAAAACATTTATTAGGGAGAGGGCCCAGTAGTCGTGCGGGGTGCAAAATAAAAACATTTATTAGGGGAGAGGGCACACTCAATCATAATGATAATACCCAGTCTTACCACATATTTATACTATATATTGTAAATAAACAGTCCAAATGTAAATAAAGAAAAAACCAAATGTTGATAAAAAATGGACTCATACTTGAACACATGAGAACCTCTAAATGTTATATGAAAAAAACATAAATACATTCATGAAGAAGTGAAATAAGTATTTTTTTGTTTCAAATAAAATATCACAACTCTCCACTATAAGTATATCATTTAAAAAATAAAATGCTCATTTAATAAAATAAGACACTCATTTAAACAAGTATTGTTATCATGGTGAAAAAATATTGTTCTTATGTGTACAACAATTGGGGTAGAAATGTACAAGCATTGGATAATTTTATATTAATAGTTTGTCCTATCACAAATATAAAGGTGAGCACAATAAATAACATGTATTTTCCCATTAAATGTGAAGGATTTTCAAAAAGTTTTAGTGTTCAACTATTGGTCCATTTTTGTTCAATATAAGTTGTATTTTAAATCATTATGTGTTGTTTTTATAACAACAAATAGATTTTTTGTGTTCAACTATTAGTCCATATGTGTTCAATATAAAAGGTAGAGATATCAAAGATTTATGGTTATCAATAAGTATTTGGCCCACTTAGGTTGTATATTAATTTTAATTTAAATAAAAATATCATATTTTACAAACAATAAATGATATTTTTTGGTTCAACTATTGAGGGTTCCATGATTAAGTTTTAATTGAACCTTTAAAAAAGT
>VDFB02271358.1:156865296-156890072 GCA_007258455.2 Sequoia sempervirens
AGACAAGGCAAGGTCCTAGTATTGGGACAACTTACTTTGCTTGGCCTGATAGGTTCCCGTTATTTGATTCACTATAAGTTCAGAGTCTCCTAGGATACGAAGGTGTCTAATTTTTAGTGCTATCGTGGCATGTAAGCCAACTATAAGGGCTTCGTACTCGGTAATGTTATTGGTACAAGGAAAGTATAATTGAAAGGATAAGGGAACTGGTTTGCCTTCAAGGGATATTAGGACAACCCCCTCTCCATAACCAATTTGACACCTTGACCCATCAAAATACATTTTCCATTCGAGATCATGGTTGATCGTAAAAATGTTTTCATCAGGAAATGAATCCAAGCCAGGAAAGAAGCGAGATGAGGGAGCATCTGCCAACTGATCTACAATCGCTTGACCCTTTATCAATTTCTGAGTAACAAACTTTATGTCGAACTCAAAAAGCAACATAACCCATTTCACTAACCTTCCTGCCAGATCAGTGCTAGAAAATAGATGTCTTAAAAGATTCATTTTTACTATGATGTGCGTTTCAACATGGAGGAGGTAATTCCTCAGCTTCTGTGTAGCAAAGACAAGAGCAAGGAACTGCCTTTCCATGGAGGAATAATAGGTTTTGTAATCAACCAGGATGTGGCTAATGTAGTAGACTACCCTTTCCTTTCTAGAGTTGTCATATTGAGATAAAAGAGCTGCTAAAGCATATGGTGACACAGCTAGGTAGAGAAGAAAGGGTCTATCTTACATAGTCGACATCAATACGGGAGGGTTGGCTAAGTAGGATTTGATCAACTCAAAGGCATTTTGACATCCCTCATCCCATATGAAGCAGACATCCTTTTTTAACAAACGAGTGAAAGGAAGGCTATGATCAACCAATTGAGATATGAATCTGCAAATTGCCTGAATCTTTCCCTATAAACTTTGCAACTTGGTGATATTCCTTGGTGGAGGCATGTTCATGATAGAATCAATCTTCTTAGTGTCAACCTCAATCCCATGATGGGAGACTATGAACCCTAGAAGCTTGTCGGCATCAACGCCAAAGACACACTTAAGGGGATTTAATCTCATTTTGTAGAGTCAAAGTCTTTCAAAAATAAGGCGAAGGTTCTTAGGATGATCTTGATGGGTTACGGATTTGGCCAATATGTCATTGACGTAATCCTCTAGAATCTTGTGAATGAAGTCATGAAATATCAGGGTCATCACCCGTTGGTAAGTAGCTCCTGCATTCTTTAATCCAAAGGGCATGACCACATAACAAAAGGTACCCCATGGGGTAGTAAAGGTTGTCTTGTACTGATTGTCTGGGTTATTGCGGATCTTATTATAACCCGAGAAGCCATCCATGAAAGAAAGCAATGCATGGCCTATAGTCGAGTCAATAATCATATCTATATTAGGTAGTAGAAAATCATCTTTAAGAGAAGCCTTATTAAGATCTCAGAAATCAATGCATATGTGAATGTGACCGTTAGGTTTACTAATGATGGCTATGTTTGAAATCCAAGGGGAATAATCGATGGGACAGATAAATCCTACTTTTAACAGTTTCTCTATCTCAGTCTTAACCATTAATGCCACTCTAGGATTGATTTTTTGGATTTTTTGCTTAATCGGCTTGGCATCAAGACATAGGACGATATTGTGAACCACTATAGATTCATCAATACCGAGCATATCCTCATAGGTCCAATCAAATATGTCGAGATGAGAACACAAAATACCAGAGTGTTTATTTTCTTCCTCCGAAGAAAGACACCTTCTGATTTTGATCACCTTTTCAGGGGATATGGATCAATAGAGACCTCGACAGTATCCCCTTTTATATGGGAACTTTGGTCTTCATGCTCAGGTGTTGCAATGTCATCACTGGTGTTAGACAAAGGGTCCTCCTCATCAACATTCAAGACAAATTCCCCAAAATACGCTTGGCTATGCAAGCGATACGAGAAACATCTTTTGTGATGATAAGAGGGTAGCGAGGAGTATGCGCCTATAAATTCCTCTAATGCTTCATTAGAAGAGAATATATCTAGAGGAATATTCTCGGCTTGCTCCTTTTCCTCTATTAACTCAAGGTGGACAAGGTTCAATGGTTTGATCGAAATAATATTAATACTCCAACAAGGCTTCAGCTTAGATTGTTCAGCAGAACAACCTAGTCGCAAGTTACGTCATCATGGTTTAAGATTGATGGGGGCTTGAATTCCCTACTCGATACGTCCTAGACCTTTATGCCTTTAACCATATTGAGAAACAATCTCATATCTAAATCCATAGCAAGTTTGTAAAATTTTAGGGGGTGGAAGATCCACATAGAGTGTTTTGTTCCACCAACGAATGTCAAATGTCTCTGCGGGGTACTTTTGCCTCCTTTGTTGGATTCACAAATGTTAATTTCCTTCGTAAGAGGTAGATCGTTCTGCTTAGTGCGAGAAGGAGTGATTTCCTAAATAGGATCGCCCTTCTTCTCCTCCATAGGAATATCATCCACCTTTGTACTAGGGGCACGTGGAAAGTCTATGCAAGAAGGGTCTACCTTGTACTCCGCAATAAAGAATTCAAAAAAGTTCAAGGAACCCCAATCATCTCCAAGGAAAGCATTTGTTTGAGAAGATGATATGGGAGAACCAGGATCCTCCGCTTTAGGCGGTTCTTTAGTTTCGACACTCGCCCTGGGAATGATTTCCACAGAGTATCGATGAAGAACACGCCATAGCATCAACAGTTAAGGAAGGAATGCAATTCTTGAGGGTAGACACAGTTGAGGCATGACCGACAACAGTCAGTTCATAGAGGCGAACACCCTCTGGATCCACTTTGACTGTGACTACCTAATTGTTTGCGACAAATTTCAAAGAACGGTGTAAAGTAGAGGTTAATGTGCCCATAGCATGGATCCAAGGTCTCCCTAAGAGGATATTATAAGTTAAAGGTCCAGGAATCACATAAACCAATGTGGGTAAGGTAACGGGGCCTAGCTGCAAAGGTAGTCTTATCATACCTAGAGCTTGGTGGCCTACGTTATCAAATCCACGAATGTACAAAGAGGAAGTTGCCAAGGAGTATGAATCAACTTTTATTTTAGGTAGTAGGTCCATACCACAAACATTGAGCGCTGATCCATTATCAACAAGGGTACGCCTAATATCGATGTTATTAATGTTTACTATGATCATCAAAGGTTTTGCTTGCTTATGCATGTCCAAAGGTGGGAGTTCTTGCAGGTGGAACGTAATATTCGATGAATCCGCATTAATATGGGCTAGCAACGCATTAACATCTATAGGCCTAGTGGAGGTAGGAAAGATAATCTTTTGCAAGGCCTCCTAAAGCATCTCTTGATAAATTGGGGTGGTCTAAAGCAATTCCCAAAGTGAGATCTTAGTCGGAGTAACACGAAGCTGCTTGACAAGATCATAATCGCCTGGTGCTTTGATCGCAGGTTTAGGTGTTGCAGGAAGGTTCGGCTAGGAAGGTGGTAAAGAAGTAGGTTGTGAGGTAGGAATATAAGGTTTTTGATCCAAGTTTTTTCCTTTACTCCTTGTGGGATATGTGTGTCCAACAACATTATAATATGTAGAATCCATAGCTTTCACAAACTTTGAATACAAGTTCGGTGAATTACTTCGACATGAAATTCCACAGATGACAAGGTCGGCTAGGGTTATGTAAATGATGGGTTTCTTAGGGCTCAGAGGAGCCACTAAGACCACCCCCAAATTTACCAATCCCTCAGCCTCTCAAGAAGAGATGTGTTTGGGAGATTTACGGATAGGGGGAAATGCTTCTAAGAATTCATCTAGAGAATCCTCCAGCATATCGAAATATTCCTTAGAATATTCAGCTGACGAACATGCAAAATCGCAAATAAACTTCCAATGTTCACGTCGAGTTCACCAAAATGTGATATAAGAGGGATTCACTGCACACAGGTCTCTCATTTCTTGAGAGATCATCAAGGAATGAACTGCCCTTATACACCTCAGGATAGCTAAATGATAAGGAACCAAGAACATGGTTATGTCTTCAAGGGAAATGGTCAGAGGTCCTGAGAGAGTTGAATTAAAAAAATTGTCCCAGAAGAGAGAGCTCTCGGCCAGAGGACGTCAGCGCAGATCTAGGACACCAGAGCGACGCGCTATCGTCTCAAAGTCATGTTGGCATCCTGAACAACAAAGAACTCAGGAACTGAACAAATAGAAAGTAATCCAACTCATAGACTCAAGAGTGATATAAATGGAATTGATAACTAACCAGAAAGCCAAATACTGAAGGAAATATCATGATACTTGGAGAAAGCTTACCATTTTCTCAGAGACTCGAATCTTCACTCCAAGTTCCTTTTCGTAACCTGCACACAATAGCTCAAGGAGAAAGTTGTCGGGTGGTTGTATAGGGCCCTACCTCAGTTAGACCCCGCTTTGGTGTTCCCACATCCACGAATAGCCAAGTTGGAAAGGATTGAAAAAGAAGTAAATAAATCGTGTGGTGAAAGCAATACCCACTTGAGGAGTAGAACCCGCACCATGATAAGCATGTGGTGAATGCAATACCCACTCGAGGAGTAGAACCCGCACCACTAGAGAGTAGATAAATGATTGTAAAAGGAAAGTGAGAAAGGGAGAGAGAGAATTACCTACAGGCCAGGGCCCTCTCCGGAGCACGCGAACACACCATTGAGTGATTGCTTGAGAGCTAATGTTGTTGCTAGGGGGACCTCAGTCTGGCATAGCTTCGCCTATGACAGTGTTACTATCAAAGAAGAAGAAGTCTCAAAGTGGTAGCAAGAACTTGAATGAGAGCTAGTGTGTAGTCTTTCAATCTCCCAACCTCCAAATGAGAGGCAAAAAGAGGTTCTTATGCTTGCAAAGGCGGCAAAGAGCCGTTACTTTCGGAATGTAACCACCAGGACACATGTCACAGGGGTTAACCTTCTAGATTCCACATTTCGAGCTCAGGAAATAGCTAGGATGCTAGTGTGCTGTGCATTCGTCCAAACCCTGTATTCTTAGGGAATGCATCGCCATGCTTCTATTGCTCAACCACTTGTCCTCTTGAAGTTAGAATCACAAAATTCTGACTCGAGGGGTTTTGTCATTAATGTTTTGGAGTGTCATAAATGCTAGGAAAAAATGTGGAAATATGGAATTGCCCCTAGGTGCAATTTTGCAATATTACACATGTATCAAAACATTAAGCATGTATTCTTCCAGCCAGTGGAGAAGGTGATGATTACTTTGCTTCATTTTCATTTGCATAGCCATATCATGGTGGGAACCAAGATGACCAAGGATGTCCAATTTTATGTGGAGGTAATGGATGTGGTCCAAACTTTAGGAGGGACAAGAAGGTCAATGTATGATCTTGATGAAATTGAGGAAGAAAAATAAGAGAGGGATAGGAAAAATAAAATCAATGCAAAGTTTCAAGGATTTGTCAAGCAAGTAAGAGAGCTATGTGACCAGCCTCATCTAAAAGATTTTGAACTAGAGTTTGATATACCATTTAAAGAGCTTGGTTTTCATGGAGTTCCTTTCAAATCCTTTGCTTTTATTGTTCCTACGGTAAACTGTTTGGTAGAGTTGGTGGAATTACCTTTCTTAGTAATCACCATTAGTGAGATTGAGATTGTTAACCTTGAGAGAGTAGGACTTGGTGGTGCAAGAGCACTTTGTCCATTGAATGCCACCAAAGGCAAAATTTGTAAAATTGAATTTTCAAATGTAAAATTTTGTAAAAGAGTCATGTAAAAGTAAATTCCAATGTATTTAAGTCCCTAATAGGTCTCTAGGTGGTCAAGAAAGAAAGTTTTCAAAAATGTAAAAAAATGCAAAAAAAAAAGATGTAAAAGTTGAAAAACTTGCAAAAAGCAAAAAAAACAAGAATATGAAGAGTCAAGTGGGAAAATAGAAGGTTTAGTTGATTGAGGAAGATGAAAATCCTTCAAAAATGAATTTTACATCATTTTCAAGCAAAGGGGAAGTTTGAATAAGAAGAAAATAATTTAGAAACCCCTGTGCATGCTTAAAACTTTGCATTTTATGTATTTCAGACCAGTAAAAACGTGTTTGCAGGTTGATGTACGGATTTTTATAGAATTATTTTAATGTTTCAGTCATTTGGATTGATGCACCTATGAGTCTACTTCATTTTTTTTTTGTCTCATCAAATTTCATTGAGTTTGAGTGTTTTATGGCCATTTTACTGAAGACAGGTTGCAAAATTAAGCCTCTGGGGCAGCGTAGCAGCAAGTTTTTGAGGGATATGTTCCAAAGTAACCAAGCCTACATGTAATATATGTTATATAAGGGCCAAATGGGTATCCAAAAAAAGTTTTAGGTTGTGGTTTGGAGTTGTATTTGAAAGTTATGTCAAAAATACCTTGTTTGCCGCTCTCATAAAAGCATAGTGCAATAATTTGAGAATCTAATAAAATAGAGTTATAAGGCAGTGTATGTGGTTTGTTTTTTTCAAAATTATGATGGTTAAATATTTTTCAAGGTCTAATAGGATTTAGAAGTAAGATTGAGTGAATGGTTGTCTTTTTTCCTCATTGAAACAAGTTGAAATGAAGGGTAATTTGGTAAGATATGGTTGGTTTAGAGTTTCTTATGGTGTTTTTGATTTGGTTCAGTCAATTTGATGTTTTTTAAAATGTATTTGAATCTAATAAAGGTCTGAAATATTGATGTGGTGATTTCGCTTATTGGTAGCCTTAAGATTTCAAGTAAAATTGATGGATTTTGGTGAATGAATAAGGGAGTTTTTGATGGATTTGCTAATTGATCTTCTCAGTTTGTGTTTGGGTCTAATGTACCCTAGATGAATAGATGTTTTTGGTAGATTCAATTGCATCAATTGGTATTAGATCTAGAAGGCTCTGGGAAAAGAGAGTTGATTCTGATGATTTGTTGAATTGGTAGTTTGTTGAGGTTGGTTTGAGTTGTTGAGTTTGGTTGTAGATGCTTGATCCATCTAAGCTGCAGAGAGGAAGAGTTCTAAGTTTTGTATTGGTAGAAAAGCTAAGGTCTATGGTCACCATCCTCCAATGGATATTAATTTGGGTAGAAGGTGCAAGGAAAGAGAGTGAGGCAACTTCCAGGATCTGTTGTTGGGTAAGATGGATGGTTTGCTTGAGTTGTGAGTTTGTGCAAGTTAAGAGAGAACCTGGTTGCTGAGTTGGTGTTGTGAGGCAGTAAAGAGAGATGGATTCTTGTCTAAAGAAGCACTTGAGCTTTCAGCATGAAGAGTAATCCACTAATGGGAGTAGATAAGAAAATAAAAAAATGAAGACAAGTTGGTCAGAGAAGGTCAATGATGAATTGTGAGAAAAGAGAGGAAATCAGATTGCTTGGAAAAGCAAAGTGGAAGGATAGTCCTATGTCCTTTTGAAAGAGGAAAAGTGATTATGAACCTGATAGAAAGAGGAAGAGAAAGGAAAAGGCAAGAGAGGACAAGAGAAGACAGAGATGAAGATAAAGTGAAGATGGTTATGAAGACAGAGTTGAAGGCAAAGACAAAGGAAAGTACAAGATTCAAGAAGAAAGAGCAGTCCAAGGCAGATTTGAAGTTGTTTTTTTTATAGGTATAATTAAAGTTGATACAATATGTTTCCAAGGGACTTGGAAAGGTTTTGTTGGTTGGTTGTATGGCGTAGGAGCACCTTGTCCATTGAATGCCACCAAAGGAAAAATTTGTAAAATTGAATTTTCAAATGTAAAAGTGTGTAAAAGAGTCATGTAAATGTCAATTCCAATGTATTTAAGTCCCTAATAGGTCTCTAGGTGGTCAAGAAAGAAAGTTTACAAAAATGTAAAAAAATGCAAAAGAAAGATGTAAAAGTTGAAAAACTTGCAAAAAGCAAAAAAAGCAAGAATATGAAGAGTCAAGTGGGAAAATAGAAGGTTTAGTCGATCAAGGAAGATGAAAATATTTCAAAAAGGAATTTTATATCATTTTCAAGTAGAGGGGAAGTTTGAATAAGAAGAAAATCATTTAGAAACCCCTGTGCATGCTTAAAACTTTGCATTTTCTGTATTTCAGACTGGTAAAAACATGTTTTCAGGTTTATGTACAGATTTTTATGGAATTATTTTCATATTTCAGTCATTGGGATTGATGCACCTATGATTCTACTTTATTTTTCTTTTTGTCTCATCGAATTTCATTGAGTTTTGAGTGTTTTATGGTCATTTTACTAAAGAAAAAGTTGCAGAATTAAGCCTTTGGGGCAGCGTAGCAGCAAGTTTTTGAGGGATATGTTACAGAGTAACCCCACCTAAATGTAATATATGTTATATAAGGGCCAAATGGGTATCAAAAACAAGTTTTAGGTTGTGGGTTGGAGTTGTTATTTGAGAGTTATGTCAAAAATACCTTGTTTGTTGCTCTCATAAAAGCATAGTGCAAGAATTTGAGAATCTAATAAAATAGAGTTATAAGGCAGTGTATGTGTTTTTTTTATGTAAAAATGATGATGGTTAAATATGTTTCAAGGTCTGATAAGAGTTAGAAGTAATATTGAGTGAATGGTTGTATTTTTGCCTCATTGAAACAAGTTGAAATGAAGGGTAATTTGGTAAGATATGGTTGGTTCAGAGTTTCTTATGGTGTTTTTGATTTGGTTCAATCAATTTGATGTTGTTTAAAATGTATTTGAATCTGATAAAGTTATGCAATGTTGATGTGGTGATTTGGCTTATTGGTAGCCTTAAAATTTCAAGTGAAATTGATGGATTTTGGTGAATGAATAAGGGAGTTTTTGATGGATTTGCTAATTGATCTTCTTAGTTTGTGTTTGGGTCTGATGTACCCTAGATGAATAGATGTTTTTTGTATATTACCTTGCATCACTTGGGAAAAATTCATTTGATATGGCTATTGTTTTCAAATACTTCAAGTGGGATGTACTTTGCATTGATGCCATTCATCAATCTTCGCTTGATGGCATCAAGGAATGACTGAAATCTATGGATATAAAGTATTATGAAAGAAAAATGAACTTGAACTGGCAGCCAATTTTGAAGACTATTACTGATGATCCATATAAATTTATTGAAGATGGTGGTTTGGAATTTTTCAATATGGAAGCTAGGGATTCTAATTCTAATAATTCAGAAGAGTCTGATCAAGGATACGAACCCTCTGATGTAGAAGAGGAATAAGAATTAGATGAGGAAGGTTCAAAAGATGAATCTCTTGTAGAGTCAAATGAGAAAAAAGAAGAAGAAGAAGAATATTCTGAAGAGGAGGAAGGTAAAACATGAGATGAATTAGAAGTTGAAGCCAAAAATACAGATAAGGAAAAAGGAGACGAGTCTGACAGTGAAGAGGAAAGGCGGCGACAAAAGGTAAAAGCTACAAGGAAGTCTCGGGCACCCGATATTAGAGATTCAAGAGGAATGCCTCCCAAGAGGCATAAAGTCAGATGAATTGAGTTCATCTACATCCTTCTACTATTTATTCATGCACATAAATGGTTCAGTTGTTTATGCAAATGATGCATATATGTTAATTTGATCAGTGTTGTTACTTTGGTAGTTTGACTTCTATGACAACCAACCATTAGGCCCTTGTGTGCGGGAGCACATTTGTGTTTTTAGTTAGCTTTTTTGGATAGCTCTTCTGGGTGTTAAGGAAATTCTATTTATCTTTTTAATGTTAAGAAGTCTAGTATTGCATGCTTCTCTATGTTGATCAGATCAGGTGTCAGGTTTTTTACTGTTGATTTCTTTATTTATGGAGTTTTTTTAACTTGGAAGATAGGAATTTACTTCCTTTTTTTAAATTAGATGGAAAAATTAAGTGGTTGGTTAGCTACGCCAAGTGATGTAGACTACAAGGATGTGTTAGATCTATAGGATTCCTACCAAGATGCATCAAAACATTCTTACATGTTAAAATAATGGCAACATCGTGAGGAAGGATAGCTAAGATGCATGTGGATCACTTAGTAGAATGACAACATGAATTCAAGGAATCACTCCTTGAGATACCATGTTTGAGAGAAAAGAAGATAAATCAAATCAACATGGGACTAAGTTACTCAAATGATACAACTCATAACTTAAATGAGGACACTTAAGAGATTAAATTACCATGGTCATTGATTAAAAGATGCGATGAAAATGAGGCATGAATGTCACCCACTGCCCTTTAAGGAAAATAATATTTTTTGCCTCAACATGAAATAATGGGACAATTGAGTGGGATCTAGGGCCAACAGAGAAACACTTTAGAACTCATCCTACACATCAACAAACAACTCAACACAAGAAATGAAAATTGACATATTAACACAACAATATCCAACTAAGTTATTGAAAGTCAACTATTAATACCTTGTTCTCCATCAAGATTACAAAATCGACCCACTTTTTTCTTTGTAACTTTTCCTTTTCAAATTGCTTTGGATGTCGGCCATATTTCTCCTCATATCAAAACATGACACATGGACTAGTTAAACTAACTAATATGCAATCATTTACTTTTTCCTAGGAAATACACAATATATCATTTAACATATTAAATATAGTTACAAATGTATATATGAAGGCCTGTAAACCTTTCTAGCCATTGTGATGCATGGCACAAATTTTTTCAAGCCTAGCCTTTGAGGCCTTGTCCTAAAACATATACTAATTCAATTTAACTATGCACAAATAAAATTTAAAAATAATTTAATAAATTTGATATAATCTTATGAGAAAATTCAAATACCTGCGTACTCTCCTCACCGGACTTCCTTCGTGCATCAGACTTCTCATATGATTTTACAAGCTCTTTCCATACTTTCACACTTACATCAATTGGCCTTTTTTTGAGCCTTAGCTCGAGAGGGAGTTTTTTTATCTTCTTTTTTGGTTGCACCAAAATCTCTTGCAATTTTGAGACATTCATATCTTTATCTTCTTTACAGACCAACCTATGCCAAATTTAGTCTCCATGTCATGGATAACTGCTTTTTGCAGGTGCATGGGTATATTTGAGAATGAAAAATGTAGATGGTCTTTGAACTATTGAATGCATGATTCCTTCAACCTATTCACAAACGTTTTTCCAACATCTGTCATTCAGACTTCCCTTGAAACCACATCGTATTCTATCTTGGTATAGTAGCTACCAATGCAAGATGCAAAACATGGCATGGTGGAAGAAGTTTGTGTCCCAGGAGTGGTTGGTACATTGGAAGTATTTGGTCCCTATTCCACATTCCTAGAGTTTACTATTATTGATTTCCTCCTAGATCTTTAGCTCGATCCAGGACTGCTTGGGGAATCAATTGATTCCCTTTGACACAGTTGATTTGGTTTTAATGTTTGATGGGATTCACTAGATCGTTTTTCTATGTATCTAGAAAGCATTGTCAAGTCCACAACATCCAATTTTCTCACTACCTCTACCCCCAATATGGAAGCCAATGCCTCTTTATCTTTATCAGTCAAATGTCCCTATATATATATAATAAATTTCTTCTTTTAAATTTAAAAATTAAAAATTAAAAACTAAAAATGAAAGAAACAATGGAAACATTTACAAATCTATAAATTGACAATGAATTACCTCATTATGGCCAAAGTCCGCTCCCTTTGCTCTATTCCCTCTATTGCTTGACATTTTGAGGCGACCTAGGGAAAATTATTTTCATGTGGAGGAAAATGAAGTACACACTGTTAGGTATGAAAGATTTGTTTTGTGGAAAATGTAACAACCCTAAAGGGCCAACAAATTATCAAACCCTATTAAAACAAATTTGCAGGGAAAACATATTTGAAAGGATATAAATATATGCAAAATGAAATAAATGTATTGTAAAAAAATCAATGCTTGCACACCTATATAGAATGGTAATCTTTGGGGGATAAAAAGGGTGCAGAGTGTGGTTTTATAAAGAGTTAACACAAATAGGTCTAATGCTCGAGTCACATCCACTGATTAGAAAGAAAATGAATGTGTGCGTACAATCAATTTGAAACCATGAGCTTATTGTTTTGTAAAGAATAAGTGAAAATTAGTAATAGATAATTTAAGCGCGAAGGTCTCACAAATTTGAGGAAATGATCTATTATTCAGCTGTCGCCTCAAAATCCCTATCTCCTCGTATTGTCTCAACCAATCTCTATTCCCATGGGACCTTGCTACAGTGGGGTGGATGTTGTTTAACAACTTGTCTTGAAAGCACTCGACTACTTTTTTAGGAAGGAAGCAAGAAAGTTGTCTTTAGAGAAAGGTATGGAAGGAAGGTCCAATAAATCGAACCAAAATTTGAAAGCTTGGGATGGGAATGATAAGCAAACCGGGGCATTGGGGTTTCAAAAATGTGTTAACTACTCTCGGATGCAGAGGAAATAATGCAATGTCTACAATTTTACCCTACTCCTTTGCAACCACATGAGACTTGAATGATTTTCTTGTAAACAAAACAATATTCACAACCCTTTCTTCACAATCCTCTCCATTTAATCCAAACAAAAATATTTGTGGGAATGATTTTTTTTTTTTTAACCTTACCTATGGTGTCACAAACTAAATCGAATTTCTAATCTACTTTCTTGTAGCCCTCCTTTGCGTTGTTTTTCCCTATTTTCTCCTCTCTTCCTTCACATAATGTTTTTCTCCTGTCATATCTTCCTTGACGCGAGAAGTTTTTAATTTTTGTTTTTGGTTCATTAGTCGGCGCTATAGTCAGCGTAGTTAACGCCGAATTTAGCACCAAATTTTATCCCTAAATTTGATATGTTTTGGGTGCCAAAGGCGGTGCAAAGTGCACCTAATTTAGCGCCTAGTAGTGCAAAATGATGTATTTTTCTTGGAAGTTGATAAATAAATTGATCCTAAATTGACTTCTTCTTCATATGTTCCAAGGGAGCAATCATGGTTCCCTATTTTATCTATTCCTTATCCCATGTCAATTTTGTGGGTGCAAAACTAATAGAGGTTAGATTTGTGAACTCATAAATGACCCCTAAACTTTTAAATTTAAATTTAAATGGGCCCATGTTCACCATATACAACTAGATGAGTCATCTAAAGTGTGAAATGTTTCAAATTGCATGTTATAATTTTTTATAAAAGGACAAACCCTAATTCATCACTATCATCTTAGATATAGGGCTTATTGGGGAATTATGAAAAACCATCTATGAGAACTAAATCATTATCATGTGACATTGACATTGCATCAACATCCTATGTGTATTTCATGCTTCCTAGAGAGATTTGAGCTCTAGTTGTCAATATTTTGCGTGTAAACTTTTTGTGAAGAGAAAAATGTTGCATTGTCCTATTTTGTTTTTCATAGTGTGTCTTAATGAAAAGCGAGCTTATTAACAAGATAATTTCAACAATATTCTCTTGGTGCACAGTTGTTATGTGACTATTGTCATTGTTGTTTATTACAGGATCTAGAGTATGCCATGGAGAGAGGACGTGGATGGCATAGATCTACTAAATCGCAAAGAGGAAAGTGGGTGGAAATAGATATGACAACGAAATATGCAGATACAATAGAGGTAAGAAGAGAAAGCAACCTCAGCCAAAGGAGGAAGGTGTTTATGAATTCATGACTACTACAACATAGAGGAGATAAAGTCATTTTTTTGTCCATGAGGCCTCTGAGGTCAAACTTATTGGTTGAAAATGCACAGGATTGGTGATTAAATGTGATTCTATGATCAAGGGGAAAGTTTGAAAATTAGGATGGCCAAAACATGATATCAATATGTCAAATATATGACTAAAGTGAGGTTTTGTGTTGGATAGCATATTCGTTGAAATGATATAATTGGTGTGCTAAACATTGTTTACTATGTTATGTATTATAGGAGCGAGACGAGGCCATGACAATAGATCATGTCATATCAAATGAGGATACAATGAATGAAGCGAGACATCAGGTACTCAAATTTTGACTTAACTTAGGAAAAAAAAATTCGATGGCATTTTGTGATACGTCCATCTTTTTTCACAGTATTATTGAAATTTATAATGTATTATCCAATCTTGACATAAATTAATGCATGTTGTTGATTATTTTAGATGGAGATTGAAGCAAATGCAGAGCCTAAGCATTCAACTAGAAAAGGAAGAAGATATGTATGTGGACGTGGACCTAAAAATTTTAAATCACATAGAGGACAATGGGTGGAAGAGGATATGACAATGGATCCTATAGACACAACAAATGATTGCACTGAACAAGAGGTTGGTCAGGACTATAGTACATGGGATGAATACTTTGAGAAAATTGTTGTTTGTGGATGTTTTGTATGTCGTGGAAAGAAACAATTCAAATGAGCAATTGTACAAAGACATTACATATATGATGAGCAACTTCCAGCCTAGAGGGCAATGATCATTTATCAGATGATACATCTAACAAAAATATGTGCCAATATACCAACTCAAAAGATGAGGAATTGATGAAAACAAGTAAGAGAACAAGAACTGGTTTAAAGATGCATAATTTTCTTAAAGATAGGGGGAAGGTGGACTACATACCCTATGAGAATGAATGTGATGGAGATGATGAATTTCCCCTGAGTTTGAGATCAATTTACAAAGATACATTTGATCGTCGACTATATTGTGCTTGGCCTAGTGATCAACAACTACCTAGAGTGTACGAGGTGTTTCAATTTTGGGGATACATCTCATGATACGACCCTCCAATATTCATGGAGTGAATCTAGGCCTCTTTAATTTCCAAAATGTACATGTGGGGTCTAAACATAGAAACAATTCAGAACAAACCACTAGGAGATTAATGCCATATTATGGTCCATCATATTACAGTGGTGAATGGAGAAGGCTAGCAAAATATAAGCCTAGCATGTCAGCATATGGTCTAAATTTGAATATGTATACACATCGTCTCCAATTGGAAAGTGGAAAAGAAATGAATAATGGCCATCTTATGTATATAGATGGATGTGCATACACACACAAAAATGTTGTAGGATTTATAAATAGTAGTATGGGAAGGGACCCTACTGTAAGACCAAATTGTCAATTTGTTGAGGTTATAAATGATAAAGATGGAGATATGGAAAGAGAGGTTGATAGATTGATAATGGTTGAGGCTATTATGGACCTTACTATTGGGGATGAGTTATTAATTGATTACCCCTTCTTAAAACACACTCCTGCATGAAAGAAAAGGGAAGAACAAGGTCTCCCTAAGGATGTTCTTAAGGGTAGAAAACCAGAGAATAATAAATGAGTGTGGACTAATGTTTTATAAACTATGTTGTCAAAATTGTGTTTTATTTAAATTATTGTATAAAAAGGTAGTCTATAAAATAATGTTCCATTATTCAATTGATGTATATATGTTCATACAATTTTTATTTTTTTATTTTTTAAGCCATATTTGATTATATTTCTTTGAAATTGATACATTTATGATTTATCCAATTGTTGGAAAACATTAAATAATGCTTGCGTCTGTTGATAGGTAGAAGATGTTGATGAAACACATACTAATACCCATGATCCAAATAGGTTATTAAGATTTGGACAGGATGATCCAAACCATCCTTTAAACAATATCAGGGTGAAAAGAGCAAGATTGAAGAGAATATTACCAGCTGAGAAATTTGAAGAGCTGATGAGATCCGCATACACTGATGACATGCCACCTAGCCTTAATGATCATGATCATGATAGTGAAAATGAACTGCATGAAGAAGGATTGAATGAAATGCTTACAAGTTTTTTTTGGGATGGAAACAATGATGACAATAATGATCATATGGTTGACAGTAATGATGATAGCAAGGGTAATTACCACCAATGTAATGTTGATGATAACAACCTAAAAGACTCCATCAAGCAAGTAGTGAAGACACTTGTGTTCAAATCGGGTGAAAGTAGAACCTCAAAACTGGCATGCACATTAATATTATTAGAAATCAAGTCACTATTTGGTTGGTCAGATAAAGGATTCACTACCCTACTGAAGTGAGTTGAAATATATTTCTTACTTTGCATTGTCAATTGGTGTACATAATTTGTAAACATTCATCAACTTCATTTATATTTCTTTAAGGGGATTTTAAAACCATATATTGTATATAAATAGTCCTAGTATAGATTGACATATCAAACATGTTCATCATAAGTCAAACATTCAATTGATTTAATCTCTGGCAATCTTACAGGGCACTAAAAACTAAAATATTCCCTGAAGAGAATGTGTTTCCATCAACTTGAAGAGAGGCGTGTTTGTTGTTGGTTGAGTTGGGGATTGAATATATGAAAATTCATTCATGTAAAAATGATTGCATTTTATATAGAGATGAATATCAAAACAAGGTAGAATTCCCTATATGCAAAGAGAAGAGATATCGTATAGATGTACAAGGTCCTACAGTTCCAAAGAAGGTTTTACCTCACATGCCAATTATACCTAGGCTTCAACGAATGTTTTGGTGCAAGTCACTTGCACAATTGATGGACTGACATGCAAAGAATAGGAGTAAAGATGGATTCATGTGAATTCCAGTTGACTCCAAAGCAATTAAACACATAAAGGAAAAATGGCCAAGAAAATTCAAAGATGAACCCTATAGTATCAGGTTTGGTCTTGCAATTGATGAAGCATTCCCATCCTCTTTCCTAAGCTCAAATTATATTTTTTGGCCAATCGGATTGATAGTATACAATATTCCCCCATGGATGAGTGTTAGAAAGGAGCACCTTATGTTGACTCTCATTGTTCTAGGAAAACATCTAGTTAAAAATATGGATGTTTATCTTGCGCCTTTTATTAATGAGATGCAACTACTATGGAAAGGCATAAGAATGTATGACATATCACATCCTCCATCAAATAGGTCATGTTATGCCTTGCATAACCACCCCATTTTGTTTTAGAACAAAATGGGTCCCCCTTTGCTTTTGTTTTGTCCTTGGTGTTTGGTTTGGATCTTAGGAGTTGTTTGTTTTTCTTCTAAGTCCTTATTTCTTTTGGTCTAGCGGAAGTAGAGTCAAAATGGAAGGGGGACTTAGAACTTTTGTAAGGTTCCAAATCTAGATTCGGTCTTGGTTCTGGTCCCACCCTTCTTCCTTGTTCTTTTCGTTGTCTTTTGGTTGGCCTTGCACTCTTCGGTTTGTTTCTCCCTTGAGTCATTTCTTGTTTTCCTTGTGTTTTTTCTTTGCTTGAGCAGAAGCAGAATTAGAATTGAAAGTGAACTTGGAACTTTGTAAAATTTCCAGATTTGGTTTCTATCCTAATCTCGCTTCTGCTCACTTTCTTTTTGTTTTTTATTTTCGTTGGTGTTTGGGTCGGGTCTGGTTTTCGTTCTGGTCTTGCTTCCCATTGTTTCTTTGTCTTTTTCTTGGTTTTGTTCCTTTGTCGGGAACGAAATTGGAATCAGAACTGAACTTGGAACTTGGAAAAATTTCTAGGTCTAGTTTTGGTTCCGATTCTGCCCTGTTTCCCATTGTTGTTTGTCCTTGTCGCGGGACTGGAACTAGGTTCATAGTTGGATAAGAGACTTGTTAAAGGTTTCTTGTTTTGTTCCAGATCTGAGTCCACATCCACCCTGCCTTTGATTTTCACATGATTTTATTGTTCGTTTACATTGTTTTCTCTGCCCCCGACCGACCGCATTTATTGCTTTGTTGTTTTGTTTTCGTGTTCTTGCTTGTCATGTTCGTGCACGTTCACGGGACCCTTTCATGTGAATCTTCACTTGTTCCTTTGTGTCTTTTAGGTTTGGTTTTGAATTTTTTTTCTTTCCATTTTTCTTTTTCTATCTTTCTATTTGTTTTTTTTTTGTTCTATTGTCACTTTTGTGGTAGGTTTGTTCTGTCGTGACCTAGTTTCCAACTAGGGTTCTATTTGATGGGGTTCTTCATGCTTAAATGCATTGGAATTGGTTTAGAGACCCCTCTAATCTTATTTTTGTGTTGGTTCAATGATTTCCATGTTGGGTTTTTGATGCCCTAATTATCAGAGTTGACGTGTCGTGCAAACCAGGGTTGACCTTTACAAATATCCAGCCTTAGAGTTAAATTTGGTCTTTATTTGGTTAAAAGGGTAAGGTTAAGCCTCTTTTGAGATTCCCATATTATCCCATGTGACTTAGGTCCTTAAGCTCATGTGACCACCTCTTCAATAAATTGCTTCATTTTGAGTAGTAAATCGAAAGAAGTAGACTCGGGAATGAACTGGTCCCACAAGTGTTTGCATTGGGGTTCATTCCCAAAATGATCCCGCTTTTGATTACTACTGATCTTGGTCTTCACACTTTCCCTTTAGCGGAAGTGGAATCGGAGTAGAGATCGAACTTGGAACTATTGGTCCTTCTGGTCTCAATCCTGCACGTGTTCAATGGTTTCATGTTCCTTATTCTTCTGTGAATCCGCTTCTGATGAATATGAAATTTAACTAAGTATGAAAGTAGTCCTGAGGAAGTAGAGATTGGTATTAGATGATGTATCAGTTTTCATGATTTTTTTTATCTAATATAAGGTTTTATTGCAAACTTAAGAGATGTCAGGAGCATCAGAAGAGGCTTCTCAAAGAAGCCAACCTGCAGAAAGTTCAAGGCAAGGAGCTAAGCCTAAGAAGATCAAGGTGGAAAAACTCCCATAAAATTTGAGGTCTAAGCATCAGAGTTCGACTATCACAGCTAGCAAGGTGGCTCAGATTGGGCTGACATTACAGATACAAACTTGGGCCCCTTCAACTATGAAGAGTTGTATGAAGAGACATTTAGTGAAGATGTCACAAGAAGAACGAAGAGGATTGTTCAGTCTATTTTGGCACATATTTCCATCTTCCCTTTATCTGTCCAATGTCCAGAGTTGATACAACAGCTGGAGCTGACAATCCTACCACTAGACAATGTGTGGACCTATATGGAAACATTATCATTGACCGTACACCCCAAATGATAAGGTTTATGTTCAATGCACCTAATCCACAAAGCTGCAGGCAGCCCAATGAAGCTAAATCCCTACAACTCTATAGCAAGCAAAAGGAGACTAGCAGGACTCACATAAATAAGCACTGGATGAGGGTTGAAAATAAGTCCCTAGCTAAGCTTCCTAATCAGCCTAAAAGGGCATATTTCTACAAAGAGATTGTTGATATAATAATGATTCTCTCCAGGGTGTTTGGGAAAACAGATGCTCCCAGTTCAAGGAATGGATGTTTCCTTTTATTCAGACCATCCTAGATGGTAGGCTGTAGTTTGACTGGCCTATGATTGTGTTAGAGTGCCAAGAGTTTCTTTATGACCTCTTATGTGATATATGCAACAACCAAAATGGGACTCTTTCCTGGATTGAATATAGTGGGAATATTGGGAGAAGCCCAAGGACAGAAAAGGGTGTGGGATCACTATGATCAACTCACCTTATAGACTTTTGAGTCACATTAGATAATGGTTAATGATGCATTTCTATATGTGATCATTAACTGGCTCATAGGAGATGTAGGATACAAATTAAGTAGGGATGTTATGGCCTTTATTGTAGACTAGGGACATTGGTATATCTAATACCCTAGTCACTTATTTCAAGCTGGTTGGTTTTGATGGCCATCCTCATCTAATCCCTTGGTGTTGCAGCAACATGATTTTCTTGATGGAGTTTATTTATCAAGCTATAGCAGTCAATCTCAAATTTTCCAATAAGCACAAGACTGGCTGCCACAAATTCACCATGAAGTTGGGTGAATATAGATGTGCACACAATGTGGTAGCTAAGGTAATCTGTGATGAATTAATTCATTTAAATTTGGGTTTGTACACCTCCAGGAAACATTTGATCCCAAACACAAGATGCAGGCTCTACTTCCTACTATCTTTGACAAACACTTCAATCTGCTAGAAGACTATTGGATGGATTTGTAAGATGAATATGATCTAAGAAGGAGAAACTATGAAAGATTTCCTATCCCACTCATGGTTTAGTATGGGATAAAGGAGGACATCCTTGAAACATTGTCAGATGATGGGGTAACTTTGGATCCCCAATATGATGCTAAGAAAATAGGTACCAGGGACTCAGATCTAGTAGATTGGAACATGGAGGAGTCCATTGATATAATACAAATTGCAAGTCCAGTATTGGATAGGAGTATCCAATTGGTTATGAGAATCAAGGATTCAAACGCTTAGACCTCCAAAAAGAGAAAGGTTGCAAGCACCACTCAAAGCTATAAGAGAACAAAAAGAAGAATGGCTCCTAAGGAGCCCTTAGAGTTTTTCCCTCCCAATTCTATAGAGGAGATTGAAATCCCTACTCAGAATCTTCCTAAAGTGCAAGGAGAAGAGGCCACAACAAAACCTTGTGCCTCAATATCTATTGCAAGGGAAGTATCAACTCAACCTCTTACCACAGATCAACCAAGTGGAGAAATGCCTATGGGAATCCTCCACAAAGAAGTTGAATCCTTGAAAGAGAAGGAGCCTGAGATTGAGATTCATGACATTGACACAGATTTTGAGGCTACTCCATCTGATAAGGAGACTCATGTGGTTGCATCTCTTGATGAAATTGAGGATGCAAGGACTGAACATGTTTTGATAGAATAAGATCAATGGAAACTATTTGAGGATGCAAAAAGAGAAGCAAATGCCAAGGCACAAGTTAAACAAAACGGGATTGATGCTAAAGCAGAATTTGATGCATTGATGAAAAAACATAAATTGGAAGCTCAAGCTAAGGCTAATGAATTGGCTAAGTAACAACAAAAAAGAGAGCAAGAGCTCAAAACTAAAGATGAAAGAGACAAATTGGAAATGCTCTAGAAAATCCATGATCTTGAGGAGGAAAAGGCCAAATAGAGAAGAGAAAAAGAAGCCCTTGAGGCTAAATTCAAGGTTTTTGAGGAAGCCCATAGAAAGAAAGAAGAGGAAGAATGTCTACAAAGGGAAAAGGAGGGTGAAGAGCTTGCTCTGTATGAATGGAAATCTAAAGAGGCATGGGACTTAGTCAAGGAGCTTGAAAAATAGAGAGACTAGATGTATGAGGATAAGAGATTGGAAGAAGAACATCTGAAAAGGGAGATGGAAGCTAAAAGGTTGTAGGAGAAAAAAGATAAAGAATAAGCTAAGAGACTTGCACAAGAAGAGGCACAAAGAGAACAATATAATGTGCAAGAGGTTGATTCTCAACCTAGGAACACTATATTGTAACCTTTATCTTCTACCACTGCTGCCTCTTCTTCAACACAAGTGGTCACTACTCCTACTGCTCCAACTTGGCTAAAAATTGATCTTGAGAAAAAGCAGATTGTTTAATCTCAACCTCTCAATTAGGATGACATGATGAAAGAGATAGAGAAGGTAAGACCCAAAAATAAGGCAAGAGTTCTTAATTCTACCAAGTTCACAGATGCAAGAGAAATTGTTGTTGAATGTGCAATTCTAGTGGTGCATAAGGATAGAGAAGACATGCAGATAACTGATTACCAATTGGGTACTGTCAATTTGGGGAGACCTACAAGGAACGAATAGATGAAACTGATTGATATTGTAGCTTCCTCCACCAAATCCAGGATGATCAAAGATAAGTAGAAAAAGGATGAACTTATAGCTCAATTGGATAAGTTTCATAAATTCCTGAAAGATGTCTCCACTTCGGTGTCTCAACAAGCTGCTACTCCAGAAACCCCAACCTTGATAAGGAAGAAGGAAGTTGATGACTTAGTGCAGATGAGGAGAAAGGTGGGGATGCTTGATCGATGGATTGACAAGCTCAATCAAGAGGTTGGTGAAGTGTTGGCTGATAGTTTCAAAGTTCATGGAGCACTTGAGTTGGTAGAGGAAATGAATCAGCATGCTGAAGTCTTGGAGAAGCAAGATGAGGAGTACAAAGAACATGTCAAGAAACTTAAAGATGTCAGCAAGGTGCCTAATTCCACTCTCCTGGAACAATCAATTCTTGAAGAGGACAACACATATTTCATTGAGAAGAACTTAAATATAATCTGGTTCAGATCCAATTTCATTTATGAGCATAAGAATGAAGTTCAAGAAGCTAGCAAAGAATTGAATGAACAAATTGATGAATTGGAGGCATTGGTTGATATTCTAGTCAATTTGGACATCCCGGTCGAAGAAGGTCTTCCTTTGGATAAGTTGAAGGAGAAGTGGAGAAACAAATTTGAGGAAGTAATGCAAAAAAAAGATGATGGAGAAAACTTGTTGCTGGACAGGCTCATGGACATCAAGGAGGAAGTAAAAGATGCTAGGAGGGAATTAATCAAATTGAAAGATATGCATGAATTTTCCTTGGCATAGTTAAAAAGAATCAAGTTTGAGGAAAATTGGTTAGATGGGCCTGATATGGACATCCTTCAACAAATATTTTCCAGTTATGATGAGTATCTCCTTGATTAAGCAACACAGGAGTGAGTAGGAAACAAAATATTCTCTCTTGACATACCACATCCTCTTCTCTCCTATTTTGTAGGGTTTTGACATAAGTTGGACTCAAGTTCTCATCCACCAGTTCTAATTTCCTCCTTGGGCATCAGATTTTGTATAACAAAGAAATCAACCTTGGAACTGAAGATCCACTAGTTGTGTTATTTCATGTAGTTCTGATTCCTTAATTTGTGGATCTGAGTTTTTGATTGAGAGAGACTTATGCATGGCTCGCCTATATGTACTTTTGAGCTCTATTTTGTAAAGGTCGGTTGATTGAAGAAAATTTTTCCACCTGATATGATAGCAGATAAGAATCATAGTATTAGGATTTCATAAGTTTTAGCAAGATACTTTGAAAGTTTTGTTGAAATTGGATACTTTTTACAACTTTATACAATTTACATGTTATTGTTAAGTTTGAACCTTTGTGGTAATGTTAGTGAAGCATAATCAATTTGTATTCTAGTGAGTTGATGTGCCTAAATGTTTTCTATTTTCTGCAAATCAATAGGGGAAACCCGATTTTAAGATTATTTCATTAAATTATCTATGAATGGAATTGCTTTTATGTCTATTTGATCTAGTTTTAGCAATGAGTGAGTGATCTATTTGAAGTCTTGAAGTGAAATTTTAGTGAATGGTTCTGATTGTTTGAATTAGCACTATGAATGTATGTAGTAGTGTAGATTATTCTATGAATTGCATGCTCATGTTATGGTTTTGGTTGGATAAAGAAACACTCGTTGTTAAGGTGCATGTCTAGATGTTAAGAATTTTTATTCATATTCTACTATTCTAAAGCACTGATTTATCTTTTTTCCCACTTATTTACACCCCCCAACGTAGGTTAATTGAGCTGATGCAGTTTGTGTTCCTTATTACCAACAAAGGACCCTTGAATATTATAGTTATATTGGCCATTGAGTAACATCAACATAGCTGAGAACCAACTACCAGGAGCTTGGGAGTTAGATTACTTTATGTTATCTTTCTTTTTCAAGAGAAATAGAATAGAGATATTTTGTTTAATGTTGTTGTGTTGTTTTGACCATCAACAGATCTGGCTCTAGAAGGAGGGCTTAAGGAAAAAACTGGATCGAATTGTATCATTCTCACTAGATAGGTATAAAAGAGTTCTGAGGTCTTCTCAGAATCCTAAACCATTGGTTGAACTACAAACCCCTGTCAGGTTTAGACCCCAAGCTCGTAGAGTCTTGATTCCACCATTTCCACCACCACTTACTCCACTTGGGTTTCCACCAAATCCACCCACACCACCTCACCGACCAAACTCACCCATTCTACAACCAGCTCAACCAATCTCACTACCACCCATGGATTTCTTCGTGAATAGCCCCTCTCCACTAGGGACACTACTGAATTTGACACCATTTTCCGACGGAAGCTAATTGGTCATTTGAAAAATCTTTGTCGGAAAAGTGACGCAATGACGAAAATATTTTTGTCGTTGTTTTTTCGTCACAAGGCCGACGATGAATTAAACGTCAAAATAACGACATAGATTCGTTAGTCGTCGGCATCATAAAATGGCCCGGATGTTCGTCGGAATATTGATGAAAACTTCGTATATCCACTGACTAATTACACTAGAAGTTCGTTGCCATTTCGACGAAATAGGCAAGGAGTAGCATCGAAACAACACCAGAAGTCCGTCATTATTGCGACGAAATGGGCAAGGAGGAGCGTTGAAACAACACCATAATTTTGTTGCTATTTTGACGAAATGGGCAAGGAGGAGCATCAAAACAACACCGGAAGTTCATTGCCATTTCGGCGAAATGGGCAAGGAGTAGCATCGAAACAACACCAGACGTTCATCGCTATTTCAAAAAAATGGGAAAGGAGGAGCGTCGAAACAACACCAAAAGTTTGTCGCAATTGCAATGAAATCGACAAGCAGTTATGATGAAGCCTTCGCCGCAACTACAGCAACTTCGTCGGACCTTTTCAGTGATTCATTGGTGGTTTGCGTTGAAAATGCGATGAAACAATGCAATTTAAATATATATATATATATATTCATTGAAATGTACCATCGCGAAGATTGATGACTGATTTAGGGTATAAAGAATCATTTTTCTGCCACCATAGTGAAAAGTTAGCACTTTCTTTCATCTTTGCATATTGGTTTGATGCTTCAAACAATGCATTTCTTATATTGAAAAGTGCATTACCTTATTGAGCTTCTCTTTGTTTCGAGAATAGTTTAATATTCTTTACTTAACAGGGCCAACCACATGATGGTGGAAGCTGATTTGGCCCCTCCCCCCCCCTTCACATCACTCTCACTCCCCATACCCAATCATATAACATTAATCATTCATTCATCCATTATTGGAATATATAACATTCATTCATTAA
>VDFB02271358.1:156890172-156919266 GCA_007258455.2 Sequoia sempervirens
ATTTGCATTAGAAAACACAAAAAGAAGTGCATTGCATCTCACTAGCATAATCAAAATTATTTCATCAATCATTAATGGATTAAGAAATTGATCCATTAAGAAGATAAGACATATCCAACAGAGTAAGATTTCTGAAAAGAAAAATTTGCTAAAAAATATGACTGGATAATAAAGGATATAATTCCTTTGTTATGAACATCTAAAACTAGTAGTGAAGAAGGATTTGTTAGGATGCATGAATTTTTTATTACTCAAATCCAAGATTGACAAAGGACTAGCTGGATCAACATAATCACCACATAAACATCACATGTCATTTTCATAATCAAATCCATCTCACATAGCATAAAACATCATCCATAAAGCATGTAGAATCATCAATCATCAATCATACATTATCATATCATCATTGCATACATCACATAAATCATCACATAAACATCATCATTACATAATCATCATGATCATCATCATATAAACATAAAACATCATCATTTCATCCATCATACATTCATTCATTCATTGCATCACTTATTTGCATTAGAAAAGAACAAAAACATAAAATTCATCACATTTCATTAGCATAATAAGATCCATCACATGTATCATATAGGCATCATTCACAAAGCATCATAGAATCATAACACATTAGTTGCATCATCATTTGCATCCATAGCATATCATATTATCATATAGAACATCACATAACATCATAAAATCAAATGCATCCATCATTATCATCATGATCATCATCACATAAATCATAGACACATAGATCAATCATCATCATCGCCGCATGTCATATATAACTCAAAATGATGTCAAAGTGTACAAGGATATCCAAAGGTATAAAGAGATACATCAATATCAAAAATGGTATTGTATCATAATGTCTCAATATCGAGAGGTACATCATTAATGTCTCAACTAAATCAGTGTATACATCAGGTCTCGGTACATCATCAAGTCTCAGTACATTAATCAATCCTATACTAGGGCATATCAATCAATTAGAGAAGTCAAACCATATCACCCAATCAAATATGAATATTCTTGCACCAAATGCGGAAATCCTCCTATGATCATAACATATCGCAAATCAACAATCTTATCAATCGAATCAACCTCGCCTATCATGAGGTTTATCAAATCAATCAATTCAACCTCGCCTATCATGAGGTTCATCAATCAATCCAACCTTGCCTATCATGAGGTTCATCAATCAATCCAACCTCACCTATCATGAGGTTCATCAATCAATGCACCTCTCCTATCATGAGGTTCATTAATCAATCAAGCTATCATTGATCATCGCCTATCATGAGGTCAATCATCAATCTATCATTGATCCTCACCTATCATGAGGTCAGTCATCAATCTATCATTGATCATTGCCTATCATGAGGTCAATCATCATCATCTTATCATTGATCCTCACCTATTATGAGGTCAATGATCAACTATTGCATCAACATCATCAAATCCATCGACTCAACGCAATCATCAAACATCAAACATAAGGAGGCAACATGAGGCATCAATTAATCAATCTAGCAGGCTCAATCTTCTTTTTTGGGAGATAAATCATTTTTGGATCATAAAATTTTGAAATCATCAAAATTTTCAAAAATTCCAAAAAATTCTAAAATTTCCAAAATTCATCGATTTATCTCCTAAGGGGGCATATGTCCATCATCACCTAAAAATTAGTGTCTGTGGCATCAATTTCTTTTTTTTGGCATCAGTATAAAAGTTTTCTTTGAAGCAACGTGTAAACAGATTACTTCAAAGAGGGGAAAAAGTATACACCTAAAATCGGTCACGACCTTTAATTAATTAAATACTAGCTATTTAATTAATATTTTGACTACGTATAAATAAATTCTCAATTTATTTATATTGTTCATTTTCTAAATTCTCCAAATCTAAATCATATTCTTCTAAATTAATTAAATAATTTTTTTCCATAAGCTTGTTTTATTTAATTAATATTCACTAATCTCGATTAGGAATTCAAGCACATATCTACAACTTTTTGTGCCACCTCACCAAGGTCACATGAAATTAAATAACTCTAATTTTTAATTAGAATTATCTTCAACTCATTTTAAAAAGCACACAGTTCATTCCTCACACACTTCCACAAATTTTGGAGCACATGGCTCATTCCTCACACTTCCACCAATTTTGGAGCACATGGTCTTCTCTTCCCACACTTGAATCTTCCATCCAAATGGCATGTTTCCCATTGGTAAAAATATTATTCCATCCAAATGGCATGTTGTCTTTGGTCAAGGGGACAACATCTTGATTCTCTTCATCTTCACCATTCATTCTTCTTGTTCGAATCTAGATCGTTGATTATTGCCACCTCACTATTTGCTTGGAAAAGGCTATAAATACAACCCTTGGGTATTGTATTTGGTATCCACATTTGAAATAGAGTTATCTTGTAGGTTTATCATTGGAGCTTGGGAGAATTTTGGATTCTTATAATTGCATCTAACTTTATGTTTTGCTTTGCATTTATATCTTAGCTTTAAATATTGCTTCATAGTTGCATTTTACATCCCATCTTGCATCATAGTTGCATTTTAGATTAGTTCATTTTTAGTTTTCATTTGAGTAGATGTAGAATCATATATAGATCATTCTAGTTCAATACCATAGCATCCACCTCCACTTGTTTATTTATCATAAACATCATCCTCCACTCATCATAGCATTCATCATCATTGTTTGCATATAGTTTCATGTAGGCATTAAATTGGCTTGTATGTTGAATACTAATCTAGTTTCTTAAGTGTAATTCTAATAGCCTTTGTGCACATAGAAATACGAGGGCCAAAAGGTTAAAATAATCATTAAGAATAGAGGATAATGAGATGTTCTTGAAAGATTTAGTTTGTTGCAAATTAGAATAGCTTTTTTGCTTTGAATCTTTAATATAAATTGTTTCATTAAGGTTTGTGTTGATACTAACTTTCCACATTTCACACACACACAATTATGTTTTGCAAGTGTTGTGAAGATTCTATATCCTTTGCTTAATTGAGTTGTTCCAATTAAATGATTAAATATATTGGAATCTTTTTATGAATCATTTCATGGAATACCAATTGAAAACGTGTTTTTTTCTTTTAGATAAAGTTGTTTAGCATCAATCAATTAATATTCAAGACAAACCATGAAGGACAACAATGATCAATGATAGGGCTAACCAATTAATAAGTATACACATGAATAAGTCAAGCATGTACATGTGAATAAGGGAAGCACAAGTACTCAAAAACACATAAGGCTTGAAGTATACACACGAATACATAGTATACACAAATTAATACAAATTATATGCACAAATACAAGGTATATGCATGAAAAAACATAAGTCACAAAGTATACATTGGAACACATGTAAGTTGTAAAGTATACACTTGAATACACGTAACTCATATCTATTGAACCATCAATTTAGAATACAAATATGGACACCATCAATAAAAAAATATTTGTATTAACCAAATAGTCATGTAGGAATACATCAATATATGTCAATATAAGTATGAAATATAGGTACAAAATAGCCATATAGGCTTACGAGAATGCCATATAGGCATACAATGTCAAATATATCCAATACAAAATATGTAAAAAACTGCCATGTAGGCATACAACAAAGGGCTCTGAAATCAAAATTCATTGCTCTCCATGCTTTGGAAATAAATTCTTTCCCTTTGCTTGTCGATCGGATGGTGATAGGTCTGTCACTCATTTGTGTTGCACTCAAGGAGGGCTCCTACTACTCCTCCTAGTGTTTAGTTCATGGTGAAGTTTTAACTGTTACAATAAGAAGTAAAGACATTAGTATATAGAAATTACATAATATAAATGATATATTTAACAAAATAATCACTTACCACCATCTCATGATCTCTCTCCACAAGGGAAATATTCACACGCCCATACTCAGGCGTGCTCAAGCCCTGTATAAACCATCCAAATAGAAATTAAACTACGAATCAATAATGGTTTTATTTTTCACTAACTAACATCTATAACAACGAATGTAAATTGAGATTTACTAATTTTCCTCATACCTCCCCTATCAAAGCCATCGAGGATTGTATAGCAGATGAAACACCGATAGTTCATGGTGAAGTTTTAACTGTTACAATAAGAAGTAAAGACATTAATATATAGAAATTACATAATAAAAATGATATATTTAACAAAATAATCACTTACCACCATCTCATGATCTCTCTCCACGAGGGAAATATTCACACGCCCATGCTCAAGTGTGCTCAAGCCCTGTATAAACCATCCAAATAGAAATTAAACTATGAATCAATAATGGTTTTATTTTTCACTAACTAACATCTATAACAATGAATGTAAATTGAAATTTAATAATTTGCCTCATACCTCCCCTGTCAGAGCCATCAAGGATTGTATAGCAGATGAAACACCGATAGTTCATGGTGAAGTTTTAACTGTTACAATAAGAAGTAAATACATTAATATATAGAAATTACATAATAAAAATGATATATTTAACAAAATAATCACTTACCACCATCTCATGATCTCTCTCCATGAGGAAAATATTCACACGCCCATGCTCAAGCATGCTCAAGCCCTGTATAAACCATCCAAATAGAAATTAAACTACGAATCAATAATGGTTTTGTTTTTCACTAACTAACATCTATAGCAATGAATGTAAATTGAAATTTACTAATTTGCCTCATACCTCCCCTGTTAGAGCCATCGAGGATTGTATAGCAGATGAAACACCGATCTCCATTTCCCTCATCACATTCGAAGGTGTTTTGGCTTGCAACAACTGAAAATAAAACAACAAATTATTCAATCACAAAAACTAAAATACTGATCCACGTCATGACTTATAATGTATGAGATAATGAAAAAAATTTGGAATACTTATTAAACTATATATTTCTGATTCTGATGCTTACTATTTTCCCTATCCATATCTTGTTCGAAAGGATGTGTTTTTAGGCTTTTACCCATAGCAGCAAGCCGGTGAACCATTTGATCAAATGCTTTCCTAGACATGTACGATAATTGTGGTGGCATTGAGAAGGCAGTGAATTGTTTGAAAAAATTCCTCAAAGAAATGGGGTCTCGTGGTGATGGAATGCCATTACAAACAAATGCACATCATGGAATTCCATCACCATAAGACCACATTTCTTTCAGGCATTTTTTCATAAAGTTCATTGCCTTCTCTATGGTATTATTGCTTACTATTATACTTTGATAGATTTTTTTCCAAGCATCCATAGTTTGTTGGAAAGCACCTATTTTAGGCTTTTAGCGATAGCTACAAGGAAGTGAGTAGTTTGATAAAATGCTTTGGTACACATGTATGGAAAATGTGGTATCATAGAAAAGGTGGTGAGCTATTTGAAGAAATTCCTTGAAGAAATGTGGTCTCATGGTGAAGTAATTGCATCACTACTTATGTTGACTTTCTAAACAACTATATTGTAGTTAAAATTTTGTCATCTATTAACATCTAGTTATTAGTTATGGAATGTGAAGTAATGCTTTGAGTTTGAATGATGAATGCAACGTAATCAACAATATGAATATAAACTACACAAATCTATTAAGTACAATTCATTAGTTAAACTCTTTATTCTATTACCTGCATGTAGGTTTGAGTAAATCCACTAGCACTGGGAGGTGTTCCCTGGAAACCTCCAATATTAGCCTGTTCAACATCCAAAATCACATATTAAAATACCATTCATTAAAAAATGCTATTAACATGTAATACATTTATAATTGTTTACTAGTTACATACCCCATCAATAGGTGTACTGCAAAAATAAGTAGGTGGAGGGCTAGTGTATCCAGTCTCAACACTGTGACCCTGCAATTTTATTAAAATCATAAAACTAAATTAGTTAATCTTGCATTTCAAAATTGAAATTTATTAAATTAAATTCAATGAGCATGCTAAATTTTACCTGGCTATCAATGCCATACGCCTCATGCAAAATGTCAGTTGCCCTCTCCATCTCCATAAATGTAGACGGATCCTGCATAGCAGCCTCCTGAGTGTTGGTGGGGTCATATGAACAAGTCGCCCCACAAGATTGACACACATGGCTTCGAAGGCCACCACTCGAAGACTCACCTAGATGACACTATAGAATAGGGTTAGTATGATGGATGACACTCTAGGTCAAAGTGTTGATCACCTATAATGTCTCTACGTCGACACTCTCCTTCGCGACGGAAGGCATACAATGTGCTCATGAGGTGACCTAGCGAGAGCTTGTCTCCCTTTCCGTGTAGGATCCGGCTGTGCATTGGGTCTATCCTGAGCTCACCTCCCACCTCTCCCTTGGAAGTCCCTCATATAAAAATAATTTGGGATTTTGTTTAATATGAACTCACTATATAGTTTCCTAAGGAAATATTGTGGGACTTCACAATTGTTGCACGGTGGGTAATCAAAGACCATGTACCACCTATCATAAAAGTAGTTCCTAATCTATTGGTGGTGGCACCAACGAATAGGAAACCTCTTCAAATTGAGGGTAAGATTTTGATTTGTGTGTGGATTAGTAAATAATGAGCACAAATCACCTTTTGTAATTTTTAAATCCTTTACATCTTTATATGATAGTTTATCCGCATAATAGGCCCTAGCCGCTTGCCTCCTATCTTGCCATCTAGTTATTTGTTTGCTAATTGAATCTACATTTTTTAACATATCTTTCAATGAACTTGCTAGGGTCATTATTTCTATGGTTGAACCATTTGGATCACTCAAATTACTAATTAAATCCTCGATTTTATTTTTGTTGTTCTAAATTTCACTCATCAAGTGCTAGGAGGGTGTTGAGTGATTGGTGGAGGTTGTTGTTGTGGTTGATTTTTTTCTTGAGGATTTGGTTGATCTTCTTGTTGAGGATTTTGAGGGTTTGCAAGCTGATTTACATCTCCTACAAATTCAAAAAATAAATAAATCAAATACAACCTAAAACTAACAAATTCAAAACAAAAAGAAAACAATCCTTACTTCTCACACCTCCTCCTCGCCATGGTGCCATCCTTGTGAAGAAATAGCAACCCTTGGTGAATATTTTTGTACAATTCCTCCTCCTCAAACACGAGCATGAAAAATGGGGGTTTTGGCCACAGGCACAACAAAAAAATAGTCGAAATGTAGAATGAATGACTTTCACTTTTTTTTTTGCTTTTAACATGTCATAATGTGAGTGCACTATAATGCGCTCATGTTATAACGCATTCGCCTTATGGGCTCGTTCTGGCTGAGCCTCAAGCTCGACACACCAAGCCATAACGCGAGCGCGTTATGACTTTTCAAAACATTTTTTTGAAAGTGGCCTCAAATTGGCTACCCATCTCCATGCACCCGCCCACTATTAGTAGTAAAAAAGATATCCCTTTCTTCATCAAATTTTATATCTTCCCTCTACATTGCAAATTACACCAAAGTTTGTTCTCTCTCAAACTCTTGCAAGTTTTATTATTTCATTTCTTCTTCAATATGACTGAGTTTAAGTATATTCATCATATATTTAAGTTTTATCCTCTATTTTTCTAACTCCTTATTAATTTTTTTACTCTCCTACAAAATTAGTTCAATTTTTTCTCGGTACTTGCGGATTTACTCCCAAGGTTCTTTATATGAGAACACATATTCTTCCTTCTCATCCCATTTTTGGTTTCTTCCTTCATCTTCTTTGTAGTAGTTCAATTTTTGATCCTTTAAGAGGTTGAAATATGTATTTTCTTATGTGGGACTCATTTTGATGTGCTATATAATATTATCTTTGAGAGTGGTTTATATCTTGGTTTTAGTTGTGGTTCCAGTCATAAATTTTATTCATTCTACTATAGTATTTTCTCTCTACATGTTCAGTGATCTCCACCTATTCTTGACAACCTTTGAATAGTCTATCAAAATCTTCTTTCAACAAAATCCATTTTTCTATCCATTAAATTTTTTTCTCTATTCTTGTAGAATAGACTTTTCTTTACCATATCAACATAATTTTGAAGTTATAAAATTACCCTCATAGCTTCATATTGATTATGATATATCTCCACTAACTTGGCCACTTCTTCAAACCTATTCATTCTATATTGGTTCCTATATATTTTATCTTAACTCTTATATTTATATCATAGCATCAATAAAATGATATGCATTATTCTCATTTGTTAGGAAATTATAGAATCCTCCCATGATTCACAGGTTGACAAGAAAACTAGCTCTGATACCACTATGATGACCCATCCAAAATTATTTTAGGGTTTATAAATTTCTAGTTTAAATACTTAACTCAAAATTAGCAAAAACCTAGAAGTTACCCTTTTTCCTTTACATAATAATTTGAAACCCTAATCTAAAAAAATAGTTTCTCCTTCATTATCTTTTCATTCATTGATACCCTTATTAAAGTCAAGTTTACAAGGGTGTGAAACAAGTTGCAAAACATCTATTATATAAATTTTCCTATTATTCATTAACCCATAATGGTCCTTACCATTTACACCTCTATACAAATCACCAAGATTGTCAAATGAATCCATAATGATGTAAAATGACCTGTAGAGATTTTTCTATTTATATAAGGGGATATGGAGGGAGCAAGAGAGTGAGAGATGGGGAGAGATAGAGAGAGGAAGGGAGAAAAAGGGAGAGGGATAGGTAGAGGAAGAAGAGAGAGAAGATGGGGAAGACACTACAACAAAATAGGCAATTAGCACCTAAAATAGTGCCAGAATTTAGTGCATTTGAGTTCATCAATTGGACACATCTCATGGTGCCAAACTGCATGTTTACTTTGATGTTGGATTTTGCACCGACATTAGTGTCATATTTGGCACCGTAAAAATGGCTCAAGCAATAGCATCACCTTTAGCACCGGGAATAGCGCTAGGAAGCAAGAGAAATTTAATGTCAGAAATAGTGCCTAAATTAGCGCCCAATTTGGCTTCTAGTTTTGCTTCCACGTCTACTCCCATTTTTGCTTCTAGTTTTTCTCCTATTCGTGCTTCCTGTTTTGCTTCTGCTATGATGTCGAAAATAGCTTCTTTTTTTGGCTTCCTAATTGACGCCAAGTTTTGCTTCCATTATGGTGTCCTTTGTTGCTTCCAGTTTTGCTTCCATTATGACGTCCTTTGTTGCTTCTAGTTTGGATTTTGATTTTGCTTCTGGTTTTTCTTCTTGTGTTGCTTCTAGGTTTTCTTTAGTTTTGCTTCCCATTTTGCTTCCAGGTTTGCTTCCAGTTTTTCTTCCGTTTTTGCTTCCATTTTTGCTTCTAATTTTTATTTCGATATAACGTTTCTTGTTGCATCTAGATTTGCTTCCATTTTTGTGTCTTTTTTTGCTTCTAATATGGCTTATATTATTGCATCTTTTGTTGCTTCTAAAATTGCTTCCATTATTACTTCTTTGTTTGCTACCTGAATTGCTTCTATTTTTGCTTCCAAGTTTGCTTCTAGTTTGTCTTCCATTGTTGCTTCCTTTTTTTCTTCTAAATTTTCTTCTTGTTTTGCTTCCATTTATTAATTTAATATGTTTTATTTCAATTTAATTAGTTAAATATATCATGCCTCTTAAATAACTCATGTGATTATAGAGTAAGTAATTTAACTATTTAACTCATATGATTAAATAACAAAATAATTATTATAACATGATTATCATCTATATTTAAAACAAGTGAGGCAAATATCTATAATTTAATTAAATTTGACAACATCCATCCCGAGCAGTAAATTAAAATCATCATACGTAATAAATATTCATCCAAAAATCATTAACCACTTTTAATATATATAAATTGACAAGTCAATACTGATAAGATCATCATCATATATTCAAATATACCAGTAGATCAATAACATGTCAAAATGATACCCTTCCAACAGTTGACATAAGTCAAAATGATACATGTACAAATGATATAAGTAAAAATGATAAATTATGTAATTCAAATTGATACAAGTCAAGATGATACATGTCCAAATGATATAAGTGAAAATGATACATTTCAATATGATACAACTCAATAATATGGTACTGTAGGCCGTGAAAATGATACATATGATAGTAACCATGAAAAGAGGCATCACAACTATATATCAACAATGATCCATGATGCAGTCTATATGATCATGAATGTCACTAGCTACTACTAGCAATTGCCTCATCATCATCATCATCGTCATCATCATTGTCATCGGCCTTGGTGTCTTCCATATCTGTGTCATCATCATCCTTTGCCATGTGATCTATACTAGCAGAACCAATATTTTCTAGATCTATATCATGATGAAGATCATCTTGATCTTTTGGAAGACCCGTGTTTTGCAAAAAAAAAAAATATTTAAAATGAAAAATTATTTATTTCATGCAATAATTTATTTTTCTATTATATATCTAATATTACAACATATGAGACAAAACCATAATCATATTACATCTTATCAAAGTGTGCATACCATTATTAAATTTCAAAAAAGTTACAGCTAATATGTCATTCCAATGATGTGAAACATGCAACAATTCTAATAAACGTTAGTAAAGATTATAAAAAAAATTGTTATACATTTTAACTATCAACTGTATATTCTACTACATAACCTTAAGTGCCAACCCTCTGCATTTTGTGCTATATATGATTATGTTTTCCTCAAAGATCCTTTGAGAGTTAACTGGTCTATATATCTTCTCCTATATTTCAAAAATGGATATTTTTCTAGGACATTTTGGCACTATAATATGCTTCAAAGGTTCTTTGAGAATTAACTAGTTTATATGTCCCCGCATTTGAGAGTTAACATTTATGGTTTAGTTTTCTATTTGTAAGAAAACTATGATATGCAACAATACTTGAGCATACAAAGAATAGTTCTTCAGGACATTTTGAGCTTTGATTATACTATTTTCAAGTGACCTTTTCATATATATAATCATATCATGTTCATGTATGTTAATATAAGGAAACTATGGAGGTAGTTCAAAGAGATGGCCCTAAACTTTTGCCTCATCTTACAAAGTTTGCAGGAACAGGAATAGGGATCGAATTTTGAGAGTTTGGTTTAAGTTTGAATTCAAGAAATGACAAAATTGTGAAGGATAGAATGGATTTTAATGTATCACTTGGGTTTCAGAATTTGCAGTTGTAGACTAGTAACCCCAAAACACAAAATTATTCATTGATCCTTGCTGACACTGTGGTTGTTAAGGATAAAGGGTTTGAAAATGCAACTGGGGTTAGCTCCAAAGTATACAGTGATGTTGCATACTCATTTAATGACGATGACAAAGATGAGGAAGTGAAACAAAAACCAAAGGCTAAGGTAAATGGAGGAGAATCAGGAATCTCCAAGGCAACCTTACGATCTGATAATCAAGAGATGACTAAAGAAGAGAAGCATTGACAATACCAAATAGAACTTGCAAGGAAAAAGAATGAGGAGACTGCAAGAAGATTGGTTGTAGGGGGAATTTGTATAGGAGATAGACATGGCTCTTCCAAGCCATCCACTAAGATGGTTTCCTACAAAAATGTGGATGATATTCGTATTTCTAGAGAGGTCACGATTTAGGTTGATATGAAAAATGATGTTGTTCTGGTACCCATATATGGCATCATGGTTCCATTTCATGTAGCCACCATCAAGAGTGTTACAATCCAACAAGATGGAGGGAATTATTATATAAGGATAATTTTCAATATTCCAAGTACTGGCTTTAATGCCAACTACATGCCAACATTGAAATTCCCTAGCAGTATTTATGTTAAGGAAATTTCCTTTAGATCCAAGGATTCAAAGAACATCAACCATGCGGTACAAATGATTAAATCCCATAGATGATCTATAGCAATGAAAGAGTCTGAAAAGGAAGAGAGAGATACACTTGTGACTCAGGAGAAACTTTAGCTTTAAAAAACAAAGCCAATTAGGTTGGCAGACTTGTGGATCAGACCAACATTTGGTGGAAGAGGAAGAAAGATGACTGGAACTCTGGAGGCCCACCATAATGGATTTCGGTATTCAGCCATGAGAAAAGAAGAGAGAGATGATATCATGTATCAAAATATTAAGCATGCATTATTCTAGCCAACAAACAAGGAGATGATTACTTTGCTTCATTTTCATTTGCATAACCATATCATGGTGGGATCCAAGAAGACCAAGGATGTCCAATTTTATGTGGAGGTAATGGATGTGGTCCAAACTTTAGGAGGGACAAGAAGGTCAATGTATGATCCTAATTAAATTGAGGAAGAACAACAAGAGAGGGAAATGAAAAATAAAATCAATGCAGAGTTTCAAGGATTTTTCAAGCGAGTAAGAGAGCTATGGGACCAGCCTCATCTAAAATATTTTGAACTAGAGTTTGATATACCATTTAGAAAGCTTGGTTTTCATGGAGTTCCTTTCAAAGCATCTGCTTTTATTGTTCCTATGGTAAACTATTTGGTAGAGTTGGTGGAATTACCTTTCTTAGTAATCACTATTAGTGAGATTGAGATTGTTAACCTTGAGAGAGTAGAACTCGGGGAAAAGGAATTTGATATGGATATTGTTTTCAAAGACTTTAAGCTAGGTGTACTCTGTATTGACGCCATTCCTCAATCTTTGCTTGATGGCATCAAGGAATGGATGAAATCCATGGATATAAAGTATTATGAAAGCAGAATGAACTTGAACTAGCGGCCAATTTTGAAGACTATTACTGATGATCCAGATAAATTTATTGAAGATGGTGGTAGGGAATTTTTGAATATGGAAGCTAGTGATTGTGATTCTGATAATTCAGAAGAGTCAAATCAAGGATATGAACCCTCTGATGTAGAAGAGGAATCATAATCAAATGAGGAAGGTTTAGAAGATGAATCTCTTATGGATTCAGATGAGGACAAAGAAGAAGAAGATTATAAAGAGAAGGAAGGTTTTTCATGGGATAAATTAGAAGTTGAAGCCAGAAATGAAGATAAGGAAAAAGGAGATTAGTTTGATAGTGAAGAGGATAGGCGGTGAAAAAAGGTGTGGTACAAATGATTAAATCCCAAAAATGATCTATAGCAATGAAAGTGTCTGAAAAGGTGGAGAGAGCTACACTGGTGACTTAGGAGAAACTTCAGCTTTCAAAAACAAAGCCAATTAGGTTGGCAGAATTGTGGATCAGGCCAGCATTTGGTGGAAGAGGAAGAAAGATGACTGGAACTTTGGAGGCCCACCATAATGCATTTAGGTATTCAACCATGAGAGTAGAAGAGAGAGTTGATATCATGTTGTGATATAAGAGGGATTCGTTGCACACGGGTCTCTCGTTTCTTGAGAGATCACCAGGGAACGAATTGCCCTTATACACCTCAGGATAGCTAAATGATAAGGAACCAAGAACACGGTTATGTATTCAAGGGAAATGGTTAGAGGTCCTGAGAGACTCAAATCAAAAGTTTTCTGTCCCAGAAGAGAGAGCTCTCAGCTAGAGGACGTCAATATAGATATAAGACTCCAACGTGGCACACTGTCATCTGAAAGTTGCCCTGGTGTCCCGAGCAACAAAGAACTCAGGAACTCAATAGACATAAAGTAATCCTACTCATAGACTCAAGAGTGATATAAATGGAACTCTAACTAACCAGAAAGAAAAATATTGAAGGAAATATCATGATACTTGGAGAAAGCTTACCCTTTTCTCGAACACTCGAATCTTCACTCCAAGTTCCTTTTCGTAACTTGCACACAAGAGATCAAGGAGAAAGTTGTTGGGTGGCTTTATAAGGGCCTGCCTTAGTCAGACCCCACTTTGGTGTTCCCACCTCCATGGAAAACCAAGTTGGAAAGGATTGCAAAAGGAGTAAATAAAGCGTGTGGTGAAAGTAATACCCGCTTGAGGAGTAGAACCCGCACCACGATAAGCGTGTGGTGAAAGCAATACCTGCTCAAGGAGTAGAACCCACACCACTAGAGAGTAGATAAATTCTTGTAAAAGGAAAGTGAGAAAGGGAGAGAGAGCATTACCTACAGGCCAAGGCCCTCTCTAGAGCACGCAGATGAACAACTGAGTGCTTGCTTGAGAGCTTCTACTTCTGCTGGGGGGACCTCAGTCTGGCATGGCTTCACCTGTGACAGCGCTGCTATCAAAGAAGAAGTCTCAAAGTGGTAGCAAGAACTTGAATAAGAACTAGTGTGTAGTCTTCCAATCTTCCAACCTCCAAATGAGAGGAAAAAGGAGATTCTTATGCTTGCAAAGGTGACAAAGAGCCATTACTTTCAGAATGTAACTGTTAGGACATGTGTCACAGGGGTTAACCTTCTAGATTCCATGTTTCAAGCTTGGGAAATGGCCAGGATGCTAGTGTGCTGTGGAGACATCTGCTCGCCATGCGTTAGTCCAAAGCATGTATTCTCGAGGAATGCATCACCAGGCTTCTGTTGGTTAGCCACTTATCCTCCTAAAGTCAGAATCATGAAATTCTGACTCAAGGAGTTTTTTCATTAATGCTTTGGAGTGTCATAAATGCTAGGAAAAAATGTGGAAATATGGAATTTCCCCTAGGTGCAATTCTACGATATTACATTTTTCCCCCACTTTAGTGGTAGTGGGCTCGATTTTAAAAAAATCAGCCTCACTAAAGTAGAAAAGAAAAATTCACCCAAAATTTTGAATTTTATGGATTTGCGTGCCAACAAAAAAGAGACCATAGCAACTATCGCATTCGAGATAACCAAGATTGAAGATGCCCCAACATCCAAGCTCAACAAACAACATTTGAACGGTCATGAAATTGTTGAGTGTTCCATCCTGCAAAACTCAATGTTTAGGTTAGCTTCAAAAAATCAAAAGAAAACTACTATGGAGAGGAATTATCAAGAAAAAAGTAGTTGGTTCAGAAGAAAATATGATCAAGAGATGACCTTATGCCCCCTCTTGAGTTTTCCCCTAGCTTAGTGGGGCGAATTCAGGAGAAACCCGGAAGCCACAAGTCCTAGGGAAAATGGGCCTTGGGGGGCCTATATCTATGTAGGTGGGCCCTTAGAAGGGTCATTTTCACTATTCACCGTGAGAAAATTGTTGAATTTTGTGAGAGAAAAGTTATAAAAATGCCTAGTAGGAGAGAGTATGAGGAGCCGAGGTTGAAGCGGCTGCGTCGGGATGTCACCGAGGGTCATGAGGTTGACCAAGTAAGTCATAAACTCTTGTTTTTAGTGATTTTTGATGCATTTTTTAGATTTTTTTCGTTGGCGAGGTGTATAGGCGATTATTTTACGCGCCTGTGTCCTGAACACGTGTTGTCGTCTAGGTTAAGTGTTTTCGTCCTTTTTGTGCACTTTCATCCCAGAGATGCGTTAACGTCTCTAAGGTGACCGCATCGGCTGGGGACGTGTGCACGACGCGTAGATGTCTGTGCGTGCGCATAAGTCTTGATAATTTTTTGTGATTTTTTAATGTAAAATGCTAATGTACTGATCAAAATTTTCTTACTTTTTGCAGGAGTACCTAGAGATTGGGGAGCATCCTAGAGGGCGAGCATTTTGGCTGGTTCGCGAGCAGAGAGACCGCTTATCCACGAATGAGGTCACGCTTCTAGAGCACGTTAGTCTCTAGCATGTTTTCACTATGCCAGAGATGAGATACCATGATTGAATGCTTACGACCCTCATGGATCAGTGGGATGCCACTATGTCATCTTTCCAGTTACCAATTGGGGAGATGACTATCACTCTTGAGGATGTCTATTGGATCCTCAGACTACCCATCCGCGGACAACGGGTGGCCTTGGATGACACACGATCTGCATGGGAGCGAGTGGAGGGCTTCCGCTACTGCACAGGGAGGACGAATAGCAATGATGGCATGGGCCACATTTACATGCACTGGTATGACCAAGCGAGGACCACAACACTGCTGATTTTTGGGTTAAGGTCGTGATTTTCGCTTTTCAAATCATGATTGACGAGCGAGGTTCACACCTGCATGAGGGCATCGTCCATACGATCAGAGAGATGGTGGAGCATAGGACTATCTTTTCCTGGGGGCACAACATGCTTTGGCACCTTTACCAGGAGCTGGGTTGGTACGTACACTATGAGTACCGTAGCCTGACAGTGTGCACACTTTTGCAAGTGTGGCCATTTTCCCACATCATGTGCACTTGGTCGGTCAATTTTCCCCAGCTATGACCGTATGGGGTACCCATGGCCCACTAGTACAATATGATGGGTAAATGGAGGTTCAAAGACCTGCATTTTTGGTGGCTATAGTTTGATACCCTCACAACAGATAGGGTCTGATGGAGGCCCTATCAATTTTTCAGGTGGGTGGATGATGGCAGGTATTTGAGGAACCCATAGAGAGATTTTTTTTGATAGGGCGTAGGGACTATATTATTGTGCCCTACTACTGGAGTTAGTTCATGTGATAGCATGGATGACTACAGACCATACCACCGGATGTGCCCACCTATACTAGGGCCCATAGGAGCCCAGCGAGGGTTGGGGACCGCCCTCGCCTGGGTATTACAAACATAGTCCCATATGATGATGATGAGCTTGATCATGATCTTCCACCCTTAATGGTGGCAGATAATGTAGGCGTAGCAAAAATTTCACGTGGTGGTGGGAGAGGCATCGACTAGCTCCTATGTTCAGTGAGGGTGCTCCGGGAGGGGACCCTGGTCCATAGGGGGACTTACCAGCCCCGCCACCATAGGATAGGAGGAGAGGCTAACAATAGGATGGGGAGGAGGAGGAGGAGACACCTCAGGAGGAGGAGGTGGAACCAACAAGGCCTAGGTGATAGAGGAGATCAAATACCCCACTGGAAACCCCTATCTCTTCGGCACCATCGTCTTCTTTTGTCGCTGCATCACTCATAGTGCCAGGAGTGGCCACTGAGGTTGGTGGTATAGGTCCAAGCACCGAGCCTTACCTTGACCTAACATGGCAGCCGGGGGATCCAGGTATACACGGTTTGTTTTTCTATACTTTGTTCTTTCAGTCTGATAATATATGTATCTTATATATATTCCATGTGATATTGATATCTTTTCCTTTTCTGTGGTTGCAGAGGATGCACAAGGATGGACTAGGCTCATAGCTCAGTGCATATCATAAGTGGCCCCAGTTGTACAGATTCAGGGGTCAGTCCTTGAGGCATTTCGACCAGTGTCCGCAGGGTTTCATGCCCCCAACTTCAAGTCGGTTGAACGCCTATGGACTGCCTCTGAGGAGCGGGGTGTAGAGATCACCCAGCTGTCATCAGAGCTGACGAGTGTGTGAGGGCAGTGTGACCAGCTATCGGGGGAGCTACGGACAACACTCACCGAGTGAGACATGGCAGTGAGGAGGGATGATGCCACTGAGTAGACAAGTGACACCCTTCAGAGTTGTCTCGATGACCTTGGTGGGCAGCCGTCAACTATGAGTCTGACAAAGTTTCAGCAACTATGGGACCAGCTACGACAGGCAGAGTTGACGATATCTTCCTTGTAGGGGGATATCAGAGGGATGTGGGCAACCTTGTTCGCATCACACTCTCATCATTCAAGCTCAATGTCTACCATCCAGCCCCTCCCATAGCTTCCAGAGCATCGACCAGAGCCAGAGGGGTCTGGGAGCCATGCGTCTTAGTGATCGGGGATCATCATCATCATTTTTTGTGTACATCATTTTTGGTAGCGAGATACATACATGTTCATACATACTTGTAGATCTTTCTATACAAACATATATTCAACAACCACTCATTTTTTTCTGTAGTGGCTCGATACATGTACATGACATTGGATACATACATTGCGTATATATACATATATGGATACATCAATTTTGGTTTCATAGCATTGTTTATCTGGATGTGTATGTTTTTTATTTCTCATATGTTCATGCTATGGATGTTATGTTCTCATGTGGATGTATGCTTATATTAGATGCTAATATGATTTAATTAAACACACATGGTTGTATGTTAATTAAATACAATGATGATCTAATGGACACACACACACATGCACATGGTCACTCATAACACAAAACTATCATAATGTGTTAATGAACAATGTCAACATATGCAGTACTACTACTCTTTTTGTAGAGAGAGAGCACCACATAGGTGACACATAGGACATTACACGTAGTAATGATGAAGATGCATAGCATTAATAGGCTCCTTCAAAGGAATTCCATCCATAGGCGCCTGAGCCATATACAAAAATCACAATGTAAGGGCCTAACTAGTTAGGGCTGAATTTCCCCCTCTGGTCGGGCGGCAGATTTACATTTCTCTTATTTTCACAAAGAACCAAATCTCCTATTTTAAAGGTTCAAGGGAGTACACTTTGATTTTATTGTCTAGATAACCACCGATGATAAGCTTTAATATTTTCAAGGGCTCGTAAATGACACCCATTGAGAATCTCTAGCTGATGCAGGTGGTTGACTCGATAGGTCTCATTATCAATTAGCCCTTTCAGGGAAACTTGTAAAGATGGGATTTCCAATTCTAAGGGAATGATAGCTTCAAAACCATACATGAGGTTATAGGGTGTTTTCCCTATAGTTGTACAGACACTCATGCGATAGGCCCATAAAGCATATGTTAGTTGAATGTGCTAGTCTTTACCGTGTTTATTAACTATTTTTTCAGAGAATAAGCTCAAGAGTTTTATTCGATGCTTTTGCTTGACCGTTAGATTGAGGATATTAGTGTGTGGATAACCTATGCTGGATGTGAAATTTCTCAAGGAATTTCGTCACTTCCTTATTTTTAAATGGTGTACCATTGTTAGAAACAAGTGTAGTGGGCAATTTGAATCGAGAGATGATGTTGTTCATAAGGAAGCTACAGATAGCTTCAGCATTCATGGATCAGAGCGGGATAGCCTCGACCCACTTTGTGAAGTAATTTGTAGTGGTAATGATGAAGGTATGTCCTTTGGAAGAGGGAGGTGATATCTTTCCAATAATATCCAACATGCATTTAGCGAATGACCAAGGGGAAGTTTGGTTTTGTAACTCTTAGGCAGGCACATGAATGAGTCAGTTGTGTTGTTGGCATTGAGGGAACTTCTTGACAAAGTCAAAGGAATCTTGTTCCATTATTTTCCAATAGTATCCCATGTGTATCAATCTCTGCATTAGGGATCTACAACCAAAATGTCCACCCGCAGAGCCCACGTGAGCTTCCTTAAGGGCAAGGGGTATTTCCTCTTTGGAAAGACACCTAAGAAGCAAGCCATTATAGGCCTTCCTATAAAGGATGTCTGATAGGATGATGTAGCAAACTGAAAGCTTCCTCATGCAAGTACGGTCATTCTTTGTTGCATCATCAAGGAAGTTCCCAATTTTTTAAATAGTTATAGATTCGGAAAACCATTCCCTAGAGTCTACATGGGAACACATGGGGAATTCAACCTCAGGTTCTTTGGGAACTGCAGGGGTTCACAAAAATTGGACTACAAAGTGGTACTCCTTCATATCTTCTTCGGAAGGTACCAAGGAAGAGGTACTAGCCATGGCGTCAACATGTTTATTTTATCTCCTAGGGACATTGTCTATTGTGAAAGAAGAAAATCGTTTGAGCAAAGACAAGGCAAGGTCCTAGTATTGGGACAACTTACTTTGCTTGGCCTGATAGGTTCCCGTTATTTGATTCACTATAAGTTCAGAGTCTCCTAGGATACGAAGGTGTCTAATTTTTAGTGCTATCGTGGCATGTAAGCCAACTATAAGGGCTTCGTACTCGGTAATGTTATTGGTACAAGGAAAGTATAATTGAAAGGATAAGGGAACTGGTTTGCCTTCAAGGGATATTAGGACAACCCCCTCTCCATAACCAATTTGACACCTTGACCCATCAAAATACATTTTCCATTCGAGATCATGGTTGATCGTAAAAATGTTTTCATCAGGAAATGAATCCAAGCCAGGAAAGAAGCGAGATGAGGGAGCATCTGCCAACTGATCTACAATCGCTTGACCCTTTATCAATTTCTGAGTAACAAACTTTATGTCGAACTCAAAAAGCAACATAACCCATTTCACTAACCTTCCTGCCAGATCAGTGCTAGAAAATAGATGTCTTAAAAGATTCATTTTTACTATGATGTGCGTTTCAACATGGAGGAGGTAATTCCTCAGCTTCTGTGTAGCAAAGACAAGAGCAAGGAACTGCCTTTCCATGGAGGAATAATAGGTTTTGTAATCAACCAGGATGTGGCTAATGTAGTAGACTACCCTTTCCTTTCTAGAGTTGTCATATTGAGATAAAAGAGCTGCTAAAGCATATGGTGACACAGCTAGGTAGAGAAGAAAGGGTCTATCTTACATAGTCGACATCAATACGGGAGGGTTGGCTAAGTAGGATTTGATCAACTCAAAGGCATTTTGACATCCCTCATCCCATATGAAGCAGACATCCTTTTTTAACAAACGAGTGAAAGGAAGGCTATGATCAACCAATTGAGATATGAATCTGCAAATTGCCTGAATCTTTCCCTATAAACTTTGCAACTTGGTGATATTCCTTGGTGGAGGCATGTTCATGATAGAATCAATCTTCTTAGTGTCAACCTCAATCCCATGATGGGAGACTATGAACCCTAGAAGCTTGTCGGCATCAACGCCAAAGACACACTTAAGGGGATTTAATCTCATTTTGTAGAGTCAAAGTCTTTCAAAAATAAGGCGAAGGTTCTTAGGATGATCTTGATGGGTTACGGATTTGGCCAATATGTCATTGACGTAATCCTCTAGAATCTTGTGAATGAAGTCATGAAATATCAGGGTCATCACCCGTTGGTAAGTAGCTCCTGCATTCTTTAATCCAAAGGGCATGACCACATAACAAAAGGTACCCCATGGGGTAGTAAAGGTTGTCTTGTACTGATTGTCTGGGTTATTGCGGATCTTATTATAACCCGAGAAGCCATCCATGAAAGAAAGCAATGCATGGCCTATAGTCGAGTCAATAATCATATCTATATTAGGTAGTAGAAAATCATCTTTAAGAGAAGCCTTATTAAGATCTCAGAAATCAATGCATATGTGAATGTGACCGTTAGGTTTACTAATGATGGCTATGTTTGAAATCCAAGGGGAATAATCGATGGGACAGATAAATCCTACTTTTAACAGTTTCTCTATCTCAGTCTTAACCATTAATGCCACTCTAGGATTGATTTTTTGGATTTTTTGCTTAATCGGCTTGGCATCAAGACATAGGACGATATTGTGAACCACTATAGATTCATCAATACCGAGCATATCCTCATAGGTCCAATCAAATATGTCGAGATGAGAACACAAAATACCAGAGTGTTTATTTTCTTCCTCCGAAGAAAGACACCTTCTGATTTTGATCACCTTTTCAGGGGATATGGATCAATAGAGACCTCGACAGTATCCCCTTTTATATGGGAACTTTGGTCTTCATGCTCAGGTGTTGCAATGTCATCACTGGTGTTAGACAAAGGGTCCTCCTCATCAACATTCAAGACAAATTCCCCAAAATACGCTTGGCTATGCAAGCGATACGAGAAACATCTTTTGTGATGATAAGAGGGTAGCGAGGAGTATGCGCCTATAAATTCCTCTAATGCTTCATTAGAAGAGAATATATCTAGAGGAATATTCTCGGCTTGCTCCTTTTCCTCTATTAACTCAAGGTGGACAAGGTTCAATGGTTTGATCGAAATAATATTAATACTCCAACAAGGCTTCAGCTTAGATTGTTCAGCAGAACAACCTAGTCGCAAGTTACGTCATCATGGTTTAAGATTGATGGGGGCTTGAATTCCCTACTCGATACGTCCTAGACCTTTATGCCTTTAACCATATTGAGAAACAATCTCATATCTAAATCCATAGCAAGTTTGTAAAATTTTAGGGGGTGGAAGATCCACATAGAGTGTTTTGTTCCACCAACGAATGTCAAATGTCTCTGCGGGGTACTTTTGCCTCCTTTGTTGGATTCACAAATGTTAATTTCCTTCGTAAGAGGTAGATCGTTCTGCTTAGTGCGAGAAGGAGTGATTTCCTAAATAGGATCGCCCTTCTTCTCCTCCATAGGAATATCATCCACCTTTGTACTAGGGGCACGTGGAAAGTCTATGCAAGAAGGGTCTACCTTGTACTCCGCAATAAAGAATTCAAAAAAGTTCAAGGAACCCCAATCATCTCCAAGGAAAGCATTTGTTTGAGAAGATGATATGGGAGAACCAGGATCCTCCGCTTTAGGCGGTTCTTTAGTTTCGACACTCGCCCTGGGAATGATTTCCACAGAGTATCGATGAAGAACACGCCATAGCATCAACAGTTAAGGAAGGAATGCAATTCTTGAGGGTAGACACAGTTGAGGCATGACCGACAACAGTCAGTTCATAGAGGCGAACACCCTCTGGATCCACTTTGACTGTGACTACCTAATTGTTTGCGACAAATTTCAAAGAACGGTGTAAAGTAGAGGTTAATGTGCCCATAGCATGGATCCAAGGTCTCCCTAAGAGGATATTATAAGTTAAAGGTCCAGGAATCACATAAACCAATGTGGGTAAGGTAACGGGGCCTAGCTGCAAAGGTAGTCTTATCATACCTAGAGCTTGGTGGCCTACGTTATCAAATCCACGAATGTACAAAGAGGAAGTTGCCAAGGAGTATGAATCAACTTTTATTTTAGGTAGTAGGTCCATACCACAAACATTGAGCGCTGATCCATTATCAACAAGGGTACGCCTAATATCGATGTTATTAATGTTTACTATGATCATCAAAGGTTTTGCTTGCTTATGCATGTCCAAAGGTGGGAGTTCTTGCAGGTGGAACGTAATATTCGATGAATCCGCATTAATATGGGCTAGCAACGCATTAACATCTATAGGCCTAGTGGAGGTAGGAAAGATAATCTTTTGCAAGGCCTCCTAAAGCATCTCTTGATAAATTGGGGTGGTCTAAAGCAATTCCCAAAGTGAGATCTTAGTCGGAGTAACACGAAGCTGCTTGACAAGATCATAATCGCCTGGTGCTTTGATCGCAGGTTTAGGTGTTGCAGGAAGGTTCGGCTAGGAAGGTGGTAAAGAAGTAGGTTGTGAGGTAGGAATATAAGGTTTTTGATCCAAGTTTTTTCCTTTACTCCTTGTGGGATATGTGTGTCCAACAACATTATAATATGTAGAATCCATAGCTTTCACAAACTTTGAATACAAGTTCGGTGAATTACTTCGACATGAAATTCCACAGATGACAAGGTCGGCTAGGGTTATGTAAATGATGGGTTTCTTAGGGCTCAGAGGAGCCACTAAGACCACCCCCAAATTTACCAATCCCTCAGCCTCTCAAGAAGAGATGTGTTTGGGAGATTTACGGATAGGGGGAAATGCTTCTAAGAATTCATCTAGAGAATCCTCCAGCATATCGAAATATTCCTTAGAATATTCAGCTGACGAACATGCAAAATCGCAAATAAACTTCCAATGTTCACGTCGAGTTCACCAAAATGTGATATAAGAGGGATTCACTGCACACAGGTCTCTCATTTCTTGAGAGATCATCAAGGAATGAACTGCCCTTATACACCTCAGGATAGCTAAATGATAAGGAACCAAGAACATGGTTATGTCTTCAAGGGAAATGGTCAGAGGTCCTGAGAGAGTTGAATTAAAAAAATTGTCCCAGAAGAGAGAGCTCTCGGCCAGAGGACGTCAGCGCAGATCTAGGACACCAGAGCGACGCGCTATCGTCTCAAAGTCATGTTGGCATCCTGAACAACAAAGAACTCAGGAACTGAACAAATAGAAAGTAATCCAACTCATAGACTCAAGAGTGATATAAATGGAATTGATAACTAACCAGAAAGCCAAATACTGAAGGAAATATCATGATACTTGGAGAAAGCTTACCATTTTCTCAGAGACTCGAATCTTCACTCCAAGTTCCTTTTCGTAACCTGCACACAATAGCTCAAGGAGAAAGTTGTCGGGTGGTTGTATAGGGCCCTACCTCAGTTAGACCCCGCTTTGGTGTTCCCACATCCACGAATAGCCAAGTTGGAAAGGATTGAAAAAGAAGTAAATAAATCGTGTGGTGAAAGCAATACCCACTTGAGGAGTAGAACCCGCACCATGATAAGCATGTGGTGAATGCAATACCCACTCGAGGAGTAGAACCCGCACCACTAGAGAGTAGATAAATGATTGTAAAAGGAAAGTGAGAAAGGGAGAGAGAGAATTACCTACAGGCCAGGGCCCTCTCCGGAGCACGCGAACACACCATTGAGTGATTGCTTGAGAGCTAATGTTGTTGCTAGGGGGACCTCAGTCTGGCATAGCTTCGCCTATGACAGTGTTACTATCAAAGAAGAAGAAGTCTCAAAGTGGTAGCAAGAACTTGAATGAGAGCTAGTGTGTAGTCTTTCAATCTCCCAACCTCCAAATGAGAGGCAAAAAGAGGTTCTTATGCTTGCAAAGGCGGCAAAGAGCCGTTACTTTCGGAATGTAACCACCAGGACACATGTCACAGGGGTTAACCTTCTAGATTCCACATTTCGAGCTCAGGAAATAGCTAGGATGCTAGTGTGCTGTGCATTCGTCCAAACCCTGTATTCTTAGGGAATGCATCGCCATGCTTCTATTGCTCAACCACTTGTCCTCTTGAAGTTAGAATCACAAAATTCTGACTCGAGGGGTTTTGTCATTAATGTTTTGGAGTGTCATAAATGCTAGGAAAAAATGTGGAAATATGGAATTGCCCCTAGGTGCAATTTTGCAATATTACACATGTATCAAAACATTAAGCATGTATTCTTCCAGCCAGTGGAGAAGGTGATGATTACTTTGCTTCATTTTCATTTGCATAGCCATATCATGGTGGGAACCAAGATGACCAAGGATGTCCAATTTTATGTGGAGGTAATGGATGTGGTCCAAACTTTAGGAGGGACAAGAAGGTCAATGTATGATCTTGATGAAATTGAGGAAGAAAAATAAGAGAGGGATAGGAAAAATAAAATCAATGCAAAGTTTCAAGGATTTGTCAAGCAAGTAAGAGAGCTATGTGACCAGCCTCATCTAAAAGATTTTGAACTAGAGTTTGATATACCATTTAAAGAGCTTGGTTTTCATGGAGTTCCTTTCAAATCCTTTGCTTTTATTGTTCCTACGGTAAACTGTTTGGTAGAGTTGGTGGAATTACCTTTCTTAGTAATCACCATTAGTGAGATTGAGATTGTTAACCTTGAGAGAGTAGGACTTGGTGGTGCAAGAGCACTTTGTCCATTGAATGCCACCAAAGGCAAAATTTGTAAAATTGAATTTTCAAATGTAAAATTTTGTAAAAGAGTCATGTAAAAGTAAATTCCAATGTATTTAAGTCCCTAATAGGTCTCTAGGTGGTCAAGAAAGAAAGTTTTCAAAAATGTAAAAAAATGCAAAAAAAAAAGATGTAAAAGTTGAAAAACTTGCAAAAAGCAAAAAAAACAAGAATATGAAGAGTCAAGTGGGAAAATAGAAGGTTTAGTTGATTGAGGAAGATGAAAATCCTTCAAAAATGAATTTTACATCATTTTCAAGCAAAGGGGAAGTTTGAATAAGAAGAAAATAATTTAGAAACCCCTGTGCATGCTTAAAACTTTGCATTTTATGTATTTCAGACCAGTAAAAACGTGTTTGCAGGTTGATGTACGGATTTTTATAGAATTATTTTAATGTTTCAGTCATTTGGATTGATGCACCTATGAGTCTACTTCATTTTTTTTTTGTCTCATCAAATTTCATTGAGTTTGAGTGTTTTATGGCCATTTTACTGAAGACAGGTTGCAAAATTAAGCCTCTGGGGCAGCGTAGCAGCAAGTTTTTGAGGGATATGTTCCAAAGTAACCAAGCCTACATGTAATATATGTTATATAAGGGCCAAATGGGTATCCAAAAAAAGTTTTAGGTTGTGGTTTGGAGTTGTATTTGAAAGTTATGTCAAAAATACCTTGTTTGCCGCTCTCATAAAAGCATAGTGCAATAATTTGAGAATCTAATAAAATAGAGTTATAAGGCAGTGTATGTGGTTTGTTTTTTTCAAAATTATGATGGTTAAATATTTTTCAAGGTCTAATAGGATTTAGAAGTAAGATTGAGTGAATGGTTGTCTTTTTTCCTCATTGAAACAAGTTGAAATGAAGGGTAATTTGGTAAGATATGGTTGGTTTAGAGTTTCTTATGGTGTTTTTGATTTGGTTCAGTCAATTTGATGTTTTTTAAAATGTATTTGAATCTAATAAAGGTCTGAAATATTGATGTGGTGATTTCGCTTATTGGTAGCCTTAAGATTTCAAGTAAAATTGATGGATTTTGGTGAATGAATAAGGGAGTTTTTGATGGATTTGCTAATTGATCTTCTCAGTTTGTGTTTGGGTCTAATGTACCCTAGATGAATAGATGTTTTTGGTAGATTCAATTGCATCAATTGGTATTAGATCTAGAAGGCTCTGGGAAAAGAGAGTTGATTCTGATGATTTGTTGAATTGGTAGTTTGTTGAGGTTGGTTTGAGTTGTTGAGTTTGGTTGTAGATGCTTGATCCATCTAAGCTGCAGAGAGGAAGAGTTCTAAGTTTTGTATTGGTAGAAAAGCTAAGGTCTATGGTCACCATCCTCCAATGGATATTAATTTGGGTAGAAGGTGCAAGGAAAGAGAGTGAGGCAACTTCCAGGATCTGTTGTTGGGTAAGATGGATGGTTTGCTTGAGTTGTGAGTTTGTGCAAGTTAAGAGAGAACCTGGTTGCTGAGTTGGTGTTGTGAGGCAGTAAAGAGAGATGGATTCTTGTCTAAAGAAGCACTTGAGCTTTCAGCATGAAGAGTAATCCACTAATGGGAGTAGATAAGAAAATAAAAAAATGAAGACAAGTTGGTCAGAGAAGGTCAATGATGAATTGTGAGAAAAGAGAGGAAATCAGATTGCTTGGAAAAGCAAAGTGGAAGGATAGTCCTATGTCCTTTTGAAAGAGGAAAAGTGATTATGAACCTGATAGAAAGAGGAAGAGAAAGGAAAAGGCAAGAGAGGACAAGAGAAGACAGAGATGAAGATAAAGTGAAGATGGTTATGAAGACAGAGTTGAAGGCAAAGACAAAGGAAAGTACAAGATTCAAGAAGAAAGAGCAGTCCAAGGCAGATTTGAAGTTGTTTTTTTTATAGGTATAATTAAAGTTGATACAATATGTTTCCAAGGGACTTGGAAAGGTTTTGTTGGTTGGTTGTATGGCGTAGGAGCACCTTGTCCATTGAATGCCACCAAAGGAAAAATTTGTAAAATTGAATTTTCAAATGTAAAAGTGTGTAAAAGAGTCATGTAAAGGTCAATTCCAATTTATTTAAGTCCCTAATAGGTCTCTAGGTGGTCAAGAAAGAAAGTTTGCAAAAATGTAAAAAAATGCAAAAAAGGATGTAAAGTTGAAAACTTGGTAAAAAGCAAAAAAAAAAAAAGAATATAAAGAGTCAAGTGGGAAAACAGAAGGTTTATTCGATTGAGGAAGATGAAAAGCTTTCAAAAAGGAATTGCACATCATTTTCAAGTAGAGGGGAAGTTTGAATAAGAAGAAAATCATTTAGAAACCCCTGTGCATGCTTAAAACTTTGCATTTTATGTATTTCAGACCAGTAAAAATGTGTTTGTAGGTTGATGTATGGATTTTTATGGAATTATTTATATGGTTCAGTCATTAGGATTGATGCACCTATTATTCTACATTTTTATTTTGGTATCATTGAATTTCATTGAGTTTTGAGTGTTCTATGGCCATTTTACTAAAGACAGGCTGCAGAATTAAGCCTTTGGGGAAATATAGCAACAAGTTTTTGAGGGATATGTTCCAAAGTAACCCCACTTACATGTAATATATGTTATATAAGGGCCAAATGGGTATCCAAAACAAGTTTATTTCCATTGTGTGCGGGAGCACATTTGTGTTTTTAGTTAGCTTTTTTAGATAGCTCTTCTGGGTGTTAAGGACATTATATTTATCTTTTGAATGTTAAAGAGTCAGTAATACATGCTTCTCTATGTTGATCAGATCAGGTGTCAAGTTTTTTACTGTTGATCTCTTTATTTATGGAGTTTTTTAACTTGGAAGACAAGAATTTACTTCCTTTTTTTTAAATTAGATGGATAAATTAAGTGGTTGGTTAGCTACGCCAAGTGATGTAGACTTCAAGGATGTGTTAGATCTATAGGATGCCTACCAAGATGCATCAAAAAATTCTTACATGTTAAAATAATGGAAACATCATGAGGAAGGACAGCAAAGATGTATGTGGATCACTTGGTACAATGGCAACATGAATTCAAGGAAGCACTTCTTGAGATACCATGTTTGAGAGAAAAGAAGATAAATCAAATCAACATGGGATTAAGTTACTCAAATGATACAACTCATAACTTAAATTAGGACACTTAAGAGATATTAAAATACCATGGTCATTAATTAAAAGATGCAATGAAAATGAGGCATGAATGTCACCCACTGCCCTTTAAGGCAAACAATATTTTTTTCCTCAACATGAAATAATGGGACAATTGAGTGGGATCTAGGGCCAACAGAGAAACACTTTAGAACTCATCCTACGCATCAATAAACAACTCAACAAAAGAAATGAAAATTGACATATTAACACAACAATATCCAACTAAGTTATTGAAAGTCAACTATTGATACCTTGTTCTCCATCCAAATTACAAAATCGACCGACTTTTTGCTTTGTAACTTTTCCTTTTCAAATTGCTTTGGATATCGGCCATATTTCTCCTCTTATCAAAACATGACACATGGACTAGTTAAACTAATTAATATGAAATCATTTACTTTTTCCTAGGAAATAAAAAAAATATCATTTAACATATTAAATATAGTTACAAATGTACAGATCAAGGCCTGTAAACCTTCTAGCCACTGTGATGCATGGCATGAAGTTTTTCAAGCCTAGCCTTGGAGGCCTTGTCCTAAAACATATACAAATTCAATTTAACTATGCACAAATTAAATTTAAAAATCGCTTAATAAATTTGATATAATCTTATG